>OX101808.2:31824823-32424823 GCA_944452925.2 Chrysolina oricalcia
TAATAAATAATAAATAATAAATAATAAATAATAAATAATAAATAATAAATAATAATAATAATAAATAATAAATAATAAATAATAAATAATAAATAATAAATAATAAATAATAATAATAATAATAAATAATAAATAATAAATAATAAATAATAAATAATAAATAATAAATAATAAATAATAAATAATAAATAATAAATAATAAATAATAAATAATAAATAATAAATAATAAATAATAAATAATAAATAATAAATAATAAATAATAAATAATAAATAATAAATAATAAATAATAAATAATAAATAATAAAATAAATAAAATAATAAATAATAAATTATAAATAATAAATAATAAATAATAAATAATAAATTATAAATAATAAATAATAAATAATAAATAATAAATAATAAATAATAAATAATAAATAATAAATTATAAATAATAAATAATAAATAATAAATAATAAATAATAAATTAATAAATAATAAATAATAAATAATAAATAATAAATAATAAATTATAAATTATAAATTATAAATTATAAATTATAAATAATAAATAATAAATAATAAATAATAAATAATAAATAATAAATAATAAATAATAAATAATAAATAATAAATAATAAATAATAAATAATAAATAATAAATAATAAATAATAAATAATAAATAATAAATAATAAATAATAAATAATAAATAATAAATAATAAATAATAAATAATAAATAATAAATAATAAATAATAAATAATAAATAATAAATAATAAATAATAAATAATAAATAATAAATAATAAATAATAAATAATAAATAATGAATAATGAATAATGAATAATGAATAATGAATAATGAATAATGAATAATGAATAATGAATAATGAATAATGAATAATGAATAATGAATAATGAATAATGAATAATGAATAATGAATAATGAATAATGAATAATGAATAATGAATAATGAATAATGAATAATGAATAATGAATAATGAATAATGAATAATGAATAATGAATAATGAATAATGAATAATGAATAATGAATAATGAATAATGAAATAATAAATAATAAATAATAAATAATAAATAATAAATAATAAATAATAAATAATAAATAATAAATAATAAATAATAAATAATAAATAATAAATAATAAATAATAAATAATAAATAATAAATAATAAATAATAAATAATAAATAATAAATAATAAATAATAAATAATAAATAATAAATAATAAATAATAAATAATAAATAATAAATAATAAATAATAAATAATAAATAATAAATAATAAATAATAAATAATAAATAATAAATAATAAATAATAAATAATGAATAATGAATAATGAATAATGAATAATGAATAATGAATAATGAATAATGAATAATGAATAATGAATAATAAATAATGAATAATAAATAATAAATAATAAATAATAAATAATAAATAATAAATAATAAATAATAAATAATAAATAATAAATAATAAATAATAAATAATAAATAATAAATAATAAATAATAAATAATAAATAATAAATAATAAATAATAAATAATAAATAATAAATAATAAATAATAAATAATAAATAATAAATAATAAATAATAAATAATAAATAATAAATAATAAATAATAAATAATAAATAATAAATAATAAATAATAAATAATAAATAATAAATAATAAATAATAAATAATAAATAATAAATAATAAATAATAAATAATAAATAATAAATAATAAATAATAAATAATAAATAATAAATAATAAATAATAAATAATAAATAATAAATAATAAATAATAAATAATAAATAATAAATAATAAATAATAAATAATAAATAATAAATAATAAATAATAAATAATAAATAATAAATAATAAATAATAAATAATAAATAATAAATAATAAATAATAAATAATAAATAATAAATAATAAATAATAAATAATAAATAATAAATAATAAATAATAAATAATAAATAATAAATAATAAATAATAAATAATAAATAATAAATAATAAATAATAAATAATAAATAATAAATAATAAATAATAAATAATAAATAATAAATAATAAATAATAAATAATAAATAATAAATAATAAATAATAAATAATAAATAATAAATAATAAATAATAAATAATAAATAATAAATAATAAATAATAAATAATAAATAATAAATAATAAATAATAAATAATAAATAATAAATAATAAATAATAAATAATAAATAATAAATAATAAATAATAAATAATAAATAATAAATAATAAATAATAAATAATAAATAATAAATAATAAATAATAAATAATAAATAATAAATAATAAATAATAAATAATAAATAATAAATAATAAATAATAAATAATAAATAATAAATAATAAATAATAAATAATAAATAATAAATAATAAATAATAAATAATAAATAATAAATAATAAATAATAAATAATAAATAATAAATAATAAATAATAAATAATAAATAATAAATAATAAATAATAAATAATAAATAATAAATAATAAATAATAAATAATAAATAATAAATAATAAATAATAAATAATAAATAATAAATAATAAATAATAAATAATAAATAATAAATAATAAATAATAAATAATAAATAATAAATAATAAATAATAAATAATAAATAATAAATAATAAATAATAAATAATAAATAATAAATAATAAATAATAAATAATAAATAATAAATAATAAATAATAAATAATAAATAATAAATAATAAATAATAAATAATAAATAATAAATAATAAATAATAAATAATAAATAATAAATAATAAATAATAAATAATAAATAATAAATAATAAATAATAAATAATAAATAATAAATAATAAATAATAAATAATAAATAATAAATAATAAATAATAAATAATAAATAATAAATAATAAATAATAAATAATAAATAATAAATAATAAATAATAAATAATAAATAATAAATAATAAATAATAAATAATAAATAATAAATAATAAATAATAAATAATAAATAATAAATAATAAATAATAAATAATAAATAATAAATAATAAATAATAAATAATAAATAATAAATAATAAATAATAAATAATAAATAATAAATAATAAATAATAAATAATAAATAATAAATAATAAATAATAAATAATAAATAATAAATAATAAATAATAAATAATAAATAATAAATAATAAATAATAAATAATAAATAATAAATAATAAATAATAAATAATAAATAATAAATAATAAATAATAAATAATAAATAATAAATAATAAATAATAAATAATAAATAATAAATAATAAATAATAAATAATAAATAATAAATAATAAATAATAAATAATAAATAATAAATAATAAATAATAAATAATAAATAATAAATAATAAATAATAAATAATAAATAATAAATAATAAATAATAAATAATAAATAATAAATAATAAATAATAAATAATAAATAATAAATAATAAATAATAAATAATAAATAATAAATAATAAATAATAAATAATAAATAATAAATAATATATATATAATATATTTTATTTCCTTTCTCGTTAATTGAATTGGTATTCTTTGTTTTGCAGACTATATTGTGTAGTAAGATGTTGAATAAATCTATATACAGGGTGTTTCATAATAAATGCGCAGGACTTCAGGATGTGATAGCTTGTCCAAAAATATGAAAAATAGTTTCTATTAACTTACCCTCTAAAATTCACCATTTTCGAGATACAGGGTATTGAAATTCAAAAAAAAATAATCGTTTTTTGCGAATATCTCTGGAACCGTTTATCGCACAGAAAATAGATTTCATAGGCATTTTCTACTCATAATAAGCTATGTTTTGTGAGGATTTTTTATTTTTTCAAATTCATAATTGGTGAAAATTTGAAAGGGGTTGTGGGTGTTTTTCTCTCCAACTTCTACGCCACTGGAAAAAGTACAGTTTTGAGCCACCTTTATGAACCGCCAATGTTTTCTACACAAAAAAGGTATTCTGTGTCATAAGCTCTAAAGTTGACCGTTTTCAAGAAAAATCAACTTTCATGTTGTTTAAACAATGTTTTTTCCTCGAAAAATTGCTGCGTGCATTGAAGCTAACGGCTAACGGCTAAATTTCCAACAATTCAACTGAGTATGATTGTTATTGTTTTTTTTTTATTTTGCAATTAAGAAGTCAACGTTTGGTTTTCTTACTTGCTTTAACGTTTAAATAAATTTTGTATAAATAGGAAAAAAATTATTTAAAAAAAGTTTTTCAACATGAAAGTTAATTTTTCTTGAAAACGGTCAACTTTAGAGCTTATGACCAAGAGTATCTTTTTTGTGTAGAAAATACTGGCGGTTCAAGTAGGCGGCTCAAAATCATACTTTTTCCAGTGGCGTAGAAGTTGGATAAAAAAACACCCACTCAAAATCATCACCAATTATGAATTTGAAAAAATAAAAATCTGCACAAAACATAGCTTATTATAAGTAGAAAATGCATTCAAAATCTGTTTTTGTGCGATAAACGGTTCCTGAGATATTCGCAAAAAACTATAATTTTTTTTTAATTTCAACACCCTGTATCTCGAAAATGTTGAATTTTAGACTGTAAGTTAATAGAAACTTTTTTTCATATTTTTGAACGAGCTATCACATCCGGAAGTCCTGCCAATTTATTATGAAACACCCTTTATAACTGGTAATTCTGGTATGAGGAGGTTTGAATGTACATTAATGATCAAATATGGTAAACAAATTCTAATGGACTATCAAATATTTATTACAAATAATTCATAATGTTTTGTTATATTTTTATAAACTTCATTTTAATAGTGAAATTTCTTTAAAGTGTTCGGAAAAGTGAAATTTTAGCATTTAAATTAATTATTTGTACTGGTATTTTAATAAATGTTTCTATGGAGCTGAAAATTGGGTTTGCTTTTCCTTTGTTGGAATGAACAGTGTCAAAAAGAAAGTGGTTCAAAATCCGCGTATTATTACTATGTAATTTGGAATTTTTCTGAATTGGTGTATTACCAACTCTCTTGAATATTCTTGATTAACTTGAATGAAAATTTAGCTAATAGTAAAAATTATATCAGTAACAATACCTTTAAGTTGGCTTTGAACTACTTTAACGTGATGTTTCATTAACATTGTTATTAGTGGAATATTCCCTAATTCTCTCTTTGAACATTGATAGACTTGGTCTACATTCAACTCCATTTGTGAGTGCATTGAATTCATTGAAACCTTTAAAAAACAATGAGTTCTGTTTGTTCTTCTAATGAACATATTTGTATTACTTCTTGTGGGAGGGAGCAAAATCATCAAGTATTTCTTACGGTGAGATATATGAGAAAGCCATTGAAGGAGTTCAACATTGACTCAATAGATATATTTCGATTTAACATTAAGATTATTCTCATCCCTTGGTTTTGGAGTTTCTGTAGTTGAGACAATTTATTCAAGTTGAACAGATATAACAGGAAGAGCAGAATTCAAAATACTTTTCAAAAGTCAATGGATTGTCTGATTGAAATCCTAGCTATTTAACATTATTCAATATTTACATCATCAAATGAGAGTTTCAAGTTATTTTGGTATATTGTTGAATTTAATTTTTGTTGTACTCAACATGGCTTCAGTTTTTAAAACATGCAATTACAATTTATTTACTTTCATATATTTGTACACTTTTGCAAGAACTACATATATACCGGGTGAATGAAATTCGAGTAGATGCATGGGGATCTTGGAAACGGTAAGAGCTACAGTGGGGGTTAAATGGAGAAAAAGTTGTGTATTATGAAGCTCACTACTATGATGTTGAAAAATCTGTGCTAGCCCTCTCACTTTCAGACATATACAGGGAAAAACAATAGACCTCCAGAAACTGTTTGCACTTTGTCATTGCAACATTCAATGGGCTGTAAAAATATGTAAACGAAATTGTTCTACAGGGTGTTGTTTTCCTTGGGTCACCCCTAACTATGTTTAAATACGGACCTGGATTTTTTATCACTTTATTTTAGGCTTCAGTAGTCATATTTTATTATGATTGTGAATACCACTCGAAATTTTCAGTCGTTTCATCATCATTGAATGTTTTGAGAATTGAGATGTGTTTCGGGCCATCTCTTGTTGGAATAATATTGTATTCAGTGCATGAGTAAGACGTCTCCGTTATTACGAGGATGTATTGATATCTAGTTAGCCTATAGTCTAGTCAACAAGTGCCTTGGTGGTCAACTTTTTTCAGCAGTCTCCGAAAATTATGATTGAGGTGTCATTCGATTCAGAATGGCATCTACATAATTTTCGAAAAACAATGAAGTTCCGCCAACAAAAATTACAAATGTTATTAACAAATTAACTAAAAAAAGGGGGGGTTTAGTTTTTTGCAAATATCTCATAAACTGATAAAGATTTTTTAAATTTGAAAAAAGATTCAAAAAGAGGAGGAAAGTTCCTAAAAAAAAGTTTCGACTCCCGAAATTGTAGGACTAATATTTATAATTTTCCCAGAGGGTTGAAAATACGCCCGAAAACGGGTACTCCGGCTTGCGCAAGCCACGCTTCCTTCGGACCTTTAATGAATAAAAATTATTTAAACGTATATGAAAATTAAAAATTGAAAAAATTCATGTGCCTACAGGACAGATCAATGAACAATAATCCGTGGTCAAAAAAATTTTATCGCGATTTTTCAATAAGTTATCCATTAATTAATTAACAATTTTTAGTAGCACGAACAAGTGCGATAATTGTTAAACTATTAACATAAGAATGCTGTCTTTGTGTGGAGAGTTTAAAACCAACGTAACTGCGAGTCAATGCCGTGTTTCCAAGTTTATGGAACTTTTGAAAAAGTCTAAAAAAGCCATCAATTTAGCGACTCTACCACCTACGTCAACAGTTATCATTCATACCGAGTGTATGTATGTTCTTAAAAAAATTTGTTTATTGCTGAAAAACGCATTTGTTGATTAACAATTATTTTCCCCCACTTCTAACATTAAGGGACCATTTTTTTCAAATCATTATTTATTTTTCTTTTTGATATAAAAATTGTTTTATTTAAATTTTTCATTGTTTATGTAATAAACAATTTGTTATAAACAAATAAATTTTTGCCTTTTATTTTTTTTTCTTATTTTACTTATTGTCACAAAAACAGGCATGATTTACATGGTGGTTCTTCGGGTAGTAAGGCCGAAGAACCACCATGTAAGTGACGATGGCCGCGAAAGCCTTTCACAATTTATCAGACATGATTTAGTTTTTTTTTTTATTTTTTTTTACTATTTTTTTTTATTTTGATATATTCGTTGTCCGTAATTTCGTCATTCTTGCCTGGTTTTTCATCCTTAAAATTATTATAATTTATAAACTAATGGAGATATGATGAAAACACTCAAGACTTATTTATGCTTTATTAGTTAAAGAATAAATTCAGCTGACAAGTTTAGTTGTTACTAATTTATTTATTATATTTATAGCAACTGTTAATGAAAAATACTCTGGAAATTTTTTTTTCTTGCTTTAATGCTTAAAAATCTTATCAATTATTAAAAATATGACTACCTCATTCAAACATCTTGTCATTTATTGTTCATTAGTAAACAATTTTATTTTCTACATTTTAATCTTACTTAATTATACTTCAAATTTTGAATATTACTATGTAAAATAAACATTTTTGCACATTTCATTAGTCTAAGCGTATTAGAAAGGAAGAATGATCTTTACATTGTGTTTTATTTAACAACATTTATTTACATGTATGTATTAACATATTATAATTTTTTTTTTCATTTAATTTTACATTAAATTTATTTTTTTGAACGTTTCTGTGATCGTGGCTCGTAATCTTCAGTTTCTTCTTGTATTATGTTTTCATCGTTCTCTTCGTCCCCTAGCAAAGTTTCCACAAGTTGTCCAATAGAGACGTCATAATCACCCTAATAGCACACCATGTCCCAGGGACGTCCCTATTTGGTACAAATCATGTCCGAATGTCCGGGACTTAAAATCATTGTCCTTGGGACGTCCGATTCAGTGCATATTCATGAATTTCCCCAAAGGACTTCCTATGGATGTCCCAATCAGTACATCGTATAAAACGTCTCTGCGAGGACGTCTTTGGGATGTCCTGGGTCGGATATATTTTGTTATGTTTCCTAGGACATCCATCGGACGTCCCTGTTAGTAAGTATTTTGGCATGTTTTTGAAAGGACGTCCCATGGTTGTCCTGGTACGGGACATTTAGGAACATCTCGCATGAATGAATATTGGACGTCCCAATTGGTTAATCTTAGAATATCTCCCTGCGAGGACTTCCTTGGGATGTCCTGGTTCGGATATATTTTAAAGAATTTTCTAGGATATCCATTGGATGTCCTGGTTGGCATGTATTTGGCATGTCTTCGAAAGGACTTCCTATGGTGGTCCTGGTACCGGTGACATTCTGGAACGTCCTTGATGGATGTACATCGGACGTCATCCCAATCAGTGAATTTCAGAAAATGTCCCTGTGAGGACTTCCTTGGGATGTCATGGATTGAACATTTTTCGGAATGTTTCCTAGGTGCATCCATCCAAAGATGAAGGATGGATGATCATAAAAATTAAACAAAATTCGAAAACAGTTACAGTAATTAGGCCTCCATGTGTACCCAGTACCCGTGTATACATCCCAGCTAGTGGTTTTACAGAAGAGGTATAAAATGGATCGCATATATTTACGATAGGGCTGAACATTATAGCGAAAACAACCCATCTGAAATAAAACCCTTTTCACTATCATTATGGTCATCAGGGGCCATATACGATTCACTGTTTCACAACAATAAAAATAAAAAAAATATGTTTGTCTCTCTTGTTCGTATACGGATTGAAACCGAACAATTCCTCATGTATGGATTCCGTGCAAAAATTTGTTTTCTGTGTTTTGTGTTCTGTGTTCAAGTGAAGTGTTGACGAATTGACAGACAATTGTTGAGTATTTACCAGCTATGGTGGCTTTTCTATCGTCTTTTGTGATTAATTAGTTTAGTGACTGTTTTGTAAGTTATTTTGTGTTCATTCAGTGTAGTTATATCTATTAATGAAAATAAAAGTTTTGTTATACTTTTCAATAGTTATTACTAACCTATTCAACACTGTTTTGAAAAAGGTGTTTCCGTAAGACAAGTAGAGTTGTGTGTATCCTTTAAACATGTACAAAACCGAATTGAATGACTCTGGAGAGAGTGCTGAGCTTACCTAGTAAGTAAATCTGGTTCCATCCAAATTGGTATCTCCAGTAGGTAATCCACAACAATATCATAATCTTAGTCCTGAAAGAGATGTAGGAACAAACACATCTGATAATTCTGCACATCCTAAGGACGTCCCATTGATTGATGTAATTCGGGGACGTCCAATGAACATCCCAGGTGGATGTCGATTGAATATCCTTATAGAACGTCCAATTTTAGTAAGAAGTCGAAACATTGGTACTTCCCACAGATGTCCAATGGACGTCCGCGGTACCAATACTGCACGTCCTAAGGACGTACCAATATTGCATGTCCTAAGGACGTCCAAGATGTACTTTCGATTGATGTAATTCGGGGACGTCCGATTAACATCCCAGGTGGATGTCCATTGGATATCCTTATTGAACGTCCAATTTTGGTGAGAAGTCGAGACATTGGTGCTTCCCACGGATGTCCAATGGACGTCCGCGGTACCAATTTCGCACATCCTAAGGACGTCCCGAATGTCCTGAGAGTATGTCCTATGGATTACCATCGTACTTCATGGTGCTATTAGGGCAGCACAGGCACTATCGTCTTCATTCTCATTTCGTAAACTGTTTTCTTCATCAACATCATCGAATTCTCCATTATCATCTTCCGTCGCAATCTTTTTGCAATTATCGCAACTCTCTCCTTTGCAATGCTTGCAAAGAGACGAACATGGAACACCAGCCTTCTTGCATCCGCATCTTTTTGAACAGTTTTTGAGGCAATTACAGTGAACTACTTTTAAGAGTTCATCAGGAGCTACTTTGTCGGTTGTTCGAACTGGCAGAAACATTGTTTCTGTCTTTATCCAGCCCCAATTTTCCGGATTGAGTTACCAAGCCAATATTGAACTTGGCAATACACTCGGTATGAATGATAACTCAATGCTGTTGACGTAGGTGGTAGAATCTCGATAAAAATTTTTTGACCACGGATTATTGTTCATTGATCTGTCCTGTAGGCACCTGAATTTTTTCAATTTTTAATTTTCATATACGTTTAAATATTTATTTATTAAAGGTCCGAAGGAAGCGTGGCTTGCGCAAGCCGGAGTACCCGTTTTCGGGCGTATTTTCAACCCTCTGGGAAAATTATAAATATTAGTCCTGAAATTTCGGGAGCCAGAAATTTTTTAGGAAATTTCCTCCTCTTTTTGAATCTTTTTTCAAATTTAAAAAATCTTTATTAGTTTATGAGATATTTTCAAAAAACGAAATCCCCCTTTTCTTAGTCAATTGGTAATAACTTTTGTAATTTTTGTTTGCGGAACTTCATTGTTTTTCAAAAACTATCTAGATGCCATTCTGAATCGAATGACACCTCAATCATAATTTTCGGAGACTGCTGAAAAAAGTTGACCACCAAGGCACTTGTTGACTAGACTACTACACCAGTTCCCTGCATAAACAAAATATTGCATTACCATAGCAAGGAACAATAACTTATTTGAAGTGTCAGTGTAAAGTTTGACGTCAAAAAAGTAAACCCGAGTTACGCAATTAATTAAAAGAAAAAATAAGTCCACCGAAATTGTGAAAATCGAAAAATTGGAGTATCGAGCCATCATCAAGTACCTGTATTTAAAAGGGTTAAGTGGTAAGCAGATTTACGAAGATATGCTTAATACCCTTGGTGATCAATGTCCTTCGTATGCGACCGTGAAAAATTGGACTGCAAGCTTCAAAAGAGGTAAATTTTCCATTGAAGATGATGACCGATCGGGAAGGCCAGTTTCTGTGTCAGTCCCCGAAAATATCGATGCAGTTCATGATATGATTTTAACAGACCGCTAAAACGGATATCTGAAGCACTGAATATTTCATACGAACGCGTTCATCATATAGTTCACGTCAATTTGGACATGAGAAAAATTGCTCAAAATGGATCCCCAAATGTTTGAATGTTGACCAAAAGCGTGCAAGGGTAGTAGCATCGCGTTCGATCTGTGCTCGATTTGAAACGATGTAGACTTCTTAAACCGAATTGTTACTATGGATGAGACTTGGGTACATTTCTACGATCCAGCAGCGGGACTCTGTGTCATATTGAATTCCACTTATCGACTGAATTCCATATGACTGTCTCTGTGTACACAAATTATCGCCTAAACTCGACAATCCCGGTAGCCAGAGAGCAAGACGTCGAGACATGTCGTTTTCTATGTTTAACCCAACGTTTTTCTTTCGATTCAATTCTGTCAGTGTTGTCTAATATATTTATTTCAATTTCGAAAGCAAATATTGAAAACTAATAAATAATGAGGGTGTGGAGTGAATAGAGGGCAAAGCACAAGGTCACGCTCTGTGGCAAAATGTGAGCTACAAGCTTAACAGCGTAGGTTTTGAAGAAAAATCTGTCGAAGAATGGAGAAGGATAAGTACACAGAGAGAAAAGACTGCAGCAGGTTCATGCACAACGTTGTGTAAGACACAGTTGTGTATATATTTTACACAATTGTCTATTCTTTCATCATACGCGTTTTGAGAAATTCAATAAATATTTGTGCAAGTCAATTTGTATAGTATTCATGCACTTCCACATTGCCTGAAATTACACAAAAATATGCACATCTACCATAACACAATTTATATGGAAAACATCTACAACGCATTGAACTCATCTTATACCCGTTGTGCATTTTCTATTTGATATGCACAAATTGTGTACTATTTCAACACAATTGTGTAATTTGCCACAACTTGACCAAGGCGTCGTCTCACCCAACTAAATACGCATGCGCGGCACTCCAAATGTCCAGTCCATCATTGTTTGGTTGTTTTATGCTGATCGAAGGGCGAAGCTGGTTAAGTGTACTCACCTATTATTCATTATTTGCTCATGTGTATGTGGTTTTGTGTCAAATGGAAGTGTTAGAATATTTGCAAACTGATACCAATATTTGAAGGTTAGTAGGTATTGTTATTATTTTTTGTTATAACATGAAACCTACAAACTGACTCATTTTCATAATTTTTAACGGTTTGAAAGGTGCATCCTCGTACCTACTTCCTACTTGAATAAAGATAGTTTTACACGAAGATTACTTTAAACTTAATTATTATTCAACGTGTTCCAAAATAACAAAATGTATGGTTCATTTATGTTTTGTTTGGTATTTTGTGTTTCTGTTATTTTATTTGTAATTAGAGTTTATAGTTCATTCATTTTTGTTCTTTGTTCTTTGTGATGAAATAAACATAATTTGAATGACATTTAATTTTATTTCAACCTTCTGGAAAATGAAGCTTATAATTTCTGAGCAGAATAAGATATGAAGAATCGAGCAGTTTGAAACTGATGCTTATTATTATCTTATTCCGTTTGGATGTTATGTGCCTTAAGTGTACCCTTTCTTAAAATTATAAATGGTACCTATAAAAATTTGCCTTGCTTTGTACACAAATATGTACAATATACCTACACAATTCATGTATGCGGAGTACACAAATTTGTGACATTTTTTGCATCCTATATTCAACACAATTTGTACAAACTAGGTACACAAATTGTTGCCATCCATTATAATTCATGCATAAACAGTACACAAATTGTTGACATTCGTCGCACAACATACCGATTAATTTTGTATATTTTGTGTATAAAATTAAAACAAAACTATTCAGAATAATACAACACTGAAGTGTATCGTTTATACACAATATCTCTAATACAATATTATAGAAGAAAAATGCTGTCAACATTTTAGAAACAAATTGTGCTGAAATTATTCACAATTGTGTAAAAAACATACATTTATTTCTCTTTGTGTATTCATAAAAGTACAGTAATAGTGCTGAGCCTCAATCGATTAGCCCTAGTGTTCATATATAATAACTTCTTTATTTAAAATTTAGGTACCTATTATATTGGGAAACTTCGTCAAAAACTAAGACAAAAGCTGCAAAATTGCAGAAAGATCAGCTAAAGACAGGAGGTGGAAAGCCTACCCACTGTGCTGACAAAGTATTTAAAATAGCAATGGTCACCTCTTATATGGCCCTCGATACACATTGCTGAGCTATAAAAAGAGCATGACTTCTACCTATTACTCTTTGATATGTTCCTGTTGCCCATAACTTAGGACACTAAAAAATAAATTTTTTGGGGGATACCCATAGGGTTATTCAACTGATTCATCTGAGGCAGCATACTGTTAAAAATATTTTGAGTAATATCCTTATTTACTCTAAAGAGTTCTTTGAGAGGCCATGAGCGTTATTCAACTGATTCATCTGAGGCAGCATACTGTTAAAAATATATTGAGTAATATCCTTATTTACTCAAAGAGTTCTTTGAGAGGCCATGAGCACGATCATATTTGGGGCGCTTTTTAGGGTAAAAGAGTGATAACTCAAAAACGGTACGTCGTACGTGCTGTAATGGAAACTGAAATCTCCATTTACTTTGAAGCAATTTTTTGGGTAGATGAACAGATAATTTCAAAAAAATATTAATACACGTACATAGATCAACGTTTTACCTTTCATTTGATACCAAATTCATTTCGATTGGATGAAGATTGCTTCAAATTTTGAAGAGTAATACTATGCAGGTACTTCGATTATCTGTGAAGAGCATCGTGAGGTGCTTCCGCAGACGTAGGTGAATAGGATCGAAAGTCCTCTCGAAGCCTGACCTTGTTTGAAATCGATACAACGAACCGTTTTTGAGTTATCGACTCTTTTACCAAAAGAACCGTCCCATATATGATCGCGCTCATGGCCTCTTAAACCTCGTATCTTCTATTAAAAATGGATGCTTCTCTCATGAGTCTTCTCACAATATTTTCTTCTTCCATCAGAGCTAATACATCCAATCCGTTCATAGGCAACAATAATCTCACAATTTATTCAAAATGAATTGAAAAGAACATGAAACTACCAGTTGCTAAAAATAAAAATGCGTGACAATGACAGTAATTTTGGACACAAGAATATGAAATGTCTCTAGAATATCACCAAATTTTGGCAAATGCTTTTAAATCGGATAGTACGTCGCCGAACAAATCCGATGTGCAGGCGACTGAAGCACAGAGTGCCAAATAATGTGACTGTCGCTTGCGATAGTAGTAATCGACTGTAGAAAACGAGGGGTAGAATTCTATATGACACAGAGTCCCACTGCAGAAATAAAGCAACAATCGATGGAATGGCGACACTCCGGTTCTCCAAGACCTAAGAAGTTTCGTGTCCAAAAATCTGCTGGAAAAGTTCTTGCTTCAGTTTTTTGGGATTGCCATGGAGTAATCATGATTGATTTTTTGGATAAGGGTAGAACAATAACTGGAGATTACTATTCGACATTACTGACCACTCTACGGGAAAAAATTAAAGAGAAAAGACGCGGAAAGCTATCCAAAGGTGTATTGTTTTTGCAGGACAACGCCCCTGCACACAAATCTAATGTTGCCATGCAAAAAAATCATGATTTAGGGTTTGAATTACTAGAACCCCCCTCTTATTCACCAGATTTGGCTCCGTCCGACTATCATCTCTTTCCTCAACTGAAAAAAAGTTTAAAAGGTCGTAAATTTCATTCCAACGAGGAGGTAATAAAAGCTGTGGAGGTCTGGTTTGCAGAGCAAGAAAAAACATTTTTTTTAAAGGCCTAGAGACGTTGTAGGTTCGCTGTAATAAACAGTGTTGCCAATCCGATTTTGTTAAATTACACGCTCGTCAAAGGCAAATTACTCACCATTACTCACCTTTGATTTGATATTCAACTTTTGTCATTGATATTGCTGGGTAACTAAAGGCTCGTTCATGCCCATGCGAATATTCGCAATTTTTTTGCGATTCGACTCATATGGTGAAAAAATTGCAGTGAATAATGAATCATACCATGTAATTTTTCAGAAATTGGAGTAAGATATCACTACATTACCGAAAAATTACATGATGATTCATCATTCACCGCAATATCTCGCCGTATGAGTCGAATCGCAAATAAATTGCAAGAGATTTGTAATGGCTTTGGACACCCTAATGAAGAGAGATAAAATTTCTTAATTTTTCCATCCTTGTTGATATGACATTTATACTTCCTGATTTTCATCGCCACGAATCATAAACCATACCACAGAACAGCTAACTACTAAACTAGGTATGACGGACACTTTTTTCCCCTTATTTTATCTAGATGTCGCTCTCTTCGTGAAACATCGTGGATATATAAAGCTTTTTATTCTCAATCAATCTTCCACGTATCTATTACATGGCCAGGTTAATATTGATTCATCACCAACTTTGTTATTCAATGCTGAAGTGCTTTCTGCATGATATTTCATGGATTACTGTATCAATAATATACAAAAAACAATAAGTTAAGAAAATATTTAATCAACAGAAACAATTATCACAAACCGCATACATTCATTTTTCCATTTATAAAAGAAGTTCAACCTGGCGGCCCTCTTGTTCAATACATAAACAAATTCTTCTTTTAATTCTATTGGTGGAACGTGTTACTAGTCCCTTGAAGTTATTCTCGAAAATTCGAGAATCACAGAATTCCTTAAATTGTCGATGTCGTGATGATCATTTTGATAAACACGATCTTTGAGAGTTCCCCAGAGGAAGAAGTCAAGTGGAGTAAGATCCGACGACCTTGCAGGCCATTGAACCACTCCTTGATTTCTTATCCATTTGTTAGGAAAATGTCTATTCAGAAAATCACATAATGATTGATCTGTTATGAGGTGGTGGAATATTCTCCAAAAATTCCATAAAGGTGGTTTCCAAAAAGTTGAGGTAACGTTCGCCATTCAAATTATAATTATAGATGATTGAGCCTAATAATTGATTACGATACATGCCTGCCCAAACATTGAAACTAACTCGAAGCTGAGGTCGGACCTCCCTGAAGGCTCTAGGATTTTTGTGGCTCCAAATATGACAATTGTTTCTGTTGAAAATTCCGCAATTTGTGAAGTAGCTTTCATCTGTCCAAATGACATTATTTAAAAAATCTGGATCGTCTTCGATGCTGTTTGATAACCACCGACACCATACCAACCGTCGATACGGATTATTAAGATGAAGTTTCTGAGCACAATGTATCCGAAAACACCAACCTTTGAATATACGCTCATTATCTCTGATCTGAAAAAGTATTCAAGAACAATGAAAAAAAAAATTATATAATACCTGTCTCAGAACATTTTCTTTTATTTGATTGTAAATTCTACTCCCGTGTTTTCTTCTGGGTCTCTCGAAACTGCCAAACTCACATAGATTTATATCTAATTTTCAGAACGGTTGCTTTCTTTCCGGATATAATTCGAAGTAATTAATTTTAGCTAAATCACAATTTCTATTTGATTTGTAATAAACCATGATCATATCACGATTCTCAAAACTTGTGAACGGCATTTTCAGTCGGAAACAGAAACGATAATTGATGAATTTATAACAATTGTCCAATAAACAATCATCATGGCCTACTGGAAGAAATCATCAGGTCGGTGCAAATAATCGAAGTATCGATTTGGATTTCCAAGACAACCAAGAATTGTACCTTTGTATCTCAACCTAATGATCATTAGGTTTTGATCAATTGTAAGCATCATAGGGCAGGATAACAAAAAGAGATTTGTACATTTTTAAGATTTTCTGTAATAAAACGAAAATGTTGAACGTAGAATGATACACATATTCAGATGTAAATATTCCAAATACTTGAGAGTAATTTTTTATTAAAAATAATGCACTCAATACAATAAATCGATATCATTTGAATAAGAGATGTCTCGAAACATATGAATTTTCAGATTATCCAATTTTCACTGATGATGACCAGATACCATCGAAACGACTGAAAATTTCAAGTGGTATTGATAATCATGATAAAATATGACCATTGAAGCCTAAAAAAGAGTGATAAAAAGTCCAGGTCTATATTTAAAATTTCATAGTTAGGGGTGGCCCAAGGAAAAGAACACTTTCGTTCACATATTTTTACAGCCCATTGAAAGTTTCAATAACAAAGTGCAAACAGTTTCTGGAAATCCATTGTATTGAAGCAGGTATAAGTGAAAAACAAAAATAAATTTTTTCGTTTTTTCCTGTTTATGTCTGAAGGGGGAGGGATAGCTCAGATTTTTCAACATAATAGTAATGAGCTCTATAATATGCAACTTTGCCCCCAATTAATCCTCTCTGTAGCTCTTGCCGTTTCCGAGATCCCCTTGGATTTACTCGAATTTCACTCACCCGGTATTGCTGAGGTCTCTGATCAGATTTATATCACTACATGCAAGTAAGGTATCATCTGCAAATGGATTTATGAATTCACAGCCTACATGTAAGTTGATGTCATTCAAATACAATATAAATAAAAGAGGTCCGAGTACACTCCCCTTGGGAACACTAAAAGGAATTTCTTTTTCAGTCGATGTTGCGTTCCTCACCCTTACTTGATGCTTACGTCTTTGTAAATAATCTACCAACCAATCATAAACTTTCCCTCAATACCATATCTTTTCATTTTGAACAGCAATAATTTTCTATCAATGATAATCGATATAGAATTCAAATCACCCTGTACATGGCGTAAACTGGCATTAAATTAAATCAGTTTCAAACTCACCGTTGATATGTTTATCTCAGCCTCGATTGGAGAATCATTGATCAAACTCAAAGTTGCCGATGTCTCATTGAGCAGTAGGACTTTCCCGAAATTCAGTTCGTCAGGATCGTAGGAAACAACAGGACCTTGCCCGTTACACGTGATCTTGCAGATCGTTTGTGGCTCTTCACCGCTCATTGTGAAACTGGAATAGCATATTTCATTACGAGTTCAGAAAATGGGCTTTTTCCGTGCGTGCGCGATATGTTCCCGTGGGAGACGAAGCCGAACAAGGGAAATAGTGCAAGCACGGAAAAAGCATTTATGGACGAGAAATGATCGATATTTTTCACTATATCTACCTGAAAACCACAGATAAACATTTATTTTCAATGATGAAGAAACAAAAACATGTATTATTAATTGAAATATTTTATGGAATAAAAATATCCAGAAATTGCCACAAAACAGGCGTTTTTTACCCTGGTGGTATAACGACATATTCAAACAATTTGCGATTTTTAGAGAACTGTCAACAACATATTATTTAATTTTGACATGTAAGTAGGCAGCTATAATGACACCAGCGCACGGAAATTTTTTCCTAAATAAGCATGTAAATACAGCGTGTCTCACGGTCGATGGTAGGTTAGACGTTTATGGTAAACGCGAAGCAGGATTTCCCTGAAAATTTCACATCTTACATTTTGTTACCTGATCTATCGATCTAAAATATTTTCAGCTTTGCGGCGTTGCCACGTCTATAAAAAAAAAACTAGCAACTTTATTTTTTTAAATAGAACTCATTTGTTGAATCGCTCTTTCATTATAATACTTTTTTGTTAATAATGTCCTATACCTATCTCTATCTGTTTTCGAAATAAAAAATAATTTGTGTTAAATATGGTCCAAAACAGCCCTAATTGAACTTTAGTACATCAGTACTCTCAATTCATGAAAAGTTGATATTTTGATTATAGGTTGGACAAATTCGAAGTATTTACTTAACACCAAGAAATCGACTCCATATCATACAGGGCGTGCTAAAATTACTGTTATTTCCATAATGCATAAAAGTGGTCAAAAGTTCATTTTTTCAAATGAAACCCCCTGTATATTACTCGATAAATTGAAAGATGATGAAAAATACTTCAAGATGATATATCATGTCCCTATACCTAAATCATCAACTTTTCTTAATAAAATTGCTTTTTAAGAATTTGGTTTTAGGTAACAGTAGATTTGTCAAGCTTATAACAGTTTGGTAACTTTTATAAGTAATTTACGAATAGTTATCGACGGTGTTTCAAATTATCTTCCAAAGTGAATGCAAATATCGATTATTCAAACAAAGTTCTTATGAAATTATTTATTATACACGGACAGTGTGATCAAATCATTGCCAGAACTTGCAGAAATTTCAACCAAATGTATCCTGGATTAACACCAATGAACGAGAGGAAGTATGTAAGATTACAAAATAATTTTCTTAACTATGGCTGAAAGTTTCCAGGGAACAACTGTCCAAAAACCAGGCATTTCTAGGTAAAAAGTACGATTTTCTGGAATATAACATGTGAAAGTACAGAAAAAAACAGAATTAGGAGGATTAAAAATAACAAAATTGTCAACAAAATATCACATTTTTACAATAAATGCTGGAAATGTTGTCCATTACATTCTAAACATTTCAAAATATTCTTTTGTACGCGACTTGTCGTTGCTTTTACAATTTCATGGGGATCTAGATCTTCAATACACCGCACTATTCGCCGTCGCAGTTCTTCTTTGGTAGGCACTGGAGTACTGTACACCCTTTCTTTTAAAACACCCCATAAAAAAAAGTCAAGTGGCGTGAGATCGGGTGATCTCGGTGGCCAATCCCACGGCCCTAAACGCCTAAACCAACGATCGTCAAACATTTGGTGAAGTTTCCTGGAAACTTCCTGAGTGCAATGAGCTGGCGCTCCGTCCAGTTGAAACCACGAATTCCTATATTCCTCTAAAGGCAAGTTTTCAAGGAAATCGGTAACAGTCGTCCTTAAAATATGAAGATATCTCTCTGCATTCAGTGTGTCTTCATAAATAAAAAAGCTAATTTTATTTTTCTTCAAAATACAAAACACATTCAGGGAAAAATTTTCTTGAAAACACATTTCTTTTGTCACATGAGGATTATGATCAGC
The DNA here is from genome assembly GCA_944452925.2 of Chrysolina oricalcia. Lineage (NCBI taxonomy): Eukaryota > Metazoa > Arthropoda > Insecta > Coleoptera > Chrysomelidae > Chrysolina > Chrysolina oricalcia. The sequence continues at coordinate 31,844,864 of OX101808.2, forward strand.
CCAAAAATGTTTATTCCTTCTATTAAAAATGCCATCCCTCGTAAATTTCGATTCGTCGCTCCAAATTATTTTTGACAAAAATTCCCGATCTTCCTGTATATGTATTAGAAGGGATTCGCAAAAATGCACTCTGCGTTCAAAGTCTTCTACTTTGAGAGCTTGAACTTTGGTAAATTTATACGGATGCATTTCGTGATTTTCCAAAATTCGTTGTACTGAAGCATGTGATACACCCAAATCTTTTTCTGCACTGCGAACGAAAGCTTCTGGATATGCATAAAAATATGCCAAGACGTTAACAGTATTTTCTTCATTTAAAGTAACAGGTTTTGGTAATGTTGAAGGCGCTTTTAACTTTGAGCCATAGTTAAGGAAATTATTTTGTAATCTTACAAACTTCCTCTCGTTCATTGGTGTTAATTCAGGATACATTTGGTTGAATTTTCTGCAAGTTCTGGCAATGATTTGATCACACTGCCCGTGTATAATAAATAATTTCATAAGAACTTCCTTTGAATAGTCAATAGCATTCATTTTTGGCGATTTTTTAAAACACCGTCAATAACCATTAGTTAATTACTTATAAAAGTCACCAAGCTGTCATAAGCTTGATACTTCCACGGCCACCTAAAATCAAATTCTTTAAATATTTTATACAACTGTCCGAACTGTCATTAAAAATCTCTTTAAAAGAAACAATCAGAACATCTACTTAGAAAGAATTATTTAGAAAAGTTCACACATGTATTTGGCAGTTTGTGCAATTGGTAATATTTATTCCCTGTGAAGTAACTGACGAGGTACCTACTATTCAATTCAACTGTAGAAAGTCCTTTATGAATAACCAATAATAACATTTAAAAACATGTGCGCTGGTGTATGTAGTTGAAGCATCTGCCTTGTAATCCAAAGATCGTGTGTTCGAATCCCATGGACCTCATTCATTTTTTGTTTTTTTTTATTACTAGCTGTAACTGTTGTACACAAAAATGTGTATGGTACATGGATTTGCTCCACTCGCTGACGTTCATTTCGCAATATTTCCCACTCACAAAATAAAATGCCACTTCCATCACTTGTAGGTATCATAACTATTTTTCCACAAAAACGGCTTTATTAAGAAAAGTTGATGATTTAGGTATAGGTACATGATATATCATCTTGAAGCATTTTTCATCATCTTTCAATTTATCGAGTAATATACAGGGGGTTTCATTTGAAAAAATGAACTTTTGACCACTTTTATGCATTATGGAAATAACAGTAATTTTAGCACGCCCTGTATGATATGGAGTCGATTTCTTGGTGTTAAGTAAATACTTCGAATTTGTCCAACCTATAATCAAAATATCAACTTTTCATGAATTGAGAGTACTGATGTACTAAAGTTCAATTAGGGCTATGTTTTGAACCATATTTAACACAAATTATTTTTTATTTCGAAAACAGATAGAGATAGGTATAGGACATTATTAACAAAAAAGTATTTTAATGAAAGAGCGATTCAAAAAATGAGTTAATATACGGGGTGTTCTATTTAAAAAAATAAAGTTGCTAGTTTTTTTTTATAGACGTGGCAACGCCGCAAAGCTGAAAATATTTTAGATCGATAGATCAGGTAACAAAATGTTAGATGTGAAATTTTCAGGGAAATCGTGCTTTGCGTTTACCATAAACGTCTAACCTACCATCGACCGTGAGACACGCTGTATAGTGTTTTCAGATAGGTACAATGAAAAGTCATTTTCAGTAAGTTTAGCTGTTTTCTATGGTCAATTCTTTATTGGAGACTTCAACTTCTGGGTATATAACACATATATTGGCTATTCAGCACGAGAGTTTGTGAATTAGATCTTCAAAAACGATTAAAAGGGCAGCCAGTAATGTGTGACGTGTGCTGTACTGGTGGAAAAAACGTCTTTAGAAATGATGTCAGAGAGAGGAAACATAAAATTATGAACGGAATTTGGAGTAAAAATGGAAAACAATACTAACGGTTATATAAAAATGCTGTATCACAATCTACGAGAACTGAGAAATTTTTTAAAAAAAACGTGAAAAAAAGCCAACATGCTAATACGCAGCTTAGATCCATGCATACACAATTCATTTAAACAAAATGGTTTGCTTGATCCACTAAATTAGAAAAAAAGTGAAAACTTCTAATTTAGTTTTTACTGAAGTTAACAGCATTTATGCACAACCATAGTACCAGACAAACAAAATTGTTAGCTGCTAGTAATTTCAGAACAAATTTTGGAAAAAATCTGTTTATTATAATGACATAATGAATTACAATTCGATAATGAAAGAAAAACTTCCTATTCGTGAATGAAATTTAAAAACAAATTGAAAAAGAAATATTGAGGTGATTTATTATGAAATGTTCCTTAAAATTCAAGTATAAATTGAAACAATATTTTTAAAAAATAATGATTTGACAATTTACTATATTATTACTTTTTTTAAAGTTTGTTCATCTATTTACTATTTTTCATTTTTAATATTTCCCTAATATAAGCAGCCTGTTTCTTGGGAATAATAAAGTTATTATTGTTATAACAAATTTGACCACTTAACTTTCAAATAGTTTCGATATAGGATGGAAACTGATAATCACCTTTTTTTCTATTTGTATATTATTAACTTAATATGCACCACATTGTATTTTGAAATATTTGATATTTTGCGCAAATGTATCCAATTTTGATTGACAGAAATATTTTCTTAATATTATTTTATTAATCACATTCTCTGTATGTTAGTTTAAAGATTTTTTTTAAGTTTCTTTTGATTTAGACATGTAATACTTTTTGGGGTAAAAAAGTTGATTGATTACATTAGTTTCGCTCATGAATATTGAAACAAAAACAACCAAAATCTTTATTACCGTGTGCGCTAACTTTTCCAACTATTACTATTAAATTATCATCTCAAGGACATTCAAACCCTGAATATAACTTCATAACCTGCGTCAAGGTCGAACAACGAAATTTTTTAAGTCCACTAATGTGATAGCCACACAAAGGTACTCATGTATCAGACAGACCCCTTAAGGTCGCTGGAAGGTCACTGATGACGTCAAAACGGTAAGGGAAGGCCCAGAACTGTTCAAATCTACTATCTGTTGCGCTTCTATTAAGCTCATAGAAATATATATTCTTACTCTAGAATGCTAATCCCTCCAAATTTCACGGCGAAAAGCATGCCGCCATATATCTCTTAACTACAAATATTGATAACACGCCATAAGACGAGATGTAATCAAATTGAAGCCAAAAATATATATCTTACCTTTTCTCAAACGGACGCTGGGAAAATATTGCGCATGCCGAATTCTAAATCAGGAGAAATGTCATAGATTTTTAAGGTTATGCTTCTTTTGACATTTTCAACCGTCCCATATTGAAAATGGGCTAACATTTTTCTATAGTGTGAATAAATTAAGAATGAGAATTATGCAAGACGGTCAATTGAACTTTGTGTCATTAAAAAAACGATTCATTGATCCATTTGTAACTCTAATATTAAAATGTCTGTTACCTGCTACCAGAGTTTCATCAATCAATTTTTTGCCAAAAACGGATGAAAACTCATTAAACTTGAAGAAATATGGATTGGGTATGTGACGGACAATTGTTTGAAAAGGTAAATCTCGTTCCACATCGGCATCATAACCGCCAAGAAAAATAGTTTGCTAGTGGTGATGCATTTTTTGCCTCCTGAACACGAACTCGAAGTAAAACGCGGCGGTCTTAAATTCTTTCAGGCATGAACATAGAAATTTATAAAATGTGTAATATTCTCGGGAATAAAACCCATATAGTGCCACCCTCTTATAATTAGCACAATCTACACTTGCTCTCTGTAAACTTATCCATATTAAGAGGTTATGTTGGAATTTGCCGAATCAGCACCACATAAGATATGCTTCTCATATCTTCGATAATTGTTGCTGCCGAACCATGCACGCTAGAAAGAGGTGAAAAAACAAAATCTTGTCTTTGAATAGGAATCTCTGGCGCAAGCGCATTAATTCAACAGCGTCCAATTCAAAGTCGATGCTCATTTTTTTTTGGCATCACATAGGCTGTCTTTATTATCCATATTCGTAGTTAATAGATATATGCATGCCGCGTATGCGACCCGTTTACGATGTGCGCATGCGCGTCATCAGTATAGTTTGCCAATTTTGAAAATAATTTGGTGTTCCAATTCAGAGTTTTTTGTTATGAGGCAATAAAACACATGTCATTTGAAAGAGAGAAATTTGACAGCGCATTTAGGACTTTTTAGAACCGAAAGAACCTTTTAGAGATAGATTAGGTAATCCTAATTTTAGGCGCGAAAGAAACTTATTTAAAACAATTATGTACCCTACGCTACTGTAATTATAATGACCGTGCAACAGTGCTTTTTTATCAACAGGAAGACTTGTCACTAAGATCTGTCACTCTTGTCAGAGACAGGACGGTGTTTAGAATTTCAGATTTTCTCTTGTCGTTTTGTGTGGTGTTTGTTGTCGTTGGTTATTCTTTCTGTTTCGTGAATTTGCATTAATCTTGTTCCTTTAAAGACAATTTCTAATAAAGCCGTTTCTTCCTAAAAATAAACAGTGAACTGCTTAGTGTTGTGGAAAGAAAAAATACCTGAAATAAATAATTTTTGGTAGATAACGACATTTTTTATGTACCTAATGCTTTGCTCAAAATAGCTTAAATATTATTTTAGCATGACAAAAAAGGCATTATTTTTGGTTATTGTTTTTAAGAAGAGACCCCAGCAGAACATTTGAGTGAGAAAATTGTAATTTGTGGCAGACATTTTCCTCATGAAGATTCATGTGAAAACGACAATAGAATAATTTGAAACCTAGTGCAGTACCAATACTGTGTCTGCGTAAGCATGCATGGCGAGTGATACAACTTTCTACCACACCGCTTATATATGAGTTCTAGATTCCTACAAAAAGTACTAAACATACACAGAATCGCCTCAGAAAATTAATGTCAATAAGGAAGTACTTTTCTCCACGACATCACAGAATTTGTCAATTCTGAAATCAAATTTGAATTCTTTCTCTTGAGATTGAAGAAATATTCTGCAACACCTCTGCCCCCATGCAATTTAAATTTATTTACATTCTCTCTTTTGTGATAAAATAATATTCTCACACTGGTTAGCAATAATAACATTAGCCTTGACACAGTTGATTGTCATCGTAGTGGCAAAATTTGAGTAAGTATCAAAATTATTGCTGTCACGTTTCCTATCTTTGATCGTGGAGAAAGTATAGTCTGCTACTCGGTTAGAATGAAAATTCGTGATGCTCGTGGTTCCTCACCAGCATCTCGGAGCTCGCTCTCGGAACTTTCCACTCGCATCGAATTTTCATTCTAACCTTGTTACAGAATATACTATTCTTTGATGGTAAGGAAAATGCTTCTGGCCTCTCTTTTTCATGCACCCGCATTGTGGAAATTACACTAAGGTAATATAACCAGAAATACTCGTAGAAATTGCATGTTAATCTCTTCAAATGATTTAAATTAAATGCAGTTGCGTATTATGACATGAATCGTTCTAGTAAAAAACTTCGAGCTTCCAAGCATCCAATTTTATAAATCCAATTTGAGTTGAAATTATTCATGATATTAGCTGAAATAAATTTTCATAGTTTTTTGTACCTTCAATTTATTTTCCAATCCAGTGCTTCCTTGAAATTCGCACCGACGATTTGGGGTGGTTCCGCAGGTTTTTGTTAGTTAACTACAGCTGAAAAGTGAATGTGATACCAAAAATCAGTCGCTTCAGAGCAGTAAATAATAATAATAACCGTACTCTTCTTTCTGATGGCCTTTGCTGAATATTCGGGATCATAAATATGTGAAAATATGTATTCAAATCGGCTAAATACAAACAACGGTATAAGCACAATGTGGCTTCGAACCTTATTCTCCGAGATTCAAGTACCATAATATTTTACTAAAATCGGGCCTGTTACAAAAGTCGCTAATGACGTGCTTGCGCATTGTGGACTAGCCTGAACTTTTTACAACACTTTTGACATGGGGATTAGCATTCTAGAGTAAGTATATAATATATATTTCTATGATTAAGCCTCGTTTTCGCGGTACTTTGATGACAGTCGCCGTCGCCGTCGTGTTATACAAAGTGTCGTGTGTAAGCGATTTATGAAGTATTGTGACACTATTGAATTAATTGCAGAGGTAGCTGCTGTCTTTGGTGAAATTATTAAAATCAAACGTACAAAAAGCAATAAAATTGAACAAAGGCACTTCCCGAACTTGTTCTAAAAGAAGTTTTGTAAATTTCTTCGGCCTTGTTAATTTTTACTCTCTATAATATGAAGAGTTTTTTTTCAATAAACGTGGATATCTTGCATACTCTTCCAAAAAATTCAGTGTGTCAAACCGAGGCTTTACTCTCCGTCAACTATCGTATAGTATGTAACCTGGAGTTGAATGTCCCAAAAAACAATTGATGTTACAGTCTCCATAATGAGTTTTCTAATTTACATCAGTGGATATTCATGGATACCCAAAACATCAGTCTGAATGGACAATTCGATTTTGATTTCTTCTTCGGGATAAATCATCACTTCTGTTGTGTCCAAATTGCAAATCATATCTTTCGGTTCCTGAAAAATATATCGGTTAGGCATAAGAAAATAATTCTTACTCAGTAAGATTAAGCATTGTTGAAATTTTTAGATGCATCCCCATTCTGAATGACGAATGACGAAATTAGGAAACTGAAAATAATACCATGAAGAGGCCAAAAGTGAAAGAAGTGAAAGAGAAAAACTTTTTTAAAGCTAGCAGTCGAAATTTACCATCCGTAAATTATATAATGATTCGCGCATTTTCATCTTGTAATCCAAACTACTTATTAGAGAGTAGATATGAAAGGTATGAAAAAAGGTAGGGTTATATTTGTTTCATCAAGTGCCGTATAGTTCCTGAGCACAAAGTACGGAGCAAAACATACCTTGCTGAAGCTACTATTGACGAAAGTAATGATGAAATAAAAAATTGTGACTTGAATGTTGTGTTGCATCCCAAGATAAGTTTAGGATTATTACCGTTTTCGAGCATACAACATAGATTTTGGTACTTTTTGCTATCACTTTTTTATACTGGTTGCTCCGTTGAACCGATGAAAAGAGTCGGTGAAGTGTTATTCAAGAATCTATAGTAAATATTATAATATCAGCAATGGCTTTTTCATTAACAGAGAGTTCTGACAGATGGTTCATTAAATGACATTAGGGACTTGACAATAGTGATGAGACAATGGCAATCGACAAATACATCCACGATTCCAACGTTGTCGGATTGTGTCAGTGACGTAAAATGTCTGAGGGAGAACACTTCTGAAATCCGAATTTTCATAACAAAATACAGTAGAAAACCAATATGTAGATATTAAACAAATTGATAGGACTGATGATTTTCTCATTATTTTGTATTTTATTGTTATTTCTTACCTATCAATAAATTCGATTATTATTATTATTATGTAGAGGATTGTATATAATGTTATCAGTAGGACCTTTGGAATACGAATTGACCCTTACCTCGACAGGTGTATAGGTTAAGTATCCGTAACTGTTGGAGATGTTCTTCACGATGATGGTCCTGTTGTATTCATAATTCAAAAAGCAAAAGTTGATTGTGATTTCTTCAGGAGAGCATTTTATGATAGGGCATACGCAATTGTATCTGAGAGGTATTACTGAAGAACTTTGACTAGCTCCCCACATCACAATGATCAAGTCTTCTTCCACATTTTGAATGGTATTCGTCGCCAGGGTTACCTAGAAACAGACAATCAATCAAAGAATATTTTGGCTTTTAGACTCTTTGTGCATTGTCATTGATTGCTCTGACTTGATTTGGATATAATTTTTTTTCTTTTTCTTTAATTTGTGTAATATATATTTTTATTTGTTTTTAATTGTGTGACGGTGGATACAATGCGGCTTTTTAGTAAATGCATGCAACAAAAACCATTTTGAATGGTTTCACCGATACTACTTTTAAGATAAAAGACATGGCGATTGGGCGATAGGGGGTGCGGGAGGGCACATCAGTTCAAAAACTTCAAATGACATGGGAGGTCAAATTATACATCGGTGAAAAGATAACTCAGTTCTGTTTTCAACCAATTTTTTTTTCAATACGTATTATCACAATTTTGATCTCTTTGCCTCCCAAAAATTTCAAGTTGGTGTGCCCCCAGCGCCATCTTTTGAGTAATTGCAATGTATCTTGCCTCAAAAAGTAGTACCGGTAAAACCATTCAAAATATTTTTGTCCCATTGCTCCACATCAAACCGTTCAAATTTATCGACATAAGGGTACCATTCAGATCCGCACTTATACTTGATATTTCGAGTGCAAAATGTGAAAAAAATATTATGAAATCAAAAAAATCATTAGATAGTTGAAATAATAATTGAATTCTCCTTTCTACGATGTGTCGCTTGACCCCCCTTGCCATATGATTTTTTTTTATTGATGTGCCCTCCCACGGCCCGTCTATCATGCAATCACACTCACTGTCTTTTATTTTTGGAAAAGCCATATTGAAAACCTTAGAAAAAAAAATATCTCCTATAATTGGTATTTTGTTCAAAATTCGATATTACATTCCTTTGAAATATCTAAAAATGATTTATTTCAGTTTAATTTATTCAAAATTACAGTATTTAATATCAGTATGGGGAAGTGCCAATTGTACTATCTTACGTTCACTCAAATCTTTGCAAAACAAAAGTATCAAATGTATTTTTGAGTTACCATTTCTTGAATCTACATCACATTTATATGCTGCAAACAATCTTTTGGATATCAATTCTTTGTACAAATTGAAAATATGTATATTCATCCATTCTGTCATCAATAATAGGAAAACATTCATCTCTGGAATTTAATTCAACCGATACCATACACAATCACCAAACTAGACAATCAAATAGTCTCATCACGCATAGAATAAAGACAAACATTGGGAAAAAGTCAATTTTATATAGTGGAATTTTGATATTCAATAATATACCCAATAATTTAAAAAAGATCGTTTCAAATTTCATTTAAAGAAGTACTTATTACTATGATACTTAAAAAAAAACTGATGCAAACATTTTGAACTTGAAATTTTGTTGTTTATTGTATCAGTTATAGATTTAGGTCCCTATTATAAACATTTATGTTTCTTGGGGTCAATAAAGATTATTATTATTATTCAAAACAATTATTGAACCATGACTGTAAGTCAAACCGTTCAAAAGTTAACAGTGGGGGTGGCTAAAAAAGCCGCACTGTATAACTGAGTCTGTTTCAATTGTAACTGTCATTGTTGAAAAAATTGCATTTTATTGTTTTTTCCATTAACCAGCTGTCGTCCCCTTACGAACGGCAGCCCTCAGAAGTCGAAATTTGTGCGAGGTCTTACCTTCTAAGGTGCGATTCCTAGCACTTTCTCGGGCCATCAGAAAAATGTCTGCAGTCGCTAGGGTTTCATCTTTCGACTGGCAGCCAAAGTGATTGAAACAGCGACCCTTTAACCACTCGGCTACCTGGCCCGTAACCCTACCTATTTTTTGTTTCAGTTAAATACATATTTATATTGGCTTTGTCAATAATACTAATGGTATCAATAATAATAATTATTATTTTTTTATGCCCCGTATTATAATTTTGTTGATTTTTTATAGTTTAAGTAATTAAACCTGTATTCAGTTTAATTTTCTATATTTCATTGGGAATCCCTTTAGTTTTCATTTATAATAAAATGCTAGATATTATCTCTTTCATTTATGTCGACTTCAACTTTTTTCATACAAGTCAGGACTCGGCTATTCAGACCGGCCTATCGCGAAGATTCAAAATATCTACCGATACCGGCAGGATAAATTTTACTCCCGATCCCATCGGAACTCGCTCGGTTATTTTTATTTCAGTGCTCGCATTACGCAAAAAAATTCGCCCGAAGTACAGTGACGTGCAGAATATAACCCCCTACGACCCCAATCAAATACAGTCCACACCCCCCTGGAGAACGGTGGTTGCAACCCCAGAGGAAAGGCGGCTGAGTGGAAAGCCAGAAAAGGAACCAGGTAGTCCCAATTTTTAGTCGTTTCTCTTGACTTTCATTTATTGCAATCCTAACCAGTCTCAAATATATAACAATTATTATATTATAGGTTAAGTGGAAGCAGAGGAGCAGCCTGAACTTCGCCTTTTGAATAATGAATTATTATTTTTTTATAAGGGTTATCGTAATTATTGTTTCCTTAATCATTATTCAATAAAGTTATTATTATTATTGTATTTATTGACAGTTACTTGCAAGATACAGATTTTTAAAATTTTATTCATTGTATAAATAACTTCTAATCACTACAAATTCTGGTAAAAGGAAGTTTGAATGTATATCTATCCATGATCACATACATCAGTAAACATATTCTAATTCTAATAGACTATCAAAAACTACAAATAATTCATAGAGTTTTGAAATATTTTTATGAACATTATTTCAATAGTAGAATTTCTTAAAAAATTTTGGAAAATGAAATTATTGTTTTAAATTTTTTTATTTGTCCTGGTAATTTATTAAATGATCTATGGGGCTTATTATACCCAGGTTATTCAAGATGTCTAATAGAATTATATAATTGACAGTGTCAAAAGCTTTTTAAGATCAATAAATATTGCAACACCATAATTACTTGACCATGGACTTGAAAGTTTCATGAATAGTACACTTATAAAGTCAGTCATTGCTGCTTGGGCAATGGAATATTGTTGGAATTCATATTGGAATTTATCAAAACAATATTAGCAGAGATGAAATCAACTGATAGGATTTTCAAAACTTTTTCAAATATTTTATCAAAAAATCCAAAATTGCAATTGGATGATAATTCAAAATGTTTTTTTCTATCACCTCCGTTATGAATAGATTTCAAAATTGTTCTCTCCAAATAGTCTGGAAAATACCACTTTCAATGCAATTATTAATAATTAAGGATATAGGTAAGCTTACTAGATCAACAATATCTTTTAAATTGTTTGAATTAATTAGATCTACACCAGGTGGCTGTATGCGATTTGTGCAGGGCCCCCACCAGACATTTGGGGGCTTGGAGCAAACACTCAGTCGGGTCCCCTTACATTTAATGGAGTATTCTAGATACGGTGTGGGCAAAGGAACCAATCTGACCCCATTCCCCCTACATTTATTGGAATACACTTTTTTAATCGGTTTAAGGAACATCAAATAAATAGCGAGTACTTGTATAAGCTCATGTTTATTTATAATAAACAGTAGGATAGAAACAATGTGAATTTAACTATTTTACAGTTTAGCCCTTCTAGCTCTTACTCTAGCAAATTCGTTGATAATTTCTATAAAAACGGCATTTCCGACGAGTTCATGTTCAATACTCAGCATCATTAGGTGGTTGAGCCTATCTTCACCCATGATTGACCTAAGCCTAGTCTTGATTAGGGAGATTTTGCTGAATGGTCGTTCTAACACAGGAAATACACCCAGTAATCTTAAACATAATGTTAGAGTGCTCTACCTTAGACATAGCCACGACGTAACTCCCGGTATTTATTTATCTGTCACCGGAGTTACAGGCTGCAAGATAAGTATATCAGATATGAGTAAGATGTAAGTCAGATGATTATTCATGGTGTTGGAAATTATTAGGTGCGATTATTCATTACGTTTGTGATGGTGATAAAATACAGTTGTGTGAGGAAGATTGTCTTTCAATACGTAGTTGTGCCAATAAGTGTAACAATATATAAATCTGAGGTAGAATATTCTACAATCCTTTTTTGTAAATGGAGTTGAAGATATAAGTCAGAATTGAAATCACCCACAATATTTATCACATTGTCTTTTATCAGTTGATGGTAGTATATTTGTAACTCAGCCAGATCATCTATATTTAAATCTCTAGGATAAGTTTCAGCAAGTTTTTCTGCTCCATCATTAATGTAGCAGTCACTCCGTTCACTGAAGTCTTTTGGGGAAACAATGTGAGTAAATAGACAGAGACAATGACAATAACATATTCAATTAAAAATCTAATAATTTACTTATATCAAAATCAGGCACAAATATTGTATTAGTTTGGTTTCAATCTTGATTATTTGCACATTATGCGTGAATGGGCCCCGTGCTCCGTGAACTCATCATATTCATTAAATCGTTACTTTCGTCTGAAAGTAATAAGCTTTTGACGAACAATAATATGCAGTGGAAAAAAATTGAATGAAATTGAAAGTAATATGACAACCGATCTTCAAAAAATAACATCATGGCTTATTAACTAACATTGAATTTTGAAAAATCTTCCTTTATGTTCATCGCAAAAAATATTCAAGTATCGACTTTAAATATCTTATTAGATTAAAAAATGAAAGTATACAATACTCTCCCACATTAAAATTTCTGGGACTTTATGTAGATGAAAATTTATTGTGGTCAAAACACATAGTTTTTAAGGAAACAGATTTCTCCAATTATTGGAATTCTTTTCAAGATAAGAAATTTTTACCCCTTAAACATCTCAAGAGCATTTACTTCCCGTTAGTTTATTCTAAATTGCAATACATGATTTCTATTTGGGGTGTAGCAACAAATTCATTGCTCACGCCTCTAAGGACGCTACAGAATAAAATTATCAAATGTATATTCAAACTTGATTACTATGAGTCAACTGCTTATTTGTATAAACCAAAAAAGCTTCTGGATATTCATTCACTAATTAAAATGAAATTGTGTACCTTCATTCATTTAGTTAAAAACAATATGAAGCATTCTAAATTAAAATTCAAAATCAATAGTGATCAACATAATTATTCAACCAGATATTCCAACAATATAACAATGAATAAAAGTAAGATAAATATTGGTCAAAAATCAATACTATGCAACGGAATAAAATTTTACAATGAAATACCTAATGAATTGAAAAATTATGGTAAAATCCGATTTAAAATTGATTTATAAAATTACTGAATAAGTTGAGTTTTGAACAATTAATAATTTTTTCTGATTCCTTCATTTTTATTTTTGAAACTTGGAGATACATCTTGGTGATTTCCATCAATTGTTTAATTTCTTATTTAATTTGTGTTTCATAAGTTTTGTTTTTATTCAGTGTATACTTTTTTTAAATCCCTCTATAAACAGAAATTTTTCATACCAGAACTTGTTCTGTCTGGAAGGTATTCACTCAATAAATAAATAAATATTATTGATATTGTTGTTATTTTTTTGTTTCATTACTGTTGATGTCATAAGTAACTTTCTGTTATATACAGGGTGTCCCACTTACCATGCTCACCATGGGTATCTTTTTAATGGTGAGAGATACGAGGTTGGTTAAATGACACCAAATGTGGAGTTTATCAAGGCCAGGTATAATGTGAAAAAATATTTTGATGAAATCCATTCGTTTTTGTTTTATACGCCAAAAACAGATTTTGATCATTTTCATGTCTCCTCCGTAACTTCTTTATTTATGAAAATATTCGATTAGAATTTCACCAAGGAATCCAAAAAAACTCTACTTTTGGATTCCTTGGTTCGTGCCAAATTAAGTTTCAACTAGTGACTGTAGATGTCATAAATTACTTCCTGTTATATCTGTCTTGCCTTCACGGTATTAATTCTTGAGTGGATTCGTTTTGATTTCGAGAGCTCCATAAATCCTTTCTGATGAGTGCGTGAGCACGAAACAGCTGTCAAAGGTTGGAACTCTCGGAATTAAAACGAAATATACTCTATTTTCACATATATATATATATATATATATATATATATATATATATATATATATATATATATATATATTCCAGTGACTGCAAAACAGTCGAAAACAATTCTTTAGGAACTCACTATATCTTTGTATAGATTGTAAGGCATATGTCCGACAGAAAACAACTACTTCTCTGGCTAATACCTCGATAGATATTGAATTATATCTGTCAGACATATGTGCAAAGATCCTTACTTTGAAGGAACAACTTTGCAAGAGCTCTCAGAGACAGACAGCAGGACACCGCCTGATCCAAACAAGGAACCAACTGCAGACCGGTTTCGGGATGAAGTCCCTCATCAGTGCAGTCCAGGTTATCACGGTTGTATACACGCGGGGGCCCGGTGCCCGTCATCGTTCGCCGGGATGAACACTGCAATCGCTTACAGGATCCACCACGGCAACAGATTAGAGAGCGCTCCAGAAGGACATTACGGATCCGAAATGGTATATGCTAAATACTTGTTTCAAGGAGCAATAAATGTTCCAGTGACTGTAAAACAGTCGAAAACAATCCTTTAGGAACTCACTATACCTTTGTATAGATTGTATGGCATATGTCCGACAGAAAACAACTACTTCTCTGGCTAATACCTCGACAGATATTGAATTATATCTGTCAGACATATGTGCAAAGATCCTTACTTTGAAGGAACAACTTTGCAAGAGCTCTCAGAGACAGACAGCAGGACACCGCCTGATCCAAACAAGGAACCAACTGCAGACCGGTTTCGGGATGAAGTCCCTCATCAGTTAGCCAGAGAAGTAGTTGTTTTCTGTCGGACATATGCCATACAATCAATATGGTGGTACTCACTTTCGGTACTGGATATAGATGAATTATTTTGTTAATCTCTCTGGATTGCCCACAAATGATACAAAAACGGAACATGATCAAATTATTATTGTACAGACTACACAGAAAACGATTAGATATTCACAAATTTTAATCAATGTTTCACCAACACAGCAGCTTCTTCACTGTCTGATTGAATAAAGTTTGTGGAGATCGAATCGCTTTTTGTGTATTTTATTCAATTACTACGGATCTTCATCAAGTAACGGCCGAGTCAAAAAGACAAACTGAATTATCATTGAATGAATGATGAATTTCTACGAAAATATGCAGCAAAATGGACAAACACATTAATAATAGTCATCAATACAGGGAAATTGCACTATGAAATTTAGATTCCGTCACAACTATTCATTTTTGAACAGTAATTGAAGTTTGTTGAAATTCTAAATTCCATAAAATTGACAACAGCCTTCAATCACCATATCACTGAAATATTGACAGGACTAAAATTCTATAAAGGCGCCATCTCTGGGACCGATTGAAGAAGCAGACCACTTTTTCATTTGTTTATTTGTCTTCTCAAAAATCAAAACAAAATCGAATCACTCGACACACCTGGGTTTTTATACATCTTAGATTAAATTAATAATAAAAATAAATTAAATCTAACAACAATCATTCTGTCATTTATGATTGTTGAGTTTAGTCCTCAGTGGATTTTTTAACCATGCCTCAATAGCCAACTTAAAAACAATTTGTATTTTTTTACGCCACTTGGAGGCCCTGGATTTGATAGTCATAATTAATCTATTAGTTTCTTCTTCAGAATCTGGCTTTGAAAAAATCGACTTTTTATATGATGAAACATTTTTCAAAACAGTTCTGAATTGTATAGATAATGTTAAAACCAAATTATGTGAAGAAGTTAATGATATACAGTGAAATCCTGTCATAAATCAGGATTCTACATCTGCTCATGATTACTCATGGCAGAGGACGTTTTTCATCCAACATTCGATAATGAAGCATATTTCGATTGTATTTGATCATCTCTGACAAAATTCACCCAAAAAACTTGAAAAATCTCATACTTACTTTAACCAAAGCCTTCGAAAACGCATCAACGATTCCTTCCTTGGGGTCGAATTCAAATTCCGTATTTTCGCATCTTCCAGCCACCTTCAGTTTGAAATCAACTGGTACTTGCGATTCGTTGATCAGAGTTAACTCTCTAGCGGGTTTGAAACCTAAAAATATTCAGAAACATCAGAGTGTTCGGTAAATGTATTTTCATCCGTTACCGTAAGAGACTTCGCCAAAATCGATGCTTGCAACGGTCGGTTTCAGGAGTGGACAAACGACGTTTCCTCTGAAAAGTTTCGAATGTTTTTATGAGGAGAAGAGGGATATATCAAACTATGCAAATGTAATAAATAGCCTTCAAGCTGGGGTTATAATAATAATAATCTTTAATCCCTTTTCTGTCCTAAAGATATATCACCCACCATCAGAACAGTATACAATATTACCCTTTATGGGATTGTCCAGCCGAAGGATTATTTTTAATTAAATGCGTTTCCGAGCCCTGAAGTTCCCCGTACTTCAAAACTGTCACAAAATTCCCGAACAACGTTTCGGAATCTCAACTGACTACCTACGAGTCGACTGTTACTCTTCGCGCCCCGTATGCCACTCTTTTATTTTTTTCGTTGTTTCGAAACAACATTTTTTGAAACAACAAGAAAAATAACCAAGTGCAATTTTTACAAGAAAACAACTGTTTTTCAGAATTATTTGGTTAATTTTAAAAGCACGAATGGTTTTGGTAGATAATTTCAAGAATACAAAAATATTCATATTATGTCAGAAAACAACTACTCCCCTGGCTAAGACTACGACTGGTATTTTATTAAATCTAACAGATACTTGTTTTCTTCACATATTATTTATTGTTATAGTTGATACTACAATTATTGTAAGTAATAACATTTGTATTTGTCTTCTGTGTAACTAAAGTTGATATTGAACCTCCTGGCGCGCATAGTTATAGATTTTCATTGCCACGCATTTTTTCAAGGATAGCCTGATGGTGTTGTTCATCTTTCTGTAGATAACTCGCAATAGATTTGGAGTTAGCATGTCCTGTCATTTATCAGAAACATACGAGTTTATGACAGAAAAAAAACACATTTTCAACTGAACTAAAAATTAATCACCAACTAGATATTTATAATTTTCATATTATTTATACAATTCATTTTAAATATTTTTTTAAATTTTGGCAATTCATTGAAAGTCATTGAAAATATTGAGAAAATCATGAGTCAGAGATACTTACTGTTGACGGTTTTTCTCAATTTTAAGCGGTTTAACGATCAATAAACCACCAAGTTACATAGACCATTTGAAATGAGACATTCAACAATTGAAATGACCACTTATAGACCTTCGAAATACAAAAAAATACCAGAACAATTGTTCGTGGAAGATAAGGTTATTTTTTTCAAAAAATGTACCAAACACGACAACTAGTGTTCCTCTGAATTGTGAAAAAATTATGCTTCTTTGACACCAAAAAAGACATATTTCTACAAAATTGCATCTAAATTAAATCATTTATACGCGAGAAAAAAAACTGAAAAATCGGTTTTTCGTCATTTTGACAGATAATTTGAGGTTAAGTCGATAAGTGTTATCTACAATAGTTTTTTTCTTTTTCTTATCTACAACTTTGAATATTTTCCGCCAAGATGTCACGTTTCGCCGCAAATCGCAAAAAAAACCTTGTCAACAGCTAAACTGCATTCCCTTTTCACCATTTTGAGTGTTTTCGTATTTAATTATTTTTATTACTTCAATAGGGCTTGTTTAACACCATTTCTAAATTTACTGTACGGATCCTGATTTCTGAGAGTTGCGGGACTAGTTTGCTTTTTGTTTCATTAGCTTAAATAGACGCATTGACACTGATCATTACTTACACTAGTAGGATATCGACTGTTTCTTTGGACTCTCCAATTTCAAACTGAATTTTTTCTATGAATTTTCCTTGCACCTCCGAGTAGAAACTGAGGATAAATGATTTGCAGTTGTCGATACATCTCAAATGGTGCTTTATTGGTAAGCACTTCACAATACCACCAAATTCTGTTTTTTTCCCTTTGAAGATTACAGTAGCTGGTATGTGGCCTAAAAATACCTCAATACTGATTAGGAACTCAGGTGTACTAAAAAATTAAATATAGTGAATCTAGAAAGAAAGGATACCTATCACCTTTGTTTCAAATGCAACCACACGTTTTCGTTTAGAAAAAATCTCTTATTCGCAAACGTTCATTGTCTGAAATAAGATAAATGAATTTTCTCTGTGAGAATATTAATTTAAAATTGAATACGGTCTCAATTGGCTTAAGCCACATGAAGTCATGGAGAGTGATACAATTGTTGTATATTTAAACTCTAATTCACTCTAAAATAATATATTTAACGAAATACAATACTCTAATTTATATAACAATCACTCTACTATTTATAATCGACTTTCACTTCACTGTCCGTCTGTCCGTCTGTCTGCTGCGTAGTTCTTTTTATATCCAACGCTCACTTCTCCGAATGCTCATGAAATTTCTCGACGCCTCGAATCGTCCAGATTCTTCTCGGTGCATAGCGTATCGACAGTCACCCACGGCCGGCCACGCGAGAGTTCAGGTCCGGCATCGCCCGCAGCTTCGCCACATTGCCCCCTTCTTAGAGATATTTCGTCCCGAGATGTCATCCTTGGAGTGTGTCGATATCTGCAGGATTCCCCATATCTGCATCGTAAAGTTCGATGGAAATAACACTCCACAGTCTTCATGTTAGGTCGTGGAATAGGATTACAGCAAACCAAAATCTGGATGCCGCTGAATCGGAATATCGTCTCCAACATACTTCTTATAACTCTCCAATCCAGCCCATCAATACCACAGGATAATTTTGGGATTTCCAAGTCCACTAGATTCTGGTCCACCATCGTATCTCTCAGTTGGGTGAGGCTCCTCCAGACATCTTCATAGGACGGTTTGTCTTGGGAATGCTTCTTGGTCACCAAGTAGTAGATGTACCTCTGACCCTTCTTCAGCTGTAGCACACCTCCAATTTCTGGATTCTGTTTCCGTAGTGTTTGGAGTTGGCCAAATTTCTTGGAGAACACCACAGCGATGCCCCTGGACATTCGAAGATCTTCTGCGACGCAGTGTGCTAGGGCGTAATCGACTGGCACTTTGAAAAGGTCCCGTGGCTCCTCTCGAGTTACCCCTTGTGACACTTTCTGCCGATTTGAGTTCAAGGACATTAATTTCTGGAACGCCATCGCATCCTCTGGTGGTCTGAGGGTGCGGACTTGGTCATTGTTCCCAGCGTAAGTGGCCAACCTGTTGAAATGAACGACCCTGGGTTTACCTCTGGGTGGCTTGTGGATTCGATAAAGCAGGTCATTTATCCTCTTGACGATCTTGTACGGACCTTCCCATGAACTCCGTAGTTTCGGTGACAGGCCCCGGCGATGGATCGGGTTGTACAGCCAAACTAGATCACCAACCTGAAATCCTCCAACATCGGCATTGATGTCATAAGCCACTTTCATTCGGTCGCTGGCACTCTGGATATTTAAACGGACTCTTTCGTGGATCTCTTCCATTCGCTGACGGAGTTTGCTGATGTAGTCCTCTCCCGCGGTATCCTGTCCTGGTGGCATCCCAAACTTTAGGTCACAGGGAAGTCGCAGCTCTCGGCCCATTATGATACTAGCAGGGGTTTGGCCGGTCGACTCGTGTACTGCGGAACGGTAGGCCATCAGAAACAAATGGAGATACTGATCCCAGTCTCTTTGATGGTCAGAGACTACCTTGGACAAGTGGCGATTGATAGTCCTGTTCATCCTCTCAACCATTCCATCGGACTTTGGATATAGAGCTGTGGTTCTCGTCTTGCGGATGTTCAGCAGTTGTCAGATTTCTTGGAACAGGTTGGATTCGAAATTTCTGCCTTGGTCCGAGTGCAGCTCCAAGGGGACACCGAATCGACATATCCACTCTTTCACCAAGACGTCCGCGACGGTGACGGCTTCCTGGTTGGGCAGGGCATAGGCTTCGGCCCACTTGCTGAAATAGTCCATTGCCACAAGGATGTATTTATTTCCGTGATCTGATACGGGGAACAGGCCGGCGATGTCAATGGCGATTCTCTCGAATGGACTACCTACGTTATACTGATGCATCGGGGCCTTGGGTCGTGTCCGAGGTCCATTGCTGGCAGCGCAAACAGCACACTTTCTGCACCAGTCATTGACATCAACTTGACAATTGACCCAGTAGAACCGTTGCCTTACTCTCTGCAGGGTCTTCGTCACACCCAGATGTCCCCCAGCAACTCCATCATGGATCTATCTGAGTACTTCATGTCTTCTATTCTTGGGTACCACTATCTGACGTCTGTCTACCCCGCCATCTTCGGTCTCCAATACACGTTTCAGGACCCCATTTTCCAAGGTAAGGGAGTTCCATTGGGCCCAGTAGGATTTGACTGCTGGGGAATATCTTGCGATTTCCTGCCATGTCGGTCTTTGATTACTTTTTTTCCAACCGATGACTAAACCAAGATCTGGATCTCTTTCTTGGTCTTTCTGGACCTCGTTGTCATTCCAGTTGTTGTCAACTGCAGTGGTTCTACAAATTGCTGCTTCCTTCTCTTCTGCTCATCGGCAGTGTGAGCAGTCGTCTGGGCATGGTCTCCTTGACAGGGCATCTGCGTTCTTGTGGCCACTTCCTGCTATTTGGCCCTCGGGATTTTTGAACTGAAGAAGCCATTTAAGGGCTGCGTGGTCGGTCCTTAACAGGAATTTTCTCCCGTACACGTATTTGTAAAAGTGTTCTACTCCCTTGACAACAGCCAACAGTTCTCGTCTGGTGACGCAGTAGTTACGCTCCGGTTTACTGAGAGTTTTACTGAAGTATCCGATGACCTTCTCTTGCCCATCCTGGATCTGGGACAAGACAGCTCCAAGTCCCACGTTGCTGGCGTCCGGGTCCAAAATGAATTTTCCACTCGGAAGGGGATAACTCAGAATCGGTGAGTTGATCAATGCCCCCTTCAGCTTCCTGAACGAGTCTTGGCATTCTTCGGACCACTGAAACTTTGTTTGTCCTTCCATGAGCCTGGTCAGTGGTTTAGCGATGTTGGCGAACCCCAGCACATATCGGTGATAGTATGTGCACAAACCAAGGAAACTACGTAGTTGGTGTATGTCTCTCGGAATAGGCCACTCCTTCACTGCTCTGATCTTCTCGTCATCCACTGCTACTCCGTGCCCAGAGACAACATGGCCAAGGTAACGTACTTCTTTTTGGAACAGGTGGCATTTCTTGGGGCTCAGCTTCAATCCAGAATTTCTCAGTCGCAGGAATACCTCCTCCAGGTTTTTTACATGGTCTTCGAATGATTTGCCAACCACAATAATGTCGTCGAGATATACCAAACACGTCCTCCATGAAAGTCCTTTCAGAACCATCTCCATTAATCTCTCGAATGTGGCTGGAGCATTCCAAAGCCCGAATGGCATACGGTGAAATGCCACAGTCCTGAGCCGATGGTGAAGGCTGTCTTTTCTCTATCTTCAGGAGACAGTTCTACCTGCCAGTATCCACTCTTCAGATCAAGGGTCGAGAAAATCGTGGAGCCGGCCAACGTGTCTAGGGTGTCGTCTATTCTCAGAAGAGGGTAACTGACTTTCTTCGTCACGTTGTTCAGTTGACGATAGTCTACGCAAAAGCGTGTTGATCCATCTTTCTTCTTCACCAGCACGACTGGAGAGGACCATGGACTGTCGGATGGTTCAATAACTCCATCTTTCTCCCATATCACTGACTATTTTGTCAGCCTCTTCCTTCTTGGCAAGAGGAAGTCTTCTAGCTGATTGTCGGATTGGTCGGGCATCCCCAGTATCAATTTTAACTACATTCGTTCGACCCCCTTTTCCTTGTCCGGTATCGAAGATGTCTTGGTACTTCTTGACTAATTCTCTCAATCTGGGCTGTTGAGCTGGTTCAATGCCCTTGGAAGAGATGGTAACCAATTTTTCCAGTTCCGCTGTCAGGTCGTTGTCTTGACTAACAGTACCATGTACACTCCTGATCACAGAGGAAATTGACGAGCAGTGCCCCAAAACAGTTCCTTTCTCAAGGTCACTGGGTAATAATTGACATTCATTACCCTTACTGGCACAAATTTATCATCATGCAACAAAGTCTTGCCTAGTGCAATCCCTCGTCCAATTTTCTCATCATGAAGCTTGGGCTCGAACATCACCACTCTTCCATTGCTCGCACCTCCTTCCAAGCGAGCCTCAAGTATGGTCTCAGCCCTCTCGGGTACACTTACATCTTCAGCCAGCAGAACACGAATCATATCTTCACTTCTTTCATGTAGCACCAGCTCTTCTCCGTTCACACGTAGAACGCCATCTTTGAAATTCAATTCGAACCCTCTGGAATTCATGATGTCCATTCCAATAATTGCCTTGTCCGCTACTAATGCCCGATGTTTCACTTTTGTGCTGCCTAGAATCAGTTCAATCGGTAGCTCACCATGTACAGTGGCCTGCTCTCCTGTTGCTGTGCGTAGCTTCCAGGATGTTGGTTCCATTCTCTCTGGTGTTTTAATAAGAGCAGATCCAAGAATTGTCCTAGTCGCACCTGTATCTAGCAGCATGGTGCAAGGCTGGTTGTGGATGAGACCGTCTACAAAGACACCATTGTTTTGACGTTGAAGGACAGCGACATATGCATTGTTACGGGGGCTTGCTGGATACAGGTCGACGATCGCCCCTCCTCATCGACCTTCTTTAGTTTTCCTGCATCGGTACCGATTCTTTGAATGTTGGACATTTGCTACGCAGATGCCCAATTTTGCCACAATTCCAGCATCTTATCTGTCTTCTTTCAGGCAACATTTCCTTTACCACCGTTCTTATGGCAGCTTCCAGGTCAGCAGGCTCCTGTGGGTCTTCCTCAATAAATCGGACTTTACTTTGGCTTCTGCAGGATTGCTTCGCCGCCTCAAATTCCAAAGCGCGTGCCAGTGCATCCACGAGATGTGTTGGACGAGCTAGTGTCAATGCTTGTCTGGTGTCCTGGTCACTAAGTCCATCTAAGAATGTCTGAACTGCTAGTCGTTCCATTACCTTTTTCGGTGCGGCTGGGTATGCAAGGCTTCAAATTCCTGTAGGGACTCGCTTGATTTCTGGCAGCGGTTTTTGAGCTGTGAGTGGTATAAATGTTCTAGATGGGTCTGTTCTAGAATGTTCTAGATGGGTCCATACCGTAATTCGAGATGTTTAATCAGCTGCTCGTAGTCCTCTTGTTCTTGCGCCGTGAGGGTTTGTAAAATATTCGTTGCTTCTCCACCAAAGCCAGTGTTAATGCCACAGCTCTTTCTTCTGCATTCTATCTATTCGCCTTTGCTGCAGCTTCAAATTGTCGGCGGTAATTTGCCCATGGTGTTTTTCCATCGAACTGAGGTGGTTTCATGGAGAGCTTTCCTGTTTCTGAACTGATCTTTACATCTTTCAGACCCTTCTGAACATCACCCAAGTTCAAACTCAGTTCCAGCATTGAATTTTCATTGACAGATTCTGCGGTGTGGGTGGTGTCAATCTGGTTTTCCAACTTACTGATTTTTTCCTTTATTTTGTTGATTTCCGCCTCGAGCCCGCCTTGGATTTTGTCACTGATTGATTCTGTCATTTTGTCTATTTCCACCACAATCTCATCTTTGATTTTATCACCGATTGTTTCTTTCAATTTTCCTATCTCTTCTTTAATTTCATCTTTGTCTCGACAGTCCCCATTCTTTCTTCCAATCGGTTCGCCACGCCACATAGTTCTTCTTTCATGCTCTTCGAGTTTTCTAGAAGCTCCTCCCTCAAACCCTTCGAATTTTCTAGAATCTCTTCTCTCAAATTCCTCGAACTATCTTGAAATTCTTCTTTCAGACTATTCGAATTTTCTAGCAGCTTTTCTTCCAGATTTTTCGAATTTTCCAGCAGTTTTTGTTCCAGATTATTCGAATTTTCCAAAAGTTTTTCTTGAAGTTTTTCTTGTAGACTTTTCGAATTTTCTTGAAGTTCTTCTTTCAAAGTACTCATTATGGAAGTCATATCCATTCCAGAAACTTCGAATAAAAATATTTCTGGATCCTCGCCCTCCTGGATTAATCCCTCAGAAAGTCTTGCCTGGAGCACGGCCTTTTTACCACTTGTATCAAGTTCCCTCTCCTCCAGTTCTTGCTTCAATTCCGCAACCTTCAAATCGACCAGGCGAACTTTCCTCGAACACATTTTGTTTTAGACTATGTCTCACAGTCTATTTCACGGGTCACCAGTATATTATTATTATTATTCTGTTTCACACAGTCTATTTCCCGGACACCAGTCTATTATTATTATTATTGTCTTTTTCACACGCGAGAAGTGTATCAGTTTATGCTCCGTTAATGCACACAACTGTCACTTCACGAAAAATGTTCGCGAAAACAATTGTCCGAAATACACAAGCTGTCTACTTACACGAACACTCTGTATTTTATCTTTAACAATCGCACTTCTGATCACCACTGTTGTATATTTAAACTCTAATTCACCCTAAAATAATTTATTTAACGAAATACAATACTCTAATTTATATAACAATCACTCTACTATTTATATTCGACTTTCACTTCACTGACTGTCCGTCTGACTGCTGCGTAGTTCTTTTTATATCCAACGCTCACTTCTCCGAATGCTCATGAAATTTCTCGAAGCCTCGAATCGTCCAGATTCTTCTCGGTGCATAGCGTATCGACAGTCACCCGCGGCCGGCCACGCGAGAGTTCAGGTCCGGCATCGCCCGCAGCTTCGCCACAAAATGATCGCTATGAAAACCTCGCTCTGTCAACAAATGCGTGTACTCGGAGATCCAGAAATTGGAGAATTCCACCTCATCCGGCTAGCTCGCTCGCCGAGCACAGCATAATTGCAAATCCAGCAACTCCGGAACTATTCTTCAGGATCAGTAAAGAACAGTACGAATTGTTTTTTAACTGGTTGGTGTTAACTAACGACGCTCCATAATTCTATGCCAGGCCGTAGATTTCCAGAAGGAGCTATGACCTGGCCAGAAACACTTCGCAGAACTCAGCAAATAACAAAAAAAGTCTGAGTGAGCCACCCGGCTACCACTCCCCAAAGAGTACATTGTCTGGGCTCTTCCGTGGCACCCGGATGACTGACTTTTCAGCCAAAACGGGCTTCTTGAATAAATAAACTGGAAATTTACTCCGGCCAATGCCGGAGAAAAGCCGCTGTGGGCGGTGCCTATTAGCGCTCCGCTCCCAGATATACTCTCGAGTAAAAAAAAATATTTTATTATTACTGGCCGAGAATGACACTCTCCCCCTTCGAAGAATCGCTTGGCATAGGAATGAAACGCCGTTGATTTTTCCTGAAAAGGACCTTTCTTTTCGGACTCTTTGGCCTTTATTGACATAATAAGAATCACAAACACCTTAAAGAGAAACCTAAAAAGAAGAAAAATGATTAATAAATATAAAATCATTCAGTACTGCTTCCGGCTATCCAAAACTCGTCGATGTTCAAGTTTCCAACTTATCTCAGGGATTCCAGGATACTCCTTTGCGAAACTTTTATGTAACGGAATATTACATATTTCCACATATGCTCATTACCCAGCTTCTAAAGAGATACCTCATATCTCTTCGCCCTTGTCCACTGGCTAAGGACAACTAACTGTTAGTGAGGCAGCTTTCACTGTGTCAAATCACCCCAGCTTCCTGGCGTGGGAACAACGGGCTGGCTGAGGGAATGGTACATTACCACTCGAACCCACGAAGGACATGGGTACTCAGTTCCACTGGCATAACTCGCTTCAGCATCGTCTCGAAAGTGCATACAAGAAAACTTTCCGATAAGTTCCTCCATGTCCGAGTTACTGGAATTTTTGGGGCCCTGCCTTCCACTGAAGTGCAACACAAAACTTCTCGTTTGTTGAGCCCCACGTTGGGCGCCATGTCAACGAATGCGTGTACTCGGAGATCCGGAAATTGGAGGATTCCACCTCATCCGGCTAGCTCGCTCGCCGAGCACTGCATAGTTGCAAATCCAGCAACTCCGGAACTCTTCTTCAGGATCAGTCAGGAAGAGTACGAATTCTTTTTTAACTGGTTAGTGTTAACCAACGACGCTCCATAATCCTATGCCAGGCCGTATATTTCCAGGAGGAGCTATGACCTGGCCAGAAATACTTCGCAGAACTCAGTAAATAACAAAAAAAGTCTGAGTGAGCCACCCGGCTACCACTCCCCGAAGAGTACACTGTCCGGGCTCTTCCGTAGCACCCGGATGACTGGCTTCTCAGCCAAAACGGGCTATTTAAATAAATAAACTGGACATTTACTCCGGATAATGCCAAAGCCGCTGTGGGCAGAGCCTATTAGCGTTCCGCTCCCAGATATATTCTCGAGTAAAAAAAATTATTTTTATTATGTCTGGCAGAGAATGACACTCTCCCCCTTCGAAGAATCGCTTGGCATAGGAATGAAAAGCCGGAAATTTCCACTAGGCCACGCCCCCGTGAATGCGAGAGACACGAGCTGCATTCAGATATATACAATCTGATGCAATAGGGTGGAAGGAGGGGTAGTTTTTCAGTTTCGTTTAAATATGAGTTTTTACGAACAGCGACACAGTTTAACTTTGAACATAGTCTTGAATCGGTTTATTACACGAAATGCTCCGTGAAATAATATTTCAGAGGAAAGGCAGAAAAATTTATTGGTATTTAGTGATCAAGTTCTAAAAGAATCCCAAGTATAAAGTTACTTTCATTTTTGAAATATGTTAATATTTCACTCATCATTGGTTTTGTCAAAATAACTATATAAAATTTTCCTTTCCATACTGTGTGAATGAATGTATAAAGAACTAAAAAAATTGGTACGTTTCATCAAATTTAGCAGGTAACAAATTATATATAACGAATTTAATATATAAACTTCTGTACACTATTAATTTGAGATACATGCGACATTCTCAATAAGTACCTATGTGTAACAGGCGATTTACGCTGTTATCCACAATAATGATAAAAAAATCATTATAGACTTCTAAAATTGAAGTGTTTGTGATATAAGAGAGAATCGAAAATTGAAGCGCATTTCTGAATTAGTACAATCTATTCAATTTCACATTGTAACTTTAAAAGGATCTCAATATGCATTTGATTTAGAAGAAATAATGGAATTTCTCATTGGGCTAATTTCGAGTCACATTTGGCATAACACTTTGATGTCTCGAACTGAACAAACGGGACACCGAATTGATGTTTTTGTTGTAATAATGGACGTCATTTTTTGATTCACTAGTGAGATCTGAAACAAGAGAGTGAAGCCCACTACCATCTCTGAGATCATTTTGTGTTGACTAGGTGAACTCACAGAGAAAATTCATTTCTCTCAGACAATAAAAGTCCTGAAGCATTTCACTCAAACTGAAATATTGTCGACCTTCTTATTTCCAAATATTTATTATCTCACCGTTGTTCTTGGCTACTAATTGATACTCGTGCGAGGCTTGAAGAAATATATCCCCAATATTCAAGACTGTAACGTTGAAAATTACATCAGGACCTTTACCGCCTCCTGCTATGCTGACTGACAGTCGTTCTTCTTTTCCTGTTATATCTAAATATGCGATACTAGTATAGTAGTCGTTTTTTCGTGGATGAAATATAAATGTGAAATCCAAAGATTGGTTTGGAACAATTTTTCCTTCCTGTAAGTAATAAATAGTATAGAGTGGAAAAAGAATGGAAAAAGAGTGGAAAAAGCGAAAACACTGGACAACGTGAGGCGCAAGCCGAGACAAGCAACTCGAAGTTCAACAATAAAGTGCTTTTAATACTATTTTTCCGTTAATCGTTCAGAAATGGTAGAAACTTGTCACGATCTTGAATTTTAAAACGGAACGGATCTGTAATTTCAGTCATTGTAACAGGACATCTTTGTATGTTTTTTTAAATTATATAGGTACATTTGTGTTTTACGTAAAAGAGTCACAGATAGTCATGATGACCTGTAATTATTTCTGTTTTTTAGTAAATAGTTGGGAGGCGGGTTTTGCGAAGCGTGTGTAGAATTGTGAATTTCTTATTTCCAAATTTGTTGGTGCTCTAAGTTCATTTGAATCGGGTCGCGATCTGAACTCAGCCAGAAATCATGCTGTTATACACCGTTTTTGTATTGTACGGACTTGTTCAACACTCGGTAACGAAGCACAGGTGACAGCCACGTAGCTGGTAAGTGATTTTTTTTTTGGTTATGGGCAAACTATATTTTCTTATACCGTGGGTGAACCTTCATTTTATTTTATTTTTCTGTTTGAACCATTATTCATTTTGTCTCGAAATATTCATCAACTGGATGAATAAATTAAGTAGTTTAGATTCAAAACCATTATAGTTGTCGAAATATTTGTTTTATTTCGATAGTATTCAACTGTTAATTTTATTAAAACGCATTTTTTGTTATAATCCTGTTTTGACCAATATACTGTTAAACCGTTCACACCGAGTATTACTGTCTATGATTATACTGGCAGGGTAGAAAAAAGGAAGACATCAGTGAAAATCATGGAGAAAAAGAAAAGATCTCAGAATCAAATCTATCATATTTCAGGCTAGATGGCTCTCGTCCATTTGACGACTTGGTGAATTAGATCTTCAAACTTGAAACAGTGCTTTGTTAGTGAGATATACCAGAAGAGAGAAATACGTAGAAACTTTCGTCCAAGATAGATTTTTCAGGTAACTATAGTTTAATGCTGTACTTTTTTTGGTGACTATATTAGCGCGGTGGATTCGAAATATCATATTTAAACTACTTGGATGATTGAAATTGTTGTGGTTTTGTTCAATGTCGAAATAAATGAAATCAGAAATTTTAGTGGTGACAGCTAAATGAGTGTTAAGATTTTAAGATTCAAAATAAAAAACAATAAAGAGCAAATTGTTGCAATGGTGAAAAAGTATCGCGATATTGAATTGTCAAGCGGAAAGCATTTCACAAAAAAACTGCAATTTCAGTCATTTACAGCGTTTTTACAGACCACATAGGTAAAATATTCGAATATTATTGCTTTAACTCAAGACTCAATAATTTTCTTGAAAAACTGAATATTCTGAATATTCACAGCCTGTTGTAAAATAAACTTCACTAAATTTGGGTTAGAGGTCAGTGTTTAGAATGGTTACTTTCATACTTATCTGACAGAAGTCAACAGGTCCAAATCAACGGTGTAAGGTCCTATGAAAACGCACAGGTAAACCACAGGGATCATGCCTATTCCCCACTCTGTTTAATATATTCATTACAGGCCTTCCAAAACTATTACAAGTAAGTGGATCCCCAATTATTAATGCGACAATACTGAATCCCTAGAAAACCGCCGTGTGTTTGCTAGAACACATATACAGTGTGTCCCACTTACCATGCTCACCCTGGGTATCTTTTT
The DNA here is from genome assembly GCA_944452925.2 of Chrysolina oricalcia. NCBI lineage: Eukaryota > Metazoa > Arthropoda > Insecta > Coleoptera > Chrysomelidae > Chrysolina > Chrysolina oricalcia. Next base: position 31,874,135 of record OX101808.2, read on the forward strand.
AATGGTGAGAGATACGAGGTTGGTTAAATGACACCAAATGTGGAGTTTATCAAGGCCAACCAAAATGTGAAAAAATATTTTGATAAAATCCATTCGTTTTTGTTTTATACGCAAAAAACAGATTTTGATCATTTTCATGTCTCCTCCGTAACTTCTTTATTTATGAAAATATTCGAATAGGAATTTCACATTCTTATGGCAGTTTTTCATTGAGATTTAGAAAAAAATATGAAATTTATACCAACTCTTCTAGAATTTGAGATATCAGCACCAACTTTTATTTTTCAAATGTAGGTCATAGCTCACTATGACTTAGTTATGAATAACTTTTTTTCTCTTACAGATGATATGTCACAGTAATAGTTTTTTGTTGATAACAACGGAGTTATCGTCATTTATACAAAGAAAAGAACAATTTTGAAGTCGCCATCTTGAATTTATGAATTTTAACAAAAAAATCATGATCTCCGACCTCAAAAACCCCCACATACCAATTCTGAATGGAATCGGACCATAATCACAATCACAAATAAAAATTCCATAGTGCATCGTCACCGGAATTATGAACATCTGCCAAATTTCAAGTTATTAGGACCGCCAGAAGTGGGTCAAAATTCACTTGCAAGAGACATGAAAATGATCTAAATCAGTTATTTGCGTATAAAACAAAAACGAATAGATTTTATCAAAATATTTTTTCACATTATAGTTGGCCTTGATAAACTCCACATTTGGTGTCATTTAACCGACCTCGTATCTCTTACCATTAAAAAAATACCCATGGTGAGCATGGTAAGTGGGACACACTGTATAGCATCATCTCTGTTTCTATAGCTAAGGAACCATTCGGTTACTGGTGTTATCGTAGAAAAACTATTAACCGTACAATTCAAATTCAGGAAAGAGAAATTACTGTTAAAACTCACCATTGGGAGAATGTTGAATATGCTAGATTTATATAAGAACGGATCATGCGCCATTTCACTCTCTTCCTCCAGATTCTTATCGAGGATGCGCGAATGTCCCTCAGCATCAATAATATTCATGTACTGAAGTCTTACGTATTTCTTCTTCTCCATTTCAGTCATATCCTTCATCGCTTTCAGCAACTTGGACCTCTCCAGCAGATCCACAGCGTTACTTTTATGGGCTTTCCATCGAAAGTCCACGCAGAAATTACTCTTGTTATGGACGGTAACTGTTTTATACGTTTCCAGATCCATAAATACTTCTCCGAAGAACACCGTATTCGTGTCCAGTTGAACATCAGCTACCACTACCTCGCATTTGACGGGTATATTCAGTCTGACGTCGTCGTACATGAAAAGGATCTCGCTTTCTATTGGCGTAGACGAATTCACAGGCGTGCAAGTTACTGTCATTTCGTTTGCTTGATTGGACTTGAGGATGCCTCTTGACGGAAAAACTTTGAGCGGTTCTTTGTAAGCCACCACATAGTTCGCTTCGACTTTACCGAAGTTGTAGACTGCCACATTCTTTTGAGACGGTACTCGTATTGCTGTAGGGTTCAGAGATAGACAGTCGGGAATGTTCAGTAACGGGCGATGACCTATTGCTAGAAGTTGATAAAAACAATTTCAATATTAGAAGTTATCGGAGCTTTGTTTTTAAGTTTTTATGCACTAGCGGGCGGTAAAGTACACTTTACCGCCCGTGGGCGCATTATGGCCCGGCGGGCCGTAAAGTAGACAAAATTCTCAAATTGTCTATACTCACACATCATTTCATGCAATTCCTAACACGAATTAGAATCATTTCAGTTCAATACAGCAATACTCTTTCTAACATTTGTTCATAATCGTTGGCAATTTTTTCGGTGATGATCTATTTATTTGAAATAGATTCTCCAATATAGCACTCAGCTACTATAGTTTCACATTCCTCATATTATGTTACCCTTAATTATTGTATGCATAACGTATGAAACGTGTAGACCATTGCAATTCAAGTCAGTATTTGTGATTCGTGCTATAAAACCGCTAGTGCATAAAATTTTGTATGTATCACGTGCGTAAAATGCGTTTAAGGCCTTCGGCGTGTGATGGCCCTCGGCTAACGCCATCGGGCCATCATCCACGCCGCAGGCCATAAACGCCTACTTTACGCCCTTGATACTTAAATAACTATTATAACTTTTGACAATAAAGTTTATTTTGACTTTTTTTAAATTTGAAATTTCGCCTCTCAAACAAACTTAGTGAACAGTCGAATGTTAATTGTTACGATACACGGGTTTGTAGCTACATAAAATACTGTACAATAATAATAATAATAATATAATAATACTCCCTCATAAACACTCGTAGACTGTACCCAAAGTCATAGCTTATGCGCGGGTAGAGGACGGCTATTATTATTATTGGTTGATATTACTAATTTCTAATGGCGTATTCACTTTTCAGCATTTCAGCTGTTGAAAAACCCGGAAAACCTATGTGCACTCCAAGCTAGCACTAGATTCGTGAACAATTATGATCACACACGGTAGGTTGGGAAGATTCGAGTGGTATGATTTACGGTGGGGTCACAGATCTTATTTTAGTAACCAAGCCAGATAGCAAGTTTAAATCATTTTAATCACAATCTTTATCATTCAAAAAACCCACATTTATTGTCAATCACAATTCTTAGAATTGAGGATAGTAGGGGGTTTATGCCAATCCTGGACCTCCCCCCACCACTGACCTTGAGAGTGACCTTGGGAATGACCTTCAAAGGATGATAGGGCTAGTGAATGACCTTGAGAGTTGCTGATTTTGGTAGTTGGTGACCTTGAGGGTAGTTGACATTGGGGGTTGATGACCTTGAAAGTTGGTGACCATTGATTTTGAAGGATGAATTTGAGTATGGACCACCTTAAAAGTGTGTTACCTTGAGATCAATTGAACTTGAGAGTAGATGATTGTCCAATTCGTTGACCTTCACCGTAGACCGATGTTTTTGAAGACTATTGAGTAAGAGAGTGTATTGAAATGAATTCAGCATTGACATATTCGGTTGGAGTGACCTTGGATATTTTTCTATTTTCATTTATTTCAACCTCAAATATACCCCTTCCCTTCAAAGATTTCTATAAAAGCTAGAGAGTAGATACTTACGCATTCAGTTTGCACCGCCCGCAGTACTAGAGTGAGCCTTCATAATCAGTTTTTCCTAGTTGGTATCGAACTATAGTGCACCAAAAGGAATACATCGCAATTCTGGTTAAAATATTTTATAGTTTTCTACCATAATTTCTACATATTCGAAAATGGATTCCCTAAAATTGGATTTTGAGAAAATAAATTCTGCTATTCAACACATGGAAACTCTAGAACAAAGACCTATAACATCACTAACGATCGGTAAAGCTTATAAAGTTGAGAAAATGTCAATGTTTTCTACAAGATATGGTAAATCTATTCAGGTAATTCTGTTAGAAAACAACAATATCAAATTCAAATCCTGGCTTCCGAAACGAGTCACAGAGCAATTAACAGATGAGATTATTCAAATGATAAATTCATCAAAGTCCAAAGTGGTGATAACATATATAGGGCAGAGTTCTCAGGAATTTTCTGGTGCGAAAACCCGATCGTTAGTCAAGTTCGATGGGATAGAGTAAAAGTATAATTATGATATGTAAATTAATGGTAGAATATAAAATATTGTTTAATTCACCTACTCAAAACATAACGTGAGTATGGTATACCTTGTGATAATGATTTAAAACTGATAGTCACTATTTATTTTTCAGAACTTCCATACAAAGATGTGGATGTAATATTCCAGTGAGTTGTGGACAGAGGCTGTAGATATAGATTCTGCAATTGAAAGATTGCGTTGTGAATTCAGTGATTTGAGTTGGGATGCACTACATTCGGCAAATTATGATATGAATATTTGTTTTGATGTTGAGGAGGTCCGACGAATTTTGGAGCTCAGCAATAAATATTACTTTGGTGTAAAGTTGCGTAACAAATATTCCTATGGAGTCATTAGTTTGGATGAGTATTGCAAGCAGATGATTGAAGCAGAAATGAGAAATTTTTTATCAGCCTTAATTGCATATTTACCAGGAAATATAATAGAAAACTATCAACTAAGAAAAAAAGAGTATAGCTCAGATGGAGAAGAAGGGGCTATGTGCGAGAGTGGTGAAGCTTTGTAGTCTACATAGAAAATTATTTTTTGTATGTTTATATCAATATTCATTTTATGAATAAAAACAACATTGGAAGTATTTTTTTTATTTACTACTATATCATGATACATTCAGAAATAGGAAAAAAAAGATACATATTAATAAAATATTATGATAATCCAATCTGAATTGGACCATTGAGTACACTATAGCTCAAATAGGCGTCGTGTAGTATAAGTGCATATACTTTCGTGCTGGTGGGAAATTTTATCTTTCGGGTTTCGAACTCAATTTTGATGTCGACGGTGGATGACTTCATGGCATCAGATTGATGGGAGCAATCGATGACAAAAAGAGGATTATTTCGGAAGCTTCCAATATCCATCATTGGTTCACTCATTGGCTTGTTGTAGTAACTGCGTTGGAAATTTTCATAAGCATAGTAGGCTGAAGAGTCCAACTTTTTATCGAAATCGAGATTCCAACGTTCGTATGGAAATACTTCAGAATTCAAATATAAATGGATATTATTTATATTTGCATTAATAAACTTCGTCGCATCTTTTGAAATATTTTCGGAATGATCTGTGTCTTGGAATCCGATAATGATAAATCGAGGCCTTTCGAGGCTATTGGTAGTTTTTACAGCCCATATGTCTGAAGCTGTATCACTAAGTGATGGTAACTCATAAAGATCCCACATACGGTAGGCCATTTTGACTTTGGCACTACTATTTTTATTAATTCGGTTCAAGAGCTTCAATTTCTGGCGATCTTCTGGTACAATATGTCTGATTCTCCATTCTATTTTCGCGATCTCCAGTTCAGCATCGATATCGCTTATGAATGAATTTTTGAAGGATCGAGCTATAATCAGAATGAGTTCCTGCTTAACATTCAACATACCTTTGGTGTAATCTTCAGCAAACCCCATAAGGTATTTTAGGGGTAGTTTACCGCTGAAAACATCACTTGCAGCATCCAGTATATCTTGTTTATTCTGATTGAGACCTATTGGTAGTAAACTATTCTCATGTGTTTTTCCGAATGATACCATAGTTTTTATTGTAGTTGTTATGCCTGGCTTTCGTACAACTGCAACTTGTTCACCACCCATTTCGTAGCGAATTTCATCGATCAGGAAAGCCAGAGCATTATTGGAAAGATAACATCGTTCGTTGGGCTCTGAAGGTGTGAATTTTCCCTCGATATAAATGTAGCTATCTGCTATATCGAGAATTAGATCTTGAAAATTGATGGGAATTCTGATTTCGTCCGAGTTCTTATAATATGGTGATCCATACGGCTTATATGTATGCTCGTGCAAACTAATCAGGGAATGATAAAAAATTGGCTCTTCAAAAACTTCCAACATATCGCTTGTAGTAAAAGCGGCCATGTTTTATTTCTTTTTGATATTCCTGATCTTCAAGCCAATTGAGTTCAGAAAGTTTAGATTACTAGAGCTGATGGTATATCATGATTGTTTAGCGGGCTCACGTGAAATGAATCGTTTTATGATTTTTCTCTTGTTTATATCAGCATGATCCTCAACCCCATTGTATATACACCGTTTTGGTTCCAATCGCCGGACATTATAACAAAACCCCATTGTATTTCCTCGGCAGATGTCAATATTACAATTTTTTCAACTCTAATTTTATAATTATTCTTTCACTATTGAACTCGATCAGATGCCCACGATCGTCCAAAATGCGCAAAGTAATGTTGTCGAGATACTGACGGCCTTCGGGCTTGATTGGCATATAAGTTATATTTCGTGGTTCCTTTGTGAGTTTGTATCCTGGCTCGACATCAATATCGAATTCGAAAATGCTGTGACATTCCTCACCATTCAAATATGCTCCAGAAGTGACGTTACAGTCCACACGGATTATTCTAACATTATTGATATTCACAGGTAATGTTGATTCATGTGTTTCACCGATACCAAAGACCTTAGGCTCGAATCCTAAAAGACCAGAGTTTTCATGTAAGAGGTTGATGTGATATTTCGATCGCATTTCACATTTCAGAGTATTATTGTTTGCATGTAGGAGAAACACATCATCCATATCCTTTTCGGTGACATTTTCAGCCTGTTTCTCTTTAGATCTAATGGATCGCTGTATAACTTTATTGATTTCATCAATTTCATAAGCGCCAGATGGAATTTTAATGGTAATGGGTGGAGAATTGATTCGTTTTGAATAGCTGATCACATTATTCTTCACTGTAACATTGAAAATTGAATTGTAGGAATAGAAACCATGTAAACCCAAACCATAACTGCTACTCGTATCCAATTCGACTGGTAGGTAAAAGTTAGCGCTCAACTCGCTTGAGTCTCCCGATAGCGAGAACGTTCGTGACATGACTGTTCAATTGCCAGTATTCCAGGACATTTCATTGCTGGAAACAGAAATGATACAGCATTCGTCTCTTTTTGGGTGGTGATGTTGAATGGGTGTCAACATCATTTCTTGCTACTACATTTACATCCTTCACTTTACAATAGCAACAGAATATTTTTCGGGGTATTGGTCCATCATTCACATCAGATGAAGTATCAACATCATTATAATGCTCCTGGCAGTACTGATACTTTAAGACATCAATATCATTTTGAAGGTGTGGTGGTAGATTATCCTACACTGACGCAATTTCCCCAGCAGCACATCCAATCAACACTTCTTTGGGCATATCAGAAAGTTGTTGTTTACTCATTTTATGCAAACTGCGTAGTCTAGAATATGCATTTAATGAATGCGCTATCCTCTTGATGCTTTCTCTATCCTGAATATGGGTTTTGTCCATAGTGGTTTACGGTATAGAAACTGCAGACATAAATGACCACACCACACTGTATTGAACTGCTGGTATCGCTCATAGTTATAGTAAATTTCACCAGCTGGTTTTGTGCCACTGTGAAAATAACGAATTAGTTCTTTGGGGGGAGGTAAATCACCAAAGCTGTCATAGTATTGCACTGATCCTCCATTTTTTTTATATGCCACCCAGTGTGTTCCTGGGCCGTATCGGTTATCTAAATTAATTACTGCGGATTCACATCGATGCGGTCCTGAAACTGGAAGATCGTCACGCATAAATACACCGCGAAAATTTGGAATTTTCATTTTCTTAGCAAAGAATTTGATGTCAATGTCAGAAAGAGCTCTCCGGGGTGGCGTATTTATAGGTTTTTTGAATTCTGATGCTTTAAATATGATCCTAGACCTTTGCGGTATGGTTTCAAATACATTCCTTTGCCACTTTTACCGATAGCAATAGCTTCCATGTACTTATTGTGACTCATTCAACTGGTCTCTACTAGCTCTCGCTGCTTGTACTGCTTTAGTTATACCTGCTGCTGCTCCAGTAAGAGTGCCAAGTGCTGATAACCCAGCAAATAGTGGTATGAGTGGTAGAATTCCACCAACTTTGGGAATTGGTATCACCCGAGGTGTACGAATTTTATTTTTTCCTCCTGCCTCTCTTGTGTATTTACGGGCTGCTTTCAGCGCGATTTGGGTGGCTTTTCTCGAATTATTTGCAACAAATTTACCTCCTCCTGCTTCATGTAAAACATCTCGCACCTTTCTTACAATACCAGAACCGAAGGCTACTACTTTTCTGCTATTTTTTGCGTTTTTCTTCTTAATTTTTCTCATAGCTCGAATATTCCTCTGTTTACACGGTTTAGTTGACTCGCATCCCATACCAAATCGACGCTTTCCCTTCATTATATTTGTAACCAACCAAGCAGAACTTTTCTCTCCAAGAGAAGCGTTTTTGTCTTTGAATCTGCTCCAAGCAGCTTCTTCAAGCTTCTGGTCTGCCTTGTGCGTACTGTCGAGATCCGAATTCAGTGAATTAGCAATATCGTGCTCCTTGCATGCGAAATCTAGTTTATTCATGCCGGGATCTCCGTTTGCCAACCTCTTATGTAATCTTGTTCCAGGACCATAGTACTGATAACCACCAGGTAGATGCAACTCAATGGGTAGTTTATTGATTAGAGAATTAACCAAACCTCTACCACCCACTTGTTTACGTTTACAACCGTTCTGACTGAGTTTTGTCATTTAAATAAAAGATTCAGCAAAGCACTGCCTTTATATAGTCTCTAGCTGTCGTACAATGCGCATTATGAAACAAAAACAAGAGTTTAAAATCGATAATTTTGACGAAAAAGTAAATGATGGACTGGGGAGGCACAGTGAACGACGCCATGGATCTCTCCTCCCATTATCAATTAGGGGTCTAATTATTGGACCTTCGAATTGTGGGAAGACAAATGTGATGATTTCTCTACTAACTCACCCACTGGGATTGCGATTCGCGAATGTGTATGTTTATTCAAAATCTCTATATCAACCCAAATATGAGTATTTAGGAGGAGTGTTGAAGCCGATTGAAGGATTAGGATTTTATACTTTTGGAAATGTCACGTCTGGAATAGTAGAACCATCAGAGGCTAAATCTGATTCGGTATTCATCTTTTATGATGTTATGTGTGAAAAGCAAGATGTTATTAGAGCATATTTTAGTATGGGTCGCCATGAAAATGTTGACAGTTTTTATCTAGCCCAAACATATTCCCGTGTTCCGAAGCAATTGATCAGAGATAATACAAATTTCATTGTAACATTCAAACAGGATGACATGAATCTCAACCACATTTTTTCTGATCATGTATCGCCAGATATGACGTTTAGGAAGTTTCAAGATATGTGTGCAAAATGTTGGAATGACAAATATGGATTTCTAGTTATCGACAAAGATAGAGAACTAAAAGAAGGTCGTTACCGTAAAGGGTTTGACAATTTCATATATCTCTGATGTTTTTTAGATACTCGGCTCAATCTGAATTTGAACAGGTCAGTGATACGTTAGCATTCAAAACGTCAATATTATGGACGAACAAAGGAGCGATGAAATAGATCTGAAGCGAAAATTAATTGAGGCAACGGAGGCAGTTCGAAAAAATTTAAATACATTAAAAATAACCGCATAAGCGACCAAGTGGCGCTTTCAAAAACATATGAAGCAATAATCGAACCACTGAAAACTATATCATCTAATACGTCCAAAATAAATCCTTCACCGGTGCTGAGCCACTCAAAAAAAATTACCAAACCCATAGAGTGTAGTACCCCTCTCTCAAAATTTAATTTTATGGAAAGTGATGACAGAGATATGAAATTTAGTGCTGAAGAAACATCGATAATGCATACACCATCATCCTCAATGGTAACCACAGATCTCGAATCACCAAAGGTAGCGGACAGTGATGGCGAAGTCTCCAGCCATATTGAAAAGTTGTCATCTGGAAATTCTTCATATGATACGATATTCGGTGTTCGGTTAGACCCCATTACGAGTAAGCTAAAAATGGGCGCTTCCAATGTAGACTTTATTGAAGGAAAAATTTTATTCAGTAAAGATGGTAGGACTATTGGAACTTACCAAGGTACATCCAAATTATACAAGTTGATTTTCATGAAAGTACCTCCGGGAAATATGTCTACTACTGAACTGAATACATATGGTGGCATACTCAGATTAACAAAAGCAGCATATAAAAATCACGACCGAGCACAGGGTTTATTTCCTAATAAATGGAAGAAATATCAAAAAATAATCAAGCCATTATTATCTGCAGACAACACAGTGGAAAACATTTCTATAGGAGGTGCTGGAATAATGAAAATACCGTCCCGAAAACTATTTGGTGGAAGCAAACCCATAAGTTACATTAACTGGAATAGCTTGGATGAACTAATCGACAGGCTTCGACTCCTTTGGAGTTGGATGGTTGGACATACAGGGCATGATAATGAAATATTATCAATAATAGAAGAGGTGTATGTATATTATTTCCTGAGTGTGTGAATTATGTTCATTCTTCTGAAGATATTCCAACGATGAATAACACAATCGACAAATTTGGTCGCAGACGGGGTGGTGTAAAGGTAATTGTTGGAAGATCACGAGTTGGATTCATTCTCACACCAGATGGAAATTATAATATTCAGAATAAACGTTTATGGAATATTGGTGAACCCTCCGACATGAAAGATGCTACCACTAAGGGCTATGTTGATGACCACATAAAAGAGACTAAGGAGTTGACCCTGTCCGCTGTGCAAGAATCATTATCATCCTTAGTGCATGAAGCGAGAGCATATCTTGATTCTAAAATTACTGAACTCAGATTTGTCATCGGCAAGAAGTCGGATACCTCAAACGAGCAAATTCCAAACTGGAGCAGCTAATCCATACTTTAGAAAAGCGAATCGTTAAAGTAGAACAGTCAACAACCAAAGCTCCACCTAAACACTGGAGGACTGGGCAATTAGCTTTACCGCCTTCCTGGGAACCAACTTCCGTCATAGAGAGTTGAAATGAGTGCAGCTTAAAGGCAAGTTGTTGAGGAACTGCATAGGCCAGCTCGACGAAATTTTCCACGAAGGAAGACCATAATTAAAGGGTTTTCAGATTTGTGGCAGATGGATCTGATGGAGATGCAGCCATATGCAAAAGAAAATAAGGGTTATAGGTATATCCTCATCGTAATAAACTGTTATTCAAAGTTTGTATGGTCGAGACCGCTGAAAAATAAAACTGGAAAATCCGTTACCGCAGCAATGGAGAGCGTGTTGAAAGACGCAAAGTACACACCGAAGAACTTGCAATCCGACCAATGAACTGAATTTTATAATACAATATTTTCCTCGTTGATGGTGAAACACCATATCAATCATTACTCAACATTCAGTACCAAAAAAGCGGCAATTACGGAACGAGTTATTAGGACATTGAAAAGTTTTCAGTTCAAGGGCATCACAAGTGGTTGAAAATTCTTCCGCACATTACGGCTCAGTACAACAATAAAATTCACAGCAGCATTGGAATGAAGCCTGTTGAAGTGACATCATCCACGAAATTGAATTTGTATAAACACGCCAAAATACATGCGAAATATAAAAAAGGTAAATTCAAAATAGGAGACATTGTTCGAATAAGCAAGTACAAGAGCATATTCGATAAAGGTTATACAGCAAATTTCACAACTGAACTTTTTAAAATTGTTAAGGTAAATAGTACAATGCCTGTAACCTATGAGCTTGAAGACATGGATAAGAAACCAATAAAAGGCTGTTTTTATGAAATGGAGTTGAGTAAAACGAAGCAGCCCGATATTTACTTGGTGGAAAAAATTTTGAAGAGGAATCATGAAAAAGTAATGGTGAAATGGCTTGGGTTTCCCAACGACAAAAACTCATGGATTGATAAAAGATCGATCATATAATTGAATATCTGTATTTTTTTATCTAATAGCCATGAACTGATATTTACTCGATATGTGAATTTTATGAGTTATCTATTTATAGTGAAATCGATTATATAATGTTTCTCTCATTACTATGGACGAATAAAAAAATAAACAATAGTTGGTGCATTTTTTTTATTTTTCATTAGTTATACAAAGTGTTTATTGATGTTCAATCTCTTCATAGATGTATCTCCTTATTGGAACCACATGGATTTTCCTTAACTCTTCCCGCTCGGCTCTCTGATCCTCGTTCAAACACCAGCATTTGAGCAGATGGTCTATTCTGTCTTTGAAAAAAAAACCGACACATTCACATAATGTCAACCCTGTTCGACACTGTTCGCATAGATTTTTCCAACAGTCTGTTTGGTAACTGTCACAATTTGTGCATCGCTGGAAATCCAAGGTCTCCTCTGCTCTGCAATCCCTACACTCTTCTCTAATGATACTAAAGTTTGTAGTGTCCATTCTTTCACACTTTCGGCATTCCGTCCAAAAACCGAACCGTTTCGTTACTTTTTTTGGAGTCTTCGGAGGGTTTATTCTTACATACTCTTGACACAATCCAGTGTTGGTATTGATAAAACTAGGTGGCCACGTAATGTCACAGTTGTGACATGACAAATTTTTATCAATCACAAATGGATACACTGCAATTTTTGGTTTAGAATCCCACTCTCTTGATGTCGACATATCTAGAAATGATGAATCTAGTGTGCTTTAAAAACTTGAATAGAATGATGCGCCTCATTCATCGACCCTCATTATATACAATCCGATAACCCCTCCACCTAGGTATCCTCCGAAGGCCTTGAAGTCCAGTGACCTTCATGTCGAGTGACTTTCAAATGACATTTGATCACTGAGTGACCTTCGAATATGTAGTGACCTTCGAATATGTAGTGACCTTCGAATACGTAGTGACCTTCGAATATGTAGTGACCTTCGAATATGTAGTGACCCTCGAATATGTAGTGACCTTCAAATATGTAGTGATCTTCAAATATGGAATGACCTTCGAACAACACCAAACGACCTTCAAATCTCAAATGACCTTCTTATCTCAAACGACCTTCGAGCAACGGGTGACCTTCGAATTGGAAATGACCTTCATCCCCTCACAGTCTTGGAAAAAACCATATAAGGAGAGGACGAATACCACCTTTGCATCAGTTTCATTGAAATATCAGAGTAGTTAGTACTGAAATGGCAGCTCAACAAAATCAGAGAATGAGTGTGTTACGGGACCTAGTGGCTATCGATATAAATCATGTCGAAGAAGGTGCAGAAGTGGACGATGACATAGCTGAAGAAGTTGCAGCAGTGGACGAAATAGCCGAAGAAGTTGCAGCAGTGGAAGTTGTTGAAGCAGATGTTGTGGAAGAAGGTGGTGCTATTGCAGTTGCCGATAACGATGATGATGGTGCTAGTGAGGATGAAGGGGTGTATGAAGATGATCCTGATGTAGATGGTGACTACAGCTGCGTGTTCAAAAATATAAACAGTGTGAGGAAAGTCGGCAGAAATGTGTATTGTTCTCTAATTTCATGCTGTATAGTGGTAACAACCACCGAGAATCGTAAGGTTCTATGCCACAAGTGCTTCATGATGTACAGTGAGTTAGTCGATAGTGGATACTATAACAATATAGATCTACATTATAAAACGGACTTTGATAATATTCCTGAATACGACTGTGTGGCTTGTGGAATGACTGTTTGTCAAGTGCGCCTAATTGACACTTGCCTGTTCTGTAACTGTAACTAAAAATATATAATTTTACAGATTGATTGCGAATTCCCGATTACTGGAATACGGCCCTGCAGACAGTTCCAGTGATGTGCCTCGGTGTAGAAGTGTTTCTGTTCAGGAATACGAACCGCCGGATGACATCAGCGATTGTTCGACAATTGAATTGGACTGGGAAAATTTACCAGATCAAAGCCATTGGTGGTGTCCGATGCAATTGTCTGATGAAGATGGCGGGGAAGGGGTTATCCGAATGGAAGAAGATTCATGCGATTGGACTTGAGTCGGGGTGTTTATGTTACATTTGTATGATATATAACAGAATAATCGGGAAAAAGACTGAAATATATATTTTAAATGAACATATGTTTTATTCATTTGATAATCGATAGCTTTATAGAGAATAATAGCTCAAAAAAATATTCAAGTGGTATAAACACTACTAGCGTGTACATTTCAAAGAAATATGAGAAGTTATGTTCAGAAGCTGTGTTTGGAAATGTCTGATGTCACTAACTACACATGTGAGATTGTTTAAATACTCTGAAATTTCTACTTTCTGTTACAACATATTTTCAGACACATATGTAAAACATATTTGCTTTCCTGGGTGTATTTCAGCTTCAAAATATACTTTCAAAGTATGAGATGTATACTTTATCATAAAAAAATTTATGTAATACATTAAAATGAATGTGATAAGCCCAACTGTGCATCAGAATGTTCAATGAAAAACTAGTGCGCATCCATTTATTCCAGCTATAGTTGGAATTTCAGCAAAATTTGTTGTGATGTATATTCAACTGCGCATACATATTTACCCCACATTTTAAAATAGCTTCATTTTGGTTCAATGCGCAAACGGGAGTTTACACAAATGCGTAGTAATGAAACACTCCCCTGTTGTGAAAAGTGCTCTCAGTTACACTTCATATCTTTCTTGAGTATTTTAGTTGGTTGGGGAGGGGATATTCCTTTGAAAATTGTGATTTTTTCTCTAGCAGCCATGTAGTATAATACATAACGGAAGTAGTGAATACAACTGCGCATCTATATATTCATTAAAAAACCTGTGCGCATCCATCCATCCATGTATGGTAGTATGGTTAATGCCACCCAATGCGCATAACTTTTCTCTTTCACTCTCCTAAAAGTTCAGTTTTGGTTGCATACTTAAACCAGTTACCTGAGTTGTGCGCAGTTGGTTTGCCCTCCCCCCCCCACACTCCCCCAAAGTACACATTCAAATATTAAATGATGATATTTATTCTAATAATTACAATAACAAAAACCAAATATGTATACAAATTCTAGATACTTTCGTATCAACTATCTTAATTCTATATATATATATATATATATATATATATATATATATATATATATATATATATATACAGGGTGAGTCAGAATAAGACCGACAAACTCCGACTACAGATTCCTTGCCTCATTTTGAGATGAAAAGTTTCTATCAAGGTATGTCCTAAAATGCATCCCCTCTGAGATACAGGTTGTCAAAAGTGCGAAAAAAATTTAGATTAATTTTTTTTCTCTAAAACTCCTTTAGAAAAAAATTTCAAACTTGGTGCACTAATCAAGGTTTATCAACGTGATAATTTGAAGTTATAATTTTCGTAAACCAGTGGCGTAGTTACGATGGTATGTGGTCATATTTTCCTTCATATTTTCTTTGGACAACTGAATTGACAAATGAGCGTTTGACATCAGTTAGGCTCATCCATACTCAACCTAAAACTCATAACATTCCATTTGCCTAAAAGTGAAGGTTTCTGAGATATTTGCAAAAAACTGAAGATATGTCCTGAGAAGAGACATAACATCCTGTGTGCTATAATCACATGATGCAACTTTATTATAACTTATAGGAATAATTGTCAACCTCTTGAACGTTTTTTAATATTGGGAGTATTCATAACATAGTACAGGTAAGTCAGAATGAGACCGACAAACTCCGTTTTTTTATTCGTCATAATATTTGAACGAATCGATTTCGTAAATTCACCGATATGTGACCATACATTGTTGCATGATGATTATTCTGAAATATCCACTGACAAACCCAGCCTCAAATTATAATACTCCTGTTAGAGGAGAGTTAAAGCCTAAAATAATATTTGCGAAAAACTACCTACTTTTAAATTTGTTAAATTTTATGTTGGAGTATTATCAAAGTCATTTCATACTGAATTATCTACGAAAATATTTTCCAATCATCATGTTTTTGGTGAAGAAAAACAATTATTGTGTATTTATATCTACTCAAATGATAGAAACGGTTTATAGGGTACACAACATAAAAATAAAAAAGGCTCAAAGTAAATGTTCAAATGGACCACCATTTTGTTCGATACACAATTGGCATCTCCGTATCATTGACTGTCGCACGCTTTGGAATATTCCTGGTGTATCCTGTATTAACGTACATGCTGCTAAAATTGTTGCCGTTTAATCTTCAACAGATTTTACAGGTGTCGAATACACCAGGGATTTAAGGTATCCCAACAAAAAAAAGTCTAGTGACGTTAAATCCGGAGAACGTGCAGGCCAGTGTATGGGACCACGTCTACCTATCCACTGATCATGGAATGTTTCATCAAGAAATTGACGAACGATTCGTTGAAAATGGGCCGGTGCTCCGTCCATAATCCATTTTGAAACGATCTTCACTGACTGAAATATGACAGATGACTTGACAACAATACAAACTTGTTTGGGTTACTATCAATAGTGTCAATCATATCTACTATGCTGCGTTCGAGTTGACGCCCTGAACGATCCGGGCGCGCTCCCAATAACCTTATCGCATTTCTTTTGAAAGTCGGGGCAAATTCTGTTCCATTGTTTTCAATGGCATCAAAAGCCCCGCCAATGCACTGATTGCCCTGCTCGCTCGATCGGGCTTCAACTCAAACGTAGCTCTAATGTAAGTATCGATATATCAGTTTGTTTCTACCGGAAACAATGACTGTCTAATTCAGACTCATCCGAACCATCTTTTCAATTCTTCCAATATTAGCTTCAGCTTTTAGCTTCTGAGGATGCTTACTATGTCAATTGACTGTACCGTTCCTAAATTATTTTCATTCGATTCGTGATAACTAATTGCAAAGTCGAACCTTCCAGACTAGTTTGTATACCATTGATCAATGTAAAAAATACACATTTTATTTATTCTTGTTCTTTTTCAAAACCATATGATGAATGGATTAATTTTCCTCGATACACCAATTAGAAAAGGCTCTAAAAATGATACTCCAACATAAAATTCAACAAATCAAGAGTACTTCTCTTCGTTTTTTCGCAAAAATTGGTTCAGATCTATACTCTTATTTGAGTGGAGTATTATTAATTTGAAATTGGGGTTGTTTTTTTTACTATTGCACATAGCAAATTACGTTGATACTCAGGACATATCTTCAGTTTTTCTCAATTATCTCAGAAACCTTCACTTTTAGACACATGAAATGTTATGACTTTTAGGTTGAGTATCGATGAGCCAAACTTATGTCAAACGCTCATTTATCAATTCAGTTGTCCAAAGAAAATTCGTTCAAATAATATGACGAATAAAAACAACGGAGTTTGTCGGTCTCATTCTGACTTACCTGTACTATGTTATGAATACTCCCAACATTGAAAAATGTTCAGCAGGTTGACAGTTATTCCTATAAGTTATAATAAAGTTGCATCATGCGATTATAGCACACAGGATGGTATGTCTCTTCTCAGGACATATCTTCAGTTTTTTGCAAATATCTCAGAAACTTTCACTTTTATGCAAATGGAATGTTATAACTGTAAGGTTGAGTATGGATGAGCCTAACTGATGTCAAACGCTCATTTGTCAATTCAGTTGTCCAAAGAAAATATGAAGGAAAATATAACCACATACCATCGTAACTACGCCACTGGTGTACGAAAATTGAAAATAATAACTTCAAATTATCACGTTGATGAACCTTGATTAGTGGACCAAGTTTGAAAAATTTTTCTCCAGGAGTTTTAGAGAAAAAAAAATTATCTAAATTTTTTTCGCACTTTTGACACCCTGTATCTATATATATATATATATATATATATATGTATAATATATATATATAATATATATATATATATATATATATTATACAAGATACAATTATCGAGGGAATTGGAATTGGAAAAGAGGATCATATACACATGTAAACACACCCACACACACACGCACACATTCATTTCTCCATAAAAACTCCAACCTTTTTCTGCAACAATTTAAGTCGTCTGCTCTCTCGATTGAGCGAGAGCTGCGACTTAATTGCCTTGGTCTTCAGCGTTGGCAAACTTTGCCTAAGCTGAATACTTTCACCCGTAATTCGTTGCTGGCGTCCGTCGAGCTCTTCCAGTTGTCTTTTCAACTCCTCCTTTCGATTTTTAATTTCATCTAGCTCCGTATCGTACGCCAGCAACGATTTCTGAGCGTCAGAGATCTTTGCAGCAGCTTCTCGATGTTCCAGATATGCTCGGGCTTTTTTGTTCACAAAATCCGAAAAACACATACAATTTTCCTATGTTGTTCTTCCGCATTTTGTGACCAAACACTGCCATCACTTCTACCACTTCCCAAAATTGGTGATCCAGATGAACTTCTACCAGAAAACACTGCAGATTGATCTAACGATCGATTCGGAGAAGTGAAACCAACGGATTGTTTTGCTGAGAGAGGACTCGCAAGTGACCCACTAGACACCGAAAATTCGTTGGAACCGGCTCCGTCATTTTTTGGGGTAGTTTCCTTAGTCACCTCTTTTTTGGGAGAGTTAACCGGGGTCGATGATTTCATTACGCTTCCCTCTCTTCCCAAAATTGACGATGACGGTGAACTTACTCCGGAAGATAAAACTACCATTGGAATTTGACTACCGATGGATTGTTTCGATGTCTGACGTCTTGTGAGTAGTCCTCTCAGCAACGGAAATTCGTTGGACTCATCTTCATCACTTTTCGTGGTAGACATACTTTGTTTTTTGAGGGAGTTTACCGGTGTCGATTCTTTCCTTTTGAAAGACATATTCAACGATGAAGGACCCGCTTCATCGTTGCTTATGTCTTCACATAAGGGAAAATATGGTAACTGAGGTGGAGTGAAGCCCTTGATGTCCGCGAAATATCGTGCCATTTCTACATCACCGAATTCTTGCATATCTGCCACCGATAGCTAGAATAATGGAAACTTGGTATGTCTGTTTCGTGAAAGCCTTCAAATTCCAAATGATTCGATTGGTCGGTTGCTGTTTGTTCGGGTTTCTGTATTATAATATCACTCAATATATTTATTTTTTGGGTCGAACAACCAGCAACCGCGTCTTTATTTTTTTCAACAACCGCGACTTTATTTTTTTCAACTACCGCGACTTTATGTTTTTCAATTATCATTGCACTTAGGCATGTAAACATTGCCAGCATATTGACTCTCCACTATCCTGAGAATTGAAACTTTTATTACCTTTCATTTCAGTTAATCCAAATCACACCACTCTTTCACAATATTAACAAATGCACGAACGACTCAGAACTTTACCAACGGGAAGAACAGGGTACAATGATGCATCATTCCACCCTCTAGTTTGAGTAACCTCGCACATCACCTACTCCGAAATTGTACAGTCTGCGCACAGGTGAAGATATTGAAAAGAGACCACTACAACGCCAAATTCTTTTGGGTCACCTTCATGCACCCTGATCGTTCAAAGCTAAGGAATGCGGTACAGGTACCCACGCCTAGCTAACTGATGCTTGACAAAATAAGGAATGCGGTATAAACTCGCATTCTTCAAGACTAGACCACTCAAACATATTATGGTCGATAAGTACCTAAGGAATGTACATCGGTACAGTTTTTTCAAAACATTAACTACAATGAGACAAAGGAATGATATTTTATGTTATTTGTTATGTCCATTCAGTCTATACATACACGTTGAATATATCTGTACATTCAATATGTTGATGCTATACAATATATTTTGAATATTTTATGCTCCACTATGAAATTAACATAAATGAGTAGAAACAATTCGGAAATTTAATTTCATTATCGAATATTCATGCTTCGAAAACTGTGTTTTTCCTTTCGATATGAGATATTTCTGGATTATTATATAAGTGGGACCGTTTTTCAGTACCTTCTATGTCAAAATGTAGGTTGGTAAAAAAAAAGGAATTCAAATATATGATATGAAGCGTATCAAATTATTTGTTCAACATCTTCGTGAAAACAGTTTCACAGCCAATTTCACATAAAAAACAAAGTAACTAAAATATGTGAAATGAAGCGTAGCAAATGATTAGTTTAAATATTCGTAAAAACAGTTTTATAACCTATTGCGAATTGAAACTTTTTCACTTATTTCGATTTATTCTGCTTCCAGTAATGAGATCAGTAAATCCAAATTGATGTCAGATTGTGAATAATTGTTCAGTGCCGATTCCACAATGTTTGAACACCATAACAGATTCTGTTCGGGGTCCGTTCGATAAAATTCAATATCGTTATGACCCACGGCAATGTTTTTGTGGTATTGGGTATAATAAACTGCTTGTCATCGTGGTGTGACAAAGCAACTTTATTTTCATTTCGGTGAATATGTCATGAGTATCACTTTTGAAACTATTCATTTTTCTAAGTATACAACCACCCTTCTCAACAATATTTTTGTAGTCACTTTTATGTAATTGTTTGACAATGACTGACTTTTTGACACCTTTGGCTTTCTTTAATTCATTTTTAACCGACTGAACGAAGTAAGCTTTGGCCCCAGTTCCATAAAAACTGATAATGGGATAATTGGGAAATTCATCTTTCATATTCCCCAGAATAGGTTTTGTTACGGGAATGCCAAAATCGTTTTCAATGTTACAATTGGAAGTATCGAATCTTTCTATATTTTCGATCATGAATTCATAAGAGTTTTTATTTGTTATTTTCATTATAAAAGAATCTGTATCTGTGTACAGTAGTGAAGCGTCATTTCCAAAATTACTTTTTATGCATTTATGTAAAAATCGTACATTACTGTTTTTGATAAATCCAATATACTGAATCCCAAATAAAGTGGTTTATCGTAACAGATTCTCACTTTTCCCATATGAATGGCGACAAAGTTTTCTGTAAATATTGAACACGTTTTGAAATTTGGGTTGGAAATCAGACAATTAGCCCCCAATGATCTTTTTATATTTTCCCAATGAGTAACCAGTTTAATTCCCCTTCAATTTTCCGTACACGGCATTGTTCATCAACTTGAAAAATTGTTTTTCGAATTTATTAAAAGCTTTATTGCGCATTTCTGTATTCAAGTCGATATATTTTTTAAGCCATGGTGATTGTCGAAATTTTAAAACCCTGTGTGTTTTCACAACCATCAACCCGTTTTCTATAGCTTGTTTAAGAGTTCTATAATGCACGATATGATTTTTTTTATCTAATAAGTTCGGTATCAACTTGCGAATATTAGATTTTGATCCCGGTGGAATTATACTTTCGACCAGGAAGGGTAAATCCGAATGAGAATCATGTAATTCTTCTGGATAATACTCATTACCTCCAAATCCTGTATTTCACAGGGTGTTAACCAGGTGAATCTAATAGGCAAAGGTTGAGACATGCTATGACCATACAAATTTGTTGCATCTAAATACGAAATGTAAGATAATTACATCTTTTTTGGCATCGTAGTTAGGTAGATATTCATTGTTTGCGACATGCATTCTGTCACTACATTGACTTATTCCACCACGTATACCTTTTTTGAAAAAATGTATCATGTCAATATCAGTCAAAAGCTCCAATTCAACTTTTGTGTATCTCAACATAGCGTCCCAAGACAAACCTGGGGCGGTATAATACTGGTCAGGATCCAATTTATAAGTGTTCAAACAAATCTCCCGGAAATTCTCAAATGTATCAGTTAACAGTAAAACATCCGATTTCAAGTACAGATCTGAATATTCTCCCAAACTTCGACATCCAAATAAATTCCATACCCGCTCTGCCCTATTATAGCATTCATCTGAAATTTGTTCATCATTCAGGTTATCATAAAATTCTTCTTTCGGTGGTAGATGTGTTGTATCTAACTTTTCCATACAATCCACGATACAACATGGAAACACACCTTTCTGTTTCATCAACTGAAACTTTTCGACATCCGGGAAGAACTTTTTAGTCTCTATGAACTGATCTTCCATTAAATTTGCACCGAGATTCTGAAAGGAATCTATAGCTATCAATGAACCTTAATTTCATGAAATAATTCTTCAATTTTCCATCTTTACCAAAATAGCTGTGTGTGAAAAGATGTTTGGTGAATGAAATGTATTTTTCTTTGGTTTGTGGTATGACATCAACTCGATCGCCCTTATCGAATAATTCCTTGATGAATAAGTGGCAATCATATCCGCTCATATTATGACAAATAATTGGAATAAAATTTGGAAGTTTAAAATTCAAATAACATTTAGAATGAGCTGCACCAAATCTTTTCTTTCCGGTCAGGTGACAATGATCTCTCACTTTGATATCACAATCTTCGAATATATTATCACATATACCACAAGTCTTCGCGTCGGAAAATTCTTTTTCTTCCACCTCAGATAATTGATCCATTGGAACAACACTTTTCAGATGTTTGTGATATATATTTTTCAAATCATTTTGAATATTCGAGACGAATACTTTTGCAGTATCGACCCCTCGATACGAAACAAATTTGTCAAATTTTTTATCAAAAGAACATTTAATATAGTATGCAAACGAGAATGGTTCATGGATGTGAGTTCGGTTGGTGTAAGAACAATCTGGATTCGGTTGACAAGAATCGATGGGTTTCAGAATTGATTCAAAATCTGCATAGACAACAAACGGGACTTTCATCTGCTTTTCAATATTCACATATTTCAATATATTTTCAGGAATGTATTTACCGAATTTGTCGATTTTCAATTTTTCAGAAGGTGTGGTTGTACACACATGATTGCAGTCATTCAACTAATGCTGAGTCAGTGATTTCCCGTTAGCACAATATAATAAACAACCATCACAAAAATATTTTTTATGACCATTGGCAGAAATTTGGCTAGAAACTAATTTTGATAAATCTTTAATCCAACAATAATGATTTTTTCCTGTTTCATCACTGATGAGTAAAATATTAACATGCCTATTGAGTCGTTGTCGAGAATAATGTAGTGGACCTACAACTTCATATTTCATTTTAGATTCCTTGAAATATTTTTCCAACCCGTATACATTTATAGAGCAATCATTGGCAACTTCAAATTTTGAAATTCCACTCAATTTCATTGGAAAATTCATACCTGATATGTTCAGCACTGATTGGAAGGGTGGATAAGAAGACACTTAGGAAACCCTACGATCGGCCGGGTACAGTGCTGATACCACAGCCCATGCAAAACAATAGTTATCCTCATTTCGCACATTCACAACACCCTTTTTCGACTCGATATCATATGGCAGCTTTATATAGGAACACGCACCAAGAGGGCTATACTTGTTACCATTGATTTCAGTGAACATGATTTTCTTCAGGCTCCATCCTGTATTACAAATAATTTTATATTAAAACTACTATTATTGATTTTTTGAGCAATTTATATACCTGAATCACGATTTTCGAATTCTGTACTTTGTGCCGTTATCGTGTCAATGAATGAATCCAAAACACCATTCAGATCCATGGACTGTTCAACTATTTGGTTCGGAGAATTGAAACACTTCACTTCAGATAATTCCTGGGTCTGCAGAATATGTGAGCTGAATAGTTCCATTATCACTCTCACCGCACTATGTATCTTCAACACACCTTCCAATAATAAAACCATTTTCTGTTTGTAAGTATCGAAAAATATTTTATAATCCACATAGTTACTACCGCTCCCAATCCTATAGCTAACGATTCTACATTTGAAAGCACTTTCAACAATTTGCACGTCTTCACCCAATTGAATGCATGAATTAGATCTGTGTTCGAGTGTTCTCCGATGTGAAACCATCTGACCCTCTGGAATTGGTTTATTACAGCATTCACAGAACTGACTATCGTTTTGCGATGGGGGACTCACTCTAGACCGTTTACTAGGTGGCTCACTAGTACCCGTTACCGCTCTACATGATTGCAGTTGATGGCGATGTAGATTATCACTGGGAGTAAAACTTTTTCCACAATTGCATGTATACATTCTGCACAGTTATCGACTATTCAGAAGGAACATGAGGTCTGAATATCGTGTTTCTCTTTATATAAGTGGTTGAGGTGGAAGAGAGGGGATACGTTCACTTGCACTCAAGGACATATGTATTCAAGGTCATGCTTCCTCCAGTTACATGTCAAGGTCACCTTTACCCAAAGTCGCCAGTCCTCAAGATCACCAACTACAAAGGTTACACACCCTCAAGGTCACCAAACCACAAGGTCACCAAACCACAAGGTCACCAAACCACAAGGTCACCAAACCACAAGGTCGCCAAATCTCAAGGTCACCAAATCTCAAGGTCACCAACACCCGAAGTCATTCACTTGGCAAGTGAATCTCTGAAGGCCATTTCCCAAGGTCAGTGGTGGGGGAGGTCCAGGATTGGCATAAACCACCTACTGAGGATTTAGTATATTTGTTTATTACAATTTAAATGTTTTCGTATCACTGGGGCCACACAAGGCACAATTACATACATAGATGCTTTACATTCTCGATTAGTGTAGTTACTTCTGAAGTTGATCACCCTGTACGTTCAGATGCGTTTTACCATTCTTTAAAGAGAAAGAAGATCTCTTTAAACAATGGTTTTACTAATAAGGCTGAGTTAGACTCTGGCGCCGCAAATATTAGGGACGCCAGCAGACCCTAGGAAAAAGCCAAAAGTTGGCAGTTTCAACCAACTGCTCCAAAAGTATCTACATGCCGCGGAAGATAACTTTGGTTAGCGTAAAAAATTCCTAGAGCAACCTAATTTGGTAAGGAGACCTTTGAAGCCATCATCTAACACGAAATGGCATCAGCACTAATTACGAAAATTACTATAATTTTAAAAAGATTACGGTGAAATTTTTGCGAAATTTCAAACTGCAAATTGAAGTTCAAAAATCACGAAACCATGAGAGATAAAAGAAAACTGATTGCGTTTTATGATTCTGCTCGTTAAGATTCTACGCTGAGTACATTTTGAAGAAAAACTATTTTTCATTTTCAGACAGAAATTTTCCAAAGGGTTCTATACAAGATGTATAGAAACCATGGTCTTATCACTGATTCGCTTTTGTTTCAAGAAAGTTGTTGAGACTGTAATTGTACTGATACCGTTGGCTTCATTCGTCGATGGATGGCGTATAAGTCGAAAATAGCGGAGTTTCCAACATTCCGAAGTACTGAGTCATAATTATTTGATTGAAATTTGAATGTTTACAAATTATGGTTAATGAATATCACAACAAATAAAATTCAATGTTGAAAATTACATAACATGACACTTGTCCAAGCGTCATCATGAATCTGTAATTTTGCCGCCATCTGTGTGCTAAAGAGGTGAAACGGTATCAACGCAGTAAAAATATCACGAATCAAGTAGGCCGTAGGTACCTTAACACTTTTGTATGTCGGTTTCACAGCTATAAGAGATCACACCAGAGTTTCTATGTATCTTGGTTCTATACCTTCTTTATTGAAACAATAAAAAAATTAAATTCTTTCTAGAGCAACCACATTCGGTGTGGACTGTGGAGGCGTTTAAGCCATTACCTACCTAGAGGCGTTTTACACATAAGGCTTAAAGCATGGAACACAGACATGGTGGACAGTGGGTCGGGATGCTATCCAGAGGGGTGGGATTACGTGAGCCATAGAATTCTATAATCGACAGTTATGTCTCTGTCTCTCCCGTGAATTCAACTATAATGACACCTCACTTATTCGATAAAAAGTAGAATTATATGGCTCACGTACCCCCACCCCAGCAGAGCATCCAATGCTAGCTGAAATATCAGTGGCCGACTCCTAGACAGCTTATCCAAGAGGCCGCCGGAGATGGCGGTAGAAGGCATGCCTTAATTATCATCACATCATCAGTATGTGGATATATCGTGTGTTTCTTTTGCGCATTATGTTCAAACTGGTCACGGAATTTTGGGTTGTATTATTAATTAATTATAAATAATTTTTCACCGTGGCAACTTTAAGGATGGTAGCTTATTGGATTGGTTAGATTCTGCGATCTAATCATAAAATTATTATTTCATTCAATTAGTTTCATCAATATCATCATATTTTAATGAAGCTTTCAATTTGTCTATAAGTTTCATAACTTCTGACAATAAATTATATTTTTTCAGATAATTACATTTTAGGGCGGGTTGTACAAAACAATTAAAGTTCAACAAAACAGTCCAAGTAAACTATCTTCTCTAGGGATTAGCCAATCAAATTCCTATTTCCTTAGCAACTGAACTCAGTTTTGTTGAACTGTTGGTGAACTTGTTTTGTACAACCCACCCTTGTGTAGTTTCTTCGACAGAACACTAATTATCCCTGGTCGAGGATATAATTTTTCTAAATATGTAATTAGTACAGCTTAGCAAACATAGCTGTGCCTCAGAATATTGGGTGCGCAGTAGAACAGCCGCTATCCTTTCTTGTCGTTCCCGATTAAAGTTGGTAGTGAATATTTGCCCTCTCTGTTTATCGTTCGCGCATCTCAGAGGCACAGCTATATTTGCCAAGCTGTACCATGATAACTGAAATAATAATGTAAATAAATTAAGAGGTGTAAGAGTGATTGATTACCATATATAGGTATAGAGAATGTTTCATCATCAGTTCTGAATCTCACGAAGTGGTTATAATCTCTCAATTCAATGGGCGTGAATGTTATCTGTACTGCATACGTCATTCCTGGTGCAACTTTAATCGGTGAACTTTCGGGGACAGAATTGACGTTAAAGTAGGGAGAAGTATCTTTTTCCACCGACAGATGCCGTAAAACCTAAAAATATCTAAGTTGTGACTAATTGTAAAAAATGAAAATGGCCTTCATTTTAGTTTTATCCCAAAAGGTAGTAGACGGTGGAGTGAAAAGTCAAGCATTCCTTTTTGATATCGGGACCCCGATTATTTAGTCGGCCGACGAGCCTACACATGTTATGATTCCAGTTCTACATGTCGACCCCCCGATATCGGAACCAAAAAAATTGGTACGTCTTGAGGGGCCTCATTTAAGTGTAAGATGTTCTGCGTTACTTTATGTAAGGAGATTGTTGTTGCGTAGGGCTTGGCTTATACGATTGTTCTAACACTTCGTATAATAATTATTTTGTTTTTTACCGAAGTTTTTCAAAGCTTTTTAGGATTCAACCGCGAGGTTTACAAAATTATGCTTTTTTAATCATGTAGGAAACGAGCAAATAAAGTCACAAAAACGTATCTGGGCTTGAGGCGGAATTCAGCAAGAGATATTCATACAATTAACACTGATATCACAGGGAATATAATTTACCCCTGCATTAGTACGACAATTTACAACAACTATGCCAAAAAAATTTGATTCAAACAGATTTTCATAATATTAGAAAATAAAATTAATGATGTTCGAATAATTCTCATGAAAATACTAACAGACTTCAAGTTTTGTAGAATTATAGTCGTTTTATAAATCCTTTCTGGTTCAAAATTTTGAAAAACCACAACATCTGGTGTTCGACTAAACGTGTTCCTGTTTGTAGTAGTTCTTCGTTTCCTTGTGGGCTTGTTGAGCTGTTCCAAACGGTCCTCTGTAGACAGCTGCATCTCATAAATGAGCCTAGAAGGCGAAATCTGGAAAATTTCGATGAATATTGCTCTAAACAACTTATTATATTTCGAAACTCTTACTCGTATGTCATCATTTTCAGTTATATCTAGAAAAAAAGGTAGCAATTCCATTAACTTGCATTTATAAGACGGGCAACTACAATTCGTATTCATATTTTGTATATTGCAAAAGAAAATATGGTATATATCATAAGAAATGAAGACGTCAGTTTACTTTTAACGACTTTTGCTGTTTCTCAAAGCTTTATGTTTCCATAACTATCAGATCCAGTTTAAAATGTCTAGAAACCCAGATCTGTTATGATTGACAAGTTGGTTCTTGAATTCTCGAACATTTTTCAACTGTTTGACTCTGCAAGGTATAATTTGTTGCAGTCAACAAAATAATAATGAATACATCGAATTTGATAAGTTACAGTTGTGGTAAAACAGAAAATCCTAGGGCGTTTTGGTTTTGTGAGATCTTGAAACTGAATTTAAGTAATATCCAATACTCCAGGCAAAGGTGTTTTATTTCAGCGAAGTCTACAACTATAATATTGACTTCAAAATACATTCAGAAAAATAAATAAAATGAACAGACAAAACGTTCAGGCACGTACTACACCACACTCACCTATAATATTGACCAGGCGGCAACAAATAAAATATTCAAGGGTAATATAACAAGACCTTGATAAATAGTCGACTATTTTTATTGCATCTAAATTTCGACTGTATTTTATAATAATTTAACGAGACATTATTTTGGCATTAATAATCTGATTATTAATGCCAAAATAATGTCGAGTAAAATTAATAAATACAAGAGAAATTTAGCAGCAATAAAATAGTCGACAATTAATCAAGGTCGTGTTATATTTGTGAAGATTATTTCTTGAATCTACTTCTTTATATCAGTCATATGAATGAATGAAAATTAAACAATTTAGAATAATTTAATCAAAATATCAAGAACAAAGTACAAAATCTAAACAAAAACAGCACCATCTTTATAATGTATCAATTGAAATTAAAAACACAATTATTGTATGTGACATTTCCACCATGCGTAATTTGTGACATTTGTTCAGCTTTTGAAGAACTTGCAGTATTAGGCTGGATTCCCACAGATCCGATGTCCGATGATCCGATGGTACGAAAATGTTCTGATTGGTTGAATTGGTAGGTGTGACAACAAATCAACCAATCAGGACATTTTTCCAACCAATCAAAACATTTTCGTACCATCGTATCATCGGACGTCGGATCTGTGGGAATTCAGCCTTAACCGTAGAAGGTCCACATTCATTCTCTTATACAGCTTCAACACGATTGATTTTATTTGACGTTTAATATGTATTTATTTAGAGTACTGTCAGATGCTCAGGCTCCTTGATATGAGTATCATGCTGAATAGTCGGTGACTATTGTGCATCATGTAAATAGTCGCTAATAGAGCGTGTTGATTGGTCCTGTCAAACAGGAAACAAACGTATGATTGGTTGATGACTGATATTTAATAGACGAAGGAAATAATCAACAATATTATATAGTTGCATAAAACCAAAAGGTTCAATTCATAATTCAGACTCTCATATCATTTCAGTGGAAGAAACATTCCTTTCGAATGCCCATGTTAAAAGAACCAAGGAAAGCAAATAAATTTTATCTTTACACCAGAACGCTTTTTTGTATTTTCAAATATGCCACAAAAACTCGGACAAAGCGCCGAAATTCTAAATGCGAAGATGTGAGCCCCAAGGTAGACAACCAACTCTACCGACCTACCGTACCGAAGGTCACAGCAGATCGGTCGATCAGGGGACACAAATCCAGGAAGGAATAGGGTCTTTTGCTACACAGTTAAGAAGGTGAAACTGCTATCCAGTATGGTTTGTGGTTTGATGAAAATTAATTTGAAATTTTAAGACAATAAATTCTTTTAAAAAATCAGATGCAATGTTTCTTGAGATTTTGAAGATAAAAATTATTGATGACTGGTAAAATCTCTGTGACACAAAAAACCATTGTAACGAATCCAACATATATTCAATA
The DNA here is from genome assembly GCA_944452925.2 of Chrysolina oricalcia. NCBI lineage: Eukaryota > Metazoa > Arthropoda > Insecta > Coleoptera > Chrysomelidae > Chrysolina > Chrysolina oricalcia. The sequence goes on from OX101808.2 coordinate 31,903,279, forward strand.
CTACTTGTATTATACAAGTAGTATTAAATATATAGCGGTTATAGCGGTTACACTTCAGAATTATACGCATTCCTCGGTTATGTAGTTTCGCAAGCTAGAGATTTTATTAGAGTTAAATGCATGTGTACATTATTCTTTCATAGTAATCAAAATGCTGTCGAAAAATTGGATTGTAGTCAATAATTCTAAATACAATCGATCAACAATGCGACAAGAGTTAAAATAGATACACTACCGCTTATGACAAAAAGACCTGAAATACTTTATATCAGTTCATCGTTACAATTATAGATGTCGCACCCTTTATGCAGATTAAAATGAAAAATAGAAACAGAATAGTAATTTACGTAACAAGTCCGGAAAATACTGTTTTTTGGACGAGTAGACCAAATTCTAGGACGAGCGTTAGCGGACTTGGCCAGGAAGTGCTACTTTCCCAAAGAAAAAGTGTCCGGGAAGTGAACACTTCCCGGATGGTTGCTGAAAAAGGCTATTTCATACTAGGCGGAACTGGCGGAAGGCGCAGTGGGGATATGCCAAGTTTTAGAATTCAATCTCGGCAACCGTAAAATAAAATTTGACATTTCCGCTCATAGCGTTTCGCCTTGTCTGAAAAACTATTAAGCCAGAGACAAGACAAACATTGAGCCAAATAAAAGAAGAAGAGATGATAAGTTAAAAATTAGGTTAACGTCATTGTTTTGATTTTGAAATATTCTTATCAAAAACTTCAAAAACCACGTTTAAAGTTTATTCTATTTTATTCACATATTTTAATTTTCAGTCGATCTTTGCTGTAACTTAAAAATGAAACGAATTTTAGAAGACAGAGAAGAATATTATGCAGAAAATAAAAACTATATAGGAAGTAGCAACAACCAACAAAGTGCTGGTAGAAATCTTTGAAGGAAAGTTAAAATTGTTGTAATGATTTCAAAATTTCCTTTCAGTTTTGGTGGAGAGAAACTATGAACCTGGTGGAGTTGTTCTAGTAAACCCTAGAAAAATTTCCAAAAAGACACACGTAGAATTAATGGAACTAGATGAACAGTTATCTAATGTTAGTGATATTTATTATATACTTGCAATTTGTTCTAATTGACAAACTAAATTTTTCCACTACTAGTCAGTACATTGATCTTGTTGATTGTTTGTTTCAGGCAAACAATTTTGTAAGAGCAAATGCAACAAATAAATTGGAAATGATAGGTAGGCAGGTAATAATTAGCATTCTGAACATTTTAAATGGTCAAACTGAAATACAAAATAATTTCAGATGAAAAGTTTGCATGAACTTATGAATGAAGTAGTTAATGAAACTAGGCTGAACCAAGAGTTGAATCATGTAGCCTGTAATTTTGTGAAGAAACCTGGACATACTTATCACCTATATCAAAGGCCATCTGGGCAAAAATATTTCAGCATGCTTTCTCCAGAGGTGAGAATTGATTATTTTACAAAATTACTGAATTGTGTTATATCTATCATTAACACCTATTTGATGTGCTGGCATATCAATGTGCAAAACTAGTTTATTTGTAGATAATATTCCTGATTATTTATCATATGCCCATATTTTAATATGTTCCTAGGAAAGCTAGTGGTCAAATCTGTCTTATCCAAGATTTTTCTCTGAACTTTCTTTGTTAATTGTGAGTTATTCGAAGAATTTATTTTTGTGATATTTTTTTCTTTCTGTCAACCAGCTGCACCCTTAGAGCAAACCTCAGAAGTCTTCTTTAGAGCAAACCTCAGATCTCAACCTCCTAGATTTTTCCCTAGGGACCTTGAATTTGAACAAAATTTAAATATAGAGTTACTTTTATTTGTGGTTTGAATATTTTCAATCTGAACATAATTTTCAAAAACATTTCAGGATTGGATCAATGTCCCGCACAATTATCAAGGAAGTTATCTTCTAGAGGCTGATCAGAGTTGGACTCCTGCGGGGGAAGAAGATGCAAGACATGAAGGCCTCAATTTCCTCAAAGAAATAATGATGAATCCAAAAATGAAATCTCTCATGGGTGCAATGTAATGAAAATCAAAAGCAAAGAGCAACAACTTTATTGTTTATAAAAAGTATCTTTTTACAACAAATGCACTTCAATAAAAACAATTTGAACACATTGGTACAAAAATGACGAAAGATGCACCAAATCTGTTGATATTATTTCTACCAGTTTGAATTAATTCTGCTATATTCCGACTAGGTCTGCATCTATGGTACTACGTTATATTTGTCCGATGGGCTGAAAGGAAGTCAAATGATTTTTGAATATCACTGATAAAGAAATACTCACAAGTTTTTGGTAATCTGAGAGATTCGTTATCTGTTACTGTAACCTCATGTGGTTGATCATGATAGTTATAAATTATGTGCAACATTTTATCATCTCCTAAGGAGGGGTCGAAAAAGCCAGGTAATTCACTCTAAAATGGATAAAATTTCAATATATTTTGAATTATGGTCAGCATTAAATAATACCTTTGTATGATCATGTATCACTAGCTTGCTATCTTTGACTAGACATTGCACTGGTACAGTAACATCAACCACTTCGTTTGTCATCTCAGCATCTCCATGAGGATGTGAATCTGAAATCCACAACATTGACTGTATATTTATGAAAATAAACTTTAGGGAGTTGAGTTTGAAAGTTGATTACTGATGATCTGTATTTAAGTATTACATCATCTTCAGTAAAACTTAACTGACTACAGTGATGCATCATATTTCCAGAGAATCTCTACTATCGACATACATAATGAACGTTATCGGGCCCAAAATTGTTCCTTGCGGAACACCCATTCCTAGACGCAAAGCCTAGGAATTAATTCTCAATGTTTAATTTTTCATAGTTGTTTGAAGAGATATATTATATTTTTTGAACTGGGCTAAGGGAGATTCCTCTTAGGATGAACATTTCTAAATTTTCTAAAAGGTTTTGAAGATTTTTACAGTCACAAGCAAGACCCAGATCACAGAAAGCCGCTGCCAGACAATCACCTTCAACTTATTTGATGATTTCATTATACAGTGTTGTTAGCAATACTGTACCTCTAATTATTTTCCCATAAATAGCCTTGATGATGACCAATCCCTTTTTATTGCTTTCTTCTTCCCTTATCCTATTGTAAGTGGCGTTCATCAATTCCTGAGCTGCCATAGCTTCTTTTCTTTTTTCCAATAACTTATTATAATTGTCTTGTTTCTGTTTCTCCACTTTCTTAGATTTCTCTTCTCTCAAAAAAGGTTCGACAAATCCCTTTTTCACCACAACATACACTACTAAAGGCACGACAGTTGCGTAAAAGACGGGAGCTGGCATTATTTCTTCGCACAAGTGAATCGGGAAAGAGTAAACCTGGGAAGCTCTTGTCAACCTAAACAGGAAAATGCTTGTTATTTATTAAAAATAATGACAAAAATTAGATAGTTCCACCTCAAAAGGCTGTGGATCGATCACTTTGGTTTGATTCATTTTAAATTTACTATAATTTTTCAGTGGATCTAAATTTGGAAATGAACTAATGACAATTTCTTAAATTTAAAAGTACATATATAATACAAACTGTACACATTGCACAATAATGAAAGAAAAAGTCAAAGGCAAGTGTGGAAAATTACATAACAGATTAAACATATACATTTAACATTCATAAAATTAAAATTTACAATTGAGAATTATTGAAATATTCCTCAAAGTTTCTCGTTTGTAGTAGCTCTTTCACTCGTTTAAAAATGAAGAGATTCGGGGATGTCTGTATATCTTCAGTCAGTGAGTTGAACACTTTAGAGCCACTGAATTGGAGAAAAGACGCAATAGATGCTTGGATCTAGTTTCATGTTCGTGAGTATTTTGATTGGACACAAATAATGTTTGTGCACATACATTCATATTTCATAAATATATATTTCCACTAAGGTAAGTATTTTCAGATTTTTTAAAGCTAATCTACATGAATCTCGACATGCAAGTTTGGCTATAATCCTAGCTGCATATTTCTGTAGTATAAAAACTCTCTCTATGTTGCTTGAACATCCTCAGTTGAGTATACCATAGTGCAGGTGACAATGAAAACTGTCATAATAAATAGTAAGAAGTATTTGCTTACTGCACTGTTTTGCCATACAATTAAGTGAGTAGCAGCCAATACAATATTATATTTTATCAAAATTTATAGCCACTAAATTTTGATCAGCCCAGTGTTTCATCTTTCCATTTATTGAAATTTATCATAAAAGATTAATATTATAATTGCTAATTATATAGTTTATAGAGTGTAGGTCATTGCAGTGTGATGCCAGTTTGAAGAATCCGGAAGTAAACTCGATCAATCAATGCACAAAACTTACCTTATTTTAAGTTTTACTCCAGATGGTACTCCACAAACCACAGCAAAGGCCAAATTGCTATGTTTCGATATTTTCTTTTCTGCCCCATACTCAATTACTCCACCAAATGTACCAGCTCTAGAAATAGTACAAATAATATGAAAAATTATAAATTAATCTTAATGAATATTTGTTCATTATTTTTCTAAAAATATAATTATATATTTCTTGGTATCAATAGTGTAGAATCTTACTTCACAGCAATTCTCAACTTCAATTCTTGGTTCATCATCTTTCTTGTATATTGAAGGAGTACTGACGAATGGGGTACACCTACTTGTATTGAGAAATTAAACCTATTGAATTCTGAAATTAAAATTCTAGATCAGTTTCAATAAACATAATTAAAAACATTTGACTACCTGTATCTCTGATAATTTGTGTGGAAAAAACCGATCGAATACCCCCTTGATAAGAAACATAACCTACCGAATGTTTATCAATTTGCATGGCCAATGCTGAAAATAACAAATTCTTGAATATAAAGCCTCGAATATATTTAAATTATTACACCTACTTGACATTATGCCTGGCCTAATTCCATCAGGTGTGAATTGCAAAACTGTACCACCATTCCAAAAAAACCTTTTAGTCAATGTCCTAAATCCTTTGAATGATAAAGCAGGCCCACTTCCTGAAAATTGATCTAATAAAGACTAGTTGGAGGACAAGTCTATGTATACCTGCTGTCATTTCCACTTCTGCCCAACTTTTATGTGAATATATGTGTCGCCAGCTTAGATTCACACCACCCTGGCCTGTACCATTCTGAGTCTGCAGCTGGCCTGACAGGGTGCAGGTGTCCTTTTGGGTCAAAGGGAAATCTACAGACTGAGTGAACTGCATAGAGGAAACTTCAATATTGGGAATGCTCGATATGAAATCTCTACAACATAATGTTCAATCAGTTATTGGGAATAAGGAAAAACAAAACTGATTTCTAATGCCAAAACATCAAATTATTGATTTGTATTTCAGTTTACTTTTCATATTCATCCTCAAACATGTCATCATATGGATTGAAAAGGTCTGTAGCGTTGACAGCTATGGTAATATTTCCAGAAGGGTTTGTCGCTTGCTTCTTTTTCCTTTCAGCTCTTTCTTCAGCTAGTTTTTCGTATTCTGCCCTTATTTCTGCAGGAGTTTTTGTTCTTTGTACTATCTCCCAACCTTCTGTTTCTAATCCTTTAGTTCCTAATGAATCGTAAATGGCTCTTTGATGGGGGTCTGATAGAACTGTAGATAAGGATTGCATATTATTTATATGCTTGAAAAGTCTAATAAGTATGATTTAAGACATTAGTTAACCAACTGTTTGATAAAACAGTAGGATAATTAATTACCTTCATAAGCTCTTTTAGTTTTATTGAACATGACTTCTGCTTTTGCTTTAAGGGTTGTATCCACATGTTTATCGGGGTGATACATTCTACTAAGACGTCGGTAAGCATTGTTAATTTCTTCTTTGGTAGCCTAAAATAACAGAATTCATCACATGTTCAAAGGTTATGAAATATTTCAGATACAGGTTGTCAAAATACCCGGAGCCCAAATTTCTCCTACGAGTAATTGTGTATTTACCTCCTTTGGAATATTCAGAAAAGAGTAGAAATCTTCTTCAATAACATTTTCCTCATCGGAATCTAAATCCATTTTGGAAACCTGTAAAATTTATTATCAAAATAATTCTGCACATGCAGTTTTGACCGGTTTTGCGACTAGAGCTACCTTTTATACTCAGTCTTTTACAGAAAATTTCGCAATACTAATTATTTTTCAAGTATTCAACCTCTGGCCATCCCATGCATTTCTACATTACTATTTAATACATTTATAAATGTACCACAGATTTCATATTTGACGGATATCACTGAGATTAGTGACTAGTGACACTGACACTGACATTCTCAGGGGTGGGATCGAAACTCGTTCCTTAGCGAGTTGATATTTATTGGATTTAATATTATTCAAAACATGATATTGATTGAATTGTATTGGTTTTCATAATTGCTCACATCCGATTAATGTCAAACTCGATACGGATCGAGTGTTCGTAATCGCACCTCTGCTGAGAGCTTGTTACAGTTGTTACCCCCAGGACTATAACACATAATGGTGGATTTATGCAGCAATCTTAAGTCATAAGGAAGAATATTCGTCAATGATTGGTTGGTCCGTATATTCCAACCAATCATTGACGAATATTCTTCCTTATGACTTATGATTGCTGCATAAATCCACCATAAGAGTTGTGTTGTTACCCCTGACCACTGACCTCATGTGAGGTCTGTGCAGTGTTGCCACAGACCTATGAAATTTCGTGCGAGCACGCTCTGTCGAAAACGTGCGAGATTGTGATTAAAGCCTGATTCACATAATGGCAGTAGCAGTGGCGTCACCCCCCTCTATTGATAAGATAACCTATGGCAAACATGTTTAGACGACGCTGAGAATTTAAGGTCACGCTGCTGAAAGTTTGATTCATTTAAACTTTTTGCAGTAAAATCGAGCAGTGTTCGCATTTCTTACCTTAAAATTATCATGAAATCGAAATTGCTGTTATGATTCCTTTCTACTGCTTTTAACAAACAATTAGTTGAAAATTTCCATTCCAATGTCACACATTCGGATAACAGCGTCAAAAGGGGCGGAGTCACTGCCTTTAGTGCCACTGCTACTGCCATTATGTGAATCAGGCTTAAGGCTGTGTCAAGTCATCGGTCGGACAAGGCACGCGCGTTCAGTATGAAGTATGACTATGAGTCGGACCGATCAGATGATTGAAAGTATTGGTCACATACAAACAGTTCTAGGCTGAGTCAAGTCTCCGGTCTGACCAATATGATTAGACCAGCGCGGTCATTTGGTTGACTTGACGACCTAATTAGAACTCTATGTATGTGACCAATATTTTCAATCATCTGATCGGTCTGACTCATCTTCATACTGAACGCACGTGCCTTGTCCGACCGGTGACTTGACACAGCCCTAATTAGGTCGTCAAGTCAACCAAATGACCGCGCTGGTCTAATCATATTGGTTAGACCGGAGACTTGACTCAGCCTAAATGAGCGAGATTTGGTATGTTCGGGTTTTGAGCACTGAAATGAAATTATAATATGATGACTGGAATGCTCGTCAGGCTGCGCGACTGGATTTCTCATGGAGGCCGCCATGTTTGTTTTGTGGTTCCTCTCAGTGGCGGAGGAATCCAGATTGAGTTGATTGTAATATATAAAACTGATACAAAGACGCGCTGCACTGCACTGGCGTGTTTACAAACCATAAGCGAGGAAACTTATATCACGTACGTGCAGATGAATGTCTCTCTCGCACCCATACAAGTAAGCAATAAAGTATTTCTCTGCTAGATTGCATGTGCCTCCTTTCTTCATCACCTAGAGTTAATTTCATTTCAGTGGTTTTGAGAAATATTGGTTTCAGAATTTCAGGATCATGCGCAGTTGATAAGAAATATTCGCTTCACCTTAAATTTCGTGCACCTTTTTGTGATCGAAAGTGGTTAGACCTTTCGCCACCGTAGCGCTGGCATCTAATATTTTCAACTCCCAATAATCAATAGTAGAACAGTCCAAATAATATAATTTTGAAACATTTATTAAAAATAAAAAATTATTGGCAGATAAAATATATAAAAAAACATAAAAAACGTAAAAAAAATGATTTGCAAATATCACATATGTAAAGTCAGTCTTGAAACTAAATAGGTACATAATAAAAATGAGGAACAGTAAAGCGCTGCCATTTGTCGATATCACATATAACTAGGAACAAAACTTAAAAATATAAACAAAACAAGACAATAACAAGAAAACAAAAATCTTAACAAAACTTAAAAATTATCACAATTATTTCTTATATCACTGTAAAGAATTATAATGTTTATACAGTGCGGCTTTTTTTAGTCCCCCCTCCTGTCAACTTTTGAACGGTTTGACGTACAAACATGAATGAAAAACCGTTTGGAGGGTTTCACCGATACTACTTTTTGAATAAAATAATATGGTGATTGCTCGACAGGGGTCGCGGGGGGGCACTTCAATTCAAAAATTTTAAATGGCATGGGGGGTCGAGTGTCAAGTGTCACATCGTTGAAAAGAGAATTCAATAGAGGACAAACCTTATTACCTTTCTGATTAAAATGCTCTTGGCCTGAATACTTTGAGGTTACATCACAGAATTTGTATTTTGTGTCAGTTTTGTGGGTATGTGTTACATTTTAATCATAACTGTTAAAATGGTTGAATATCATTTCTACTTTTGAACTTTTTAATGGAACGAATGTGCACTGACAAAGAAATAACCCTACACTCAGTGCCGCATTTGCCAGCTATCAATTATCATGCTACCAAGTACCAGTTAGCAAATTAGCCAGTAAGCAAATGCTACGGGCCCCGCGCCTGAGGGGGCTCGCGTCTGTGCGCAAAGTAAAAAAAAACTATCAAGTAAGATATGTTTTTTATACCACCTACAGAAAATGAATAAAGTTAGAAATGGGAATAATAACTATAGCGTGGAATGAAATTCTAGAACACTTGCAAGCGACTAACGTTTAGTTGCAGTCATCCGATCAAGATCTTAACACGAGATAGGTACGCTCTTATCATAAATCATTACAAGGCTACTTCCAAGCAATACGATCCAAATTTTCAGATATAGAGGCCAAAGCCCTAATTGGCTGTGAAGAATATCAGCAATCGACTTCAAGAAAACCCAAGCAAAATACAAAGTACGACCTTTTCTGCAGCAGCTCTACTTACAGACCACTCGAAGAAGTTGTAGAACATCAAACACCTAGACAACGTTTTGAAATTCATGTTTTTATTGTTGTAATTGTCTGCATTAGCTAAATGCATGGAAGCTTACCATCAAGTGACTAGTGTATTTGGAATACTTCGGCAGAAAAGAACTATCGTCAATTATTTCCTAGATGATGTCGAAGACAGTCTGGGCAATGAACTGGTGCAGTTTGCGAAGCTGCTGAAAACAGATGTGGCTGCTGATATTGACAGCAGAAAGAAAAAGCACGAGGCTCAGGAACTTCAAGTTTATAAACTGTTAACATAAAATTCATTGGAATCGTGTTTCCCAAATGTTGGAATAGTGTTTCGCATTCACTTGATTTTGATAATTACCAACTACAGCAGAGAATGTTCTTTTTCAACGTTAAAGCGTTTTAACAATGTGTTAGGGAGCACAATGGGACAAGAACATCAAACGACCTCAATATAATGTACATAGAAAGTGATTAACTTAGAAATATTGATTTGACGAGTGTTATCTCCAAATTTGCTCGGATTAAATCACGAAAAGTCTTTTTGTAAATGTGCTGTTTTATTTTATATTCTATACTTTAATACTTAATGCAAATCAAGGGCCTCTTGTTCACATTTGCTACGGACCACACGGTGGCTTTATCCGGCACTTCCTAGACTACACAACACCTCTTTCAATAACAAAACTCTAGCTCTAGTTTTGAATTTAGCGCCATTTTGAAAGAAAAATCCCTAAACAAAATTAAAGTCCCTAGTGTTTTGTATTTTATGGAAAATCTCAATATTTTCGTCGTTATGAACAATTTCAATCATATTACGGGGTTCCTGAGGGTGCCAGGAACCCTGTCATGAAGAAAAAATGCCGAAAAACGTGCCAGTCATACCTTGATAAATTTGAACGGTTTGTTGTGGAATAATGAAACCAAAAACATTGCGAAGGGTATGTATTATCGATACTACTTTTTGGGAGAAGAAATATTGCAATTACACTATAGATGGCGCTGGAGGCACACCAACTAGAAAATTTCGATAGGCATAAAAATCGAAATTGGGAAAAAATTCCTCAACTAAATTCAAAAATATTTAGATGGTTGTAAAGAGAATTGAATTCTCTTTTCAACGATGTGACACTCGATCCCCCATGCTATTTAAAAATTTTGAGTTGATGTGTCCCCCCGCGCCCCCTGTGGAGCAATCACCATATTTTTTGTTTCAAAAAGTAGTATTAGTGAAACCCTCCAAACGGTTTTTTTTTTCATGTTTGTACGTCGAACCGTTCAAAAGTTAACAGGGGGGGGGGGGGACTAAAAAAAGCCGCACTGTATAGTTTTTTGGCATGAGGGTCAGTTATCTCTAAATTTTCTTCTCTGAGGCTATTCTGTCATAACGTGCGAGATTTGACAAAGGGGTGGGAGAGAGCGAACCACCCAGCAAACACATCTGTGACATGACATCTCTGAGATGACGCAAAGAGGTAACACGGCGATATCAAAAAGGTTGCATCGCTGCGATGTACAGAAGTAAATACATCTGTGACATTACATCTCTGAGATGTCGCAATGAGGCAACACGGCGATATCAAAAACGTTGCATCGCTGCGATGTACAGAAGCAAATACATCTGTGACATGACATCTCTGAGATGTCGCAATGAGGCAACAGTACGATATTACATACGTTGCATCACTGCGATATACAAAAGCTAATCTAAGATGTCACAGTTGCAATTTTACAAATTTCTCCTCGCCGCGATGATGTTATCGTCATATGTGTTTTTTGCGATGTCAACAATGAACGCCATTGCACATGCGCCTGAGATTCGTAAATTTCTATATTCGTTCATTTTGCTTCTCGATCATAAACATTGAACATAGATTCGACTTCCGGCAGAGGTTGAGGTCAGACGGCGGCCTCGTGTTGGAGGTCAAGTTAATGTAGAAGTAAATGTCCGCCATTATAGATAATGTGCATGAAGTGTATGTAAATGTTAGTGAATGTTTGCCATTAGGTCTTAGTCCATCTAATATCTAATGTGGATGAAAAGTGTAAGCAAACAATAGACCAGGGTGAGGATATTGCTTCGAGCAAGACAATCCTCATCCCTTGACGAAGTCCGTGTTATTTACGCCGGTTAGAGGCCGGGGCGAGACAGATTCTTGCATAACACATAAATATGGGGATTCTGAGTAAATTGCGCAAGCATATAGCTCATTAAAGGATTAAGATGAAGAAGAACATTGAACATAAACAAAAATTGCTTGTTGCACCAAGTCCGATTAACTAATGGTCATAGTAATTTAATAAATGTTTAATATCCTGTGACAAAACTGTGAAAATAACTTTTTCAAGGAATAGTTCCCAGGATAAAAGTAAGTAACAATAATTTTTCACTTGAAACTATGGCAAAGCGTTAATTTCCCTCTTTCTCTTATCGTCGCATAAAAGACGGATGATAAAGTTTTATTGTTTTAGGTATCATTATTTTTTACTGTTGGAAAATGCTTCGATTAGAACAATGTTGTTTCATTTTGAGTACATTATATTTATTGAAAATAAAATGTTTGAATACATATTTTCCATCCAAAGCTTTTTTTCATTGATATATTTTCCTTTGTATTACCTAATCCCTGCGTGACAAAAGTACATCGCTGTGATATGTCACATGTTCACATACCTGCGATATCAATATGGAATCATCTCGTATACATCGCAGTTACATCTCAGAAAATATATCGTTGTTACATCGCAGAACTTGTTGCAGCGACATCGCATGGATGAATCTTGAGTGGGACAAAATAACATCCCTCCGACATCGCAGCGACGTCTATTCGACATATAATGCGATATCGCAGGTCACATTACATCGCTGCGATGCATCTGTGATGTAACTGTGTTTGCTGGGCAGAGGCAAAACGTGCGAGATCTCGCTCGATCGTTCGAGCTGTGGCAACACTCTGTGCCCCTCCCCTGACCCTGAACTGAATGATGTGCTTTCCATTGACACTGAACTGAACCGCTTTCCTAGCTCGAGTTAGCTCCTGAAGTGATCGCAAAAATTGGTATTTAGTTCAGCTAAGGTACAGTTCAGGGGTAACAAGATCCCAATTGGAAAGCGCCAATAAATATAGGGTACGTTTTTATATTCACCAAATTGGTGTGGTGGATTCCATATTCAACTAATCACCGCATATTTATTTTTGAATGGGACAAATCAAAGAACGAGTTTACAATCCACCACACCAATGTGGTGAATATAAAAACATGCCCACATGCTATTTACCGCGAATTCGGTAAATGCAAATCTGACAGCTCGATTCAATCTGTGGGCGTGGTTTCTATATACCTATTTATCTAAGCTGTGCCTATATTACAGCTTAGATAAATACAATATGTAGTGGAAAATGGAGCAGACAGAATAATATATATATCTGTGGATTGAATCGAGTTGTCAGATCTACATTTACCGAACGCGCGAAACATGATTTTTCATGGTCTGTGACTGAGCCACCTGGTTTTACTCGGGGCTAAACACTGGAACAATTGGGAAACGGCTGATTGCATACACTGAAATGAAATTATAATATGATAACTGGAATGCTCGTCAGGCTGCGCGACTGGAATCCTCATGGAGGCCGCCATGTTTGTTTTGTGGTTCCTGGCAGTGGCGGAGGAATCGAGATTGAGTTGATTGTAACATATAAAACTGATACAAAGACGCGCTGCACTGTACAGGCGTGTTTACAAACCATAAATTGGGAAACTAATAACACGTACGTGCAGATGAATTTCTCTCTCGCACCCATACAAGTAAGCAATAAAGTATATATGTCTCTGCCACAGACCTCATAAATGAGGTCTGTGGTCTCTGCTAGATTGCATGTGCCTCCTTTCTTCATCTCCTAGAGTTTTCACTTTATACGGGTGCGCAGAGGAACTAAGAGCATTCCAGTCATCCTATTATAATTTCATTTCAGTGATTTCATAACAGAAAAATATCTTCGGAATTTGTTCTGTGTTTAGAACATTTGACAGGACGTTTGCATATGTGTAAAATGCCCAATAGGAAAAATCACGTGCCGCGAGATGCCGCTGTGAATGACAAAATGTCGGATTTAGGTGTGATCAACAAACACTCTTTTTTCTGACATTCAGAACATACGACGGCGTTCTGGTGCCACGGCGAAAATTAAAAAATCTGTCAATTGACACATTTAATCTGTTAATTGACACATTTACAATCTGTCGATTGACACATTTAATCTGTCAATTGACACATTAATAATCTGTGAATGCCACATTCAATCTGTCAATTGACTCATTTATTTTGTCAGCTGACAGATTTTTTCAATCTCCTATTCATGTTCATACGCTGTTGCTCAAGACCAAACGTACGAACGTACATTTTCTTGTGTGACAACTGAACCCACAGCTTGCACGCATTTCGAATGCATCCATGAAACTGCCCTGATTTACAGATTTCATTATTTACAAACGTTAGAAGCGTTTCAGTATCTCAATAATTTCTCTACCAGAACAAATTTAACAATTTCAATTATCGTTTCAGTGTTCTTTTACGAATCAAAATCATCACGTAATTCCAAAAATAATAAAATTTCGTTATTGCACAACCCAATCGAAAAGTACCTCAGACTGAGTTGGTTCATGGCTATTCGCTGGTCATGTTCAAACTACCCACTCCGAGTTGGTCGTGCTGGTGTAGAGCATTCGCCTCTTAAGCATTGGGTCTTGGGTTCGATTCCCAGCAGGGTCATCGGTCTCATGCACAGCATCACACGTTAAAATGTGAGGGTTGCTCTCTAGCTTGCACAAGTCTCTCGAAGACTCATGGTGGTTCGGGGTAGGGGTGAAATAACAGGTTGACGAAAATAACAGTTTTAACAATTTTCATCAAAGATATGCTCCAATCACCTCATATTAAATGTTTCAATTCACAGATTATAAATGTGTCAATTGACAGATTATAAATGTGTCAATTGACAGATTAAATATGTCAATTGACAGATTAAACGTGTCAATTGGCAGATTAAATGTGTCAATTGACAGATTAAACGTGTCAATTGACAGATTTTTTATTTTCGCTGTGGCACCAGAACGCCGTCGTAAAAACAATCATAAGTTGTAAATCAATTTTTTTGATAATATCCGTATTTCAGTTGTCTCGGAGATACTGTTGATTTTATTTATTGTTACTTATTGCTGGATTTTGGTTATTGATAAAAATAATTAAAATGCCTGTGAAAGTCGAGATAACAATTTTGATCATCACATCATTTTATGTGGAACTGACGGCTCCAACGGAAAAGTAATAAAAAGTTTTATGTATGAGATCCTCTACAATTTTACCATCCCCACATGAAATTACCATGAAACCTACCGTAAAACTAACTGGAATATTTGGAATAATATGGAAAATTATTTTACTTCTGAACAAAAAAAATATCATCATTCAGAAAATGCTTGCTGCAAACAAACATATACTTTGAGATGAGTTTCCCTATCTTCAACATTGTCTGCCATTTCTTAACTGTCATTGGGATTCGAAGGAAATTTGTGTAAAGAATTATCCGAAATACCATATGATGAGCATTAAGGAAAAGAGCACATTTTTCGTGATCTTACCTCCACATTACCTCTTCCAATCTGCTGCATTTTCAGAAGATATATAGTTTATTTAAAACAAGTGCTCATAAAATATCATTCAACTATAACACATTCAATACATAAATGACCTGAAATCACGTAAAAAGATCACATTCCAGCCATATAAACACAAACAGGTTAGGTTTAGTTTGTTGGTCACAGCTCGAGTATTTCAAACAATTAATAGTAGATGTCGCCCACTCCGAGATTCTTTCCTCTAGTCACTGCCAAAAAAAAAAGGAAGAGAGACTCAAGGAGTGTTTGATTCCTATAAGACAATGGGGACACTAGTAGAAAGAGATGAAAGAACATTTGTGACGAAATGTGACGTAGTTATACATGTCATGGCCGCCGTTCTCTATAGACAGTGACGGACTAGCTCTAGGTATATGAGAGTTACTGCTGACAGTTTTGTTGCTTGATTCGACTCTGTACTCATACCCAAGTACGTCACTATGACGCGTTGATGATACAAGTTTCTGATTGGCTAGAGCTTATTAAACCCTCCTTGTTTTTAGTCTTCTTGGAGAGACTCAACCACAGACCATATATACTTATATATGGTCTGTGGACTCAACACTCCAACTCAAGACTCTCAGGAGTGCGTTCAGAAAAGACGTCGGGCGCGCACGGAAAGGACAACTTTTACCCAATGTCGTTCAGAATCAACACCCGCTAAATTGTATCTGTGTTCAGAAATATCAGCGAAGTTGTCGGGCATACATCTTTTACACACCATCAAATAATAGGATAAAATTTAGTCGTCCTGCGCACCACCATGTTCATTCTGTTGTTTTGATGTTTTGAATGAACAACACAACCTACATACCTAACCGACCTGAGTTTGCCTAGTTTCATTTTTTTTGTATAATTTGGAGTAATGAGCAAAAATATTATCACGTCCTGTAGCCACAGCGTAATTACAGACGCTAGTGGAAATATTCCGATGTATGAGGGAGACAAAATTGAAAAACTCATTTCTATTATTTTGTAGTCTTCTATGTAGAGGTGAATTTCTAAATACTCGTACATCACTGGTAGAACTTGGGTAGCCAGCAATAAAGCAATCTAAGAAGTTTAAATTTGAGTCACACACACACTGCAATGTGACAGAGTGAAAAGACTTTCTGTTTATGTAAACATCCGGATGTTTAGAAGGAGCTTTGATAGGAATGTATATTCCATCTATTGCACCAACCACTCCATCAATTCCAGCATTATTTCTAAAATTTGATTGTGCTCTCATTAATTTTTCTTGGTCAGGAAACTCTATCACATCTGGCGCAATCTTATTCAGAGCATTTACCACTCTAACAAAGCAAGCCCATAAACTGGATTTACCCATATTGAATCTTTCACCAATTGATCTACAATAGAGAAAAATGGTATTATGGTGAGTGTCAGTAAGACAAGACAGACGCTTGAACTCATTTCGTAACGTCTCTGATTGCAAAATAGCTATTTATGATACAAGTTCGTAAAGTAGGACTTTTTTGTATGAGCGTGAAGTTTGTTCAATATGAGGGGTATAGCCGAGTTCAACAAACACGCGAATACAAAAAAGCCCTTTACGAAAGTGTTTCACACAAAGTTTTTTCTTCAACAGTTATTATATTGCCAAATTGTAACATTTATATCATTATTTGAATGTTATGAAGTGTCGTCGTTTTAAATGAAGACTTCCGAGTTATATTTGACGCAAAATACTATATTTTTTCAAAAATGCATAAATGTATTAACAATGTGTAAACAATTACTGTACGCACAGTTGATGATTTCTACGCACAGGTAATTTTTTACGCACTTGTATCACTTTACGCACTATCACCAGTGCGTAAAAGCTTAGTTTACGCACTGTCGTAGAGAAAACATATTCCGCACCTGTAGCTATCTGGCGAGCTCAAAAGCCTAATCACAGACAAAAGATGTTTTGAAGGAATTATTGTCTCTCTACCACAGATTTATGTTTTCTAATCTGTGTCTCTACCAACTGACACCTTTGACTTTCATTCCGGTTCTATTTTGGCCAACAAAATGTCAAAGCTCGTACGCTCCATTCTAAATGCTGCCGAAATTGTTCATTAGTCAAATGAGGAACAATTTCCTCCAAATAATTTTGAATTCTCAAAGGAGTGTCTTTCATATTTTTCAATAGGATAATGGTAGATATTTCTTAATCTTCGCTGCTGCTATCGTCCCAATCGAGCATATTTGAATAAATATCACACAAAGACGATATTAAACCAGCTTCAACTATTACTTTTTTATCCATGACTATTAGTAAATAATTAAAATAAAAGGAGGACACTGCAAATATTCCATTCCAAATTCTGTAATGAAGTGTCAAATCACTGATAGAAAGATGCCCGTGCCGTGCCGTTCTGAAACCAATACTAATGGTGGATTTATGCAGCAATCATAAGTCATAAGTCTTTAGTCATAAGGAAGAATATTCGTCAATGATTGGTTGGAATATACGGACCAACCAATCATTGACGAATATTCTTCCTTATGACTAAAGACTTATGACTTATGATTGCTGCATAAATCCACCATTACCCGGCAGACGTTCTCCTTCGCGTGTAATCCTGTAAACATTCTACGCCCGACGTCTTTTCTGAACGCACTCCAAGAGAGGTTACAGCTTGGTTATGTATTATTAGGTTATGTATATGTTTGGTGAAGTTTGAAAGGTTTGATCACAGCTTAATAAGTTTGATATTATAAGAAAATACATAGAACTTATTAATATATTGTGTGATGTGAATGAAATAGATAAAAAAACTGTTCATTTGATTTTATGAATGTACAGCTATATTCAACTGGAGTAGTATCATTCTTATTTTGATAAAATGTCCTCAGATTCAGGCTCTGACAATGAATCCAATCGTAGTGTGACTCCCAGTAGAGGTCCGGCCCCTACGCCTGGCCATGGCCTAGATAGATCAACATCAAATTCACCGGATTATGGCAAATCGAGAGAAACAAGTCGTGAGAGGTCACTTAGCAGATTTCGGAACAAATCGAAGTCTAGAAGCCCAGCTTCGATTCATTCCAGTTCACAAAAATCTCACAGTCCTGCCAAATCACATAGGTCAGGATCTGCTGAATCGAAACGGTCAGAATCTGCCGGCTCCAGGGCATCTGATAAATCTGGGTCAGTAGTGTCAGAAGCAGGTTCTCATCGTTCTAAAAGGTCTCCTTCAGCTGTATCTCATAAATCTGATTCGGCTGGATCTAACAGGTCTAGATCAGGTACACCAAATTCAAAGCGTTCGGGTTCTGCTGCTTCTAAAGGATCTGCTTCTCCTACTTCGAAGCGGTCTGGCTCACACGTCTCCAGAAGATCCAGTTCACATGTTTCAAGAAGATCTGGTTCACATGTTTCAAGAAGGTCTGGTTCACATATATCAAGATCTGGATCCCATACTTCCAGGAAATCCGGCTCACATGTGTCAAGATCTGGTTCACATGTTTCAAAGAGATCTGATTCAGAAACATCGAAGAGATCAGATTCTGCTGCGTCGAAGAGATCAGGTTCTGCTGTGTCGAAGAGATCAGGTTCTGCTGCATCTAAGAGATCAGATTCTGCTACATCTAAGAGATCAGGTTCTGCGGCATCTAATCGGTCAGGTTCTGCTGCTTCTAAGAGATCAGGTTCTGCTGCATCTAAGAGGTCAGGTTCAGCTACATCTAGAAGATCCGGCTCAGCTGCATCCAGAAGATCGGGTTCAGCTGCATCTAAAAGATCAGCATCTGCTGCTTCTAGACGATCAGCTTCTGTTGCTTCAAGGTCTGCTTCAGTAACAAAAACTGTAGCCTCAAATAGATCAAGATCAGGTTCTAGGAGATCCAGATCAGGTTCACACAGATCAAGATCAGGTTCGGCTGCATCGAAAAGATCTGGATCAGCAACCTCTAAAAGATCTGGATCGGCGGTCTCCAAAAGATCTGAATCGGCAGCCTCTAAAAGGTCAGGATCAGCTGTCTCAAATAGGTCTGGATCAGCTGCATCAAGAAGATCTGGATCAGCTGCATCCAGAAGGTCTGGATCAGCTGTCTCAAAAAGATCTGGATCAGCTGTCTCAAAAAGATCTGAATCAGCAGAATCCATAAGATCTGGTTCTGCCATGTCAAACAAAGCAGGCTCACCCAAATTCAGGTCAGGTGCGAGAAAATCAAGGTCAAGATCTGGTTCAGCAACGTCTAAAAAATCCAGAGCAAGATCTAGTTCAGCAACGTCTAAAAAATCTAGAGCAAGATCTGGTTCAGCAACGTCTAAAAAATCTAGATCAAGATCTGGTTCAGCAACGTCTAAAAAATCTAGATCAAGATCTGGTTCAGCAACGTCTAAAAAATCAAGATCAAGATCTGGTTCAGCAGCTTCTAAAAGATCTAGATCTGGTTCAGCAGCATCAGCAAGATCAGGAAGTGTTGGATCTAATAGATCAAAGTCAAGGTGAGAATCTCATGTTTTATTATTTTGATGATTATTTATTTCCACCAATTATAAAACACTTGATGAAACAACCCTTTGATTAAAGGATTGAATCAAGAAATGTCGCAGTTGAATTAATTAATTACAAATGTGAGAATTCGTCCAAATTATAGAATGCCTTAGAAAAAAAACTTTTTCTATTCATACTTGTTTATGTGAAGCTTGATGTTATTTTGAGAGTAATTAATACAGTCTTTGTCTTTAAGATCTAGATCTCGTTCTAAGTCAATCTCCAAATCTAAAGATCGCAGTGGCTCCAACAGTCCTAATTTACAAATAGATGAGGATCTTGAAAAAAGTGGTAGTAAACGAAAGAGAGACAGCTCTGAAGAAAAAGAAGTTAAGAAGAAAAGTCGAATCCTTGATTCTGACAATTCTGACGAGGAACAAATAGGTGGTGATAAAGAAAAGGGTAAACCATTATTATTCACGTAGCTAATATTACTAAAAAATAAATTTCAGTTCACGCTGCTGACATTTTTGGAGATGCTGATGATATCAGTAGTGAGGAAGAGAAAGACAAGGCTGAATCAGACAAAGATGATGGAAGGAGATCTAGATCTGACGATGGAAGGCGTTCTAGATCAGAAGATGAGGCTGAACAGCGACCAACAATAGAAGACGTGAGTCTTGACATTTCCAAAGGGTCAAAAGTTATGTGATATTTTTATAGGATGAAGAAAAAGAAAATGAACCTGAACCAATCCCAGAGACTAGGATAGATGTAGAGGTGCCCAAAATCAGTTGTGATTTAGGGCGAGATATAAACTTTGTAAAATTACCAAATTTCCTCTCAGTTGAAACTAGGCCTTTTGATCCTGAAACTTACGAAGATGAAATCGATGAAGAAGAAACACTTGATGAGGAAGGTAGAGCAAGGTATGTTTATGAAATCGTTCCTCCTTTAGATAATATGGAAAAAAGGGTTTGTCTATATTGGGTTACGATTACCTCGACATATTTTACCAAAGAATATTTCATTCAATCCATATTATTATTATTTTCATTTCCTGTTTTAGGTTGAAATTAAAAGTAGAGAATACAATAAGGTGGAGAGAAGTGGTGGATGATGAAGGAAAAATAAAGAAAGAATCAAATGCCAGAATAGTAAAATGGTCTGATGGCTCTTACAGTTTACACTTGGGGGCTGAAATATTTGACGTATACAAACAACCATTGCAGGTAATTTTTTCCAAAAGCAATTTATTGGGCAATTTTCAACATCAATAGTCTTACAACACTCAACAAATTTCAATAATGCTTATCAAGTTTTGTTACTGTGGTTCTATTCACGAAAAATAAAAGTACATTGAAACGACCATGAAAATCATGTATAAGTAATGAACAATTTCTCATGGTTTCTTTGTACATTTGTCATATTTATATTAGTTGAATTTTATTTTGCTATATCCAACACAGATGATTCAATATCCAGCATTTTTTTTTATTTATTCATCCTATGGATAGAATGATAAAAAATTCCAAAAGGCAAAAACATTTTGACAATGAACAGTAATAAAAACAGGGCTGGAATAGTACATCAGCTTGAAGTA
Source organism: Chrysolina oricalcia (assembly GCA_944452925.2). Lineage (NCBI taxonomy): Eukaryota > Metazoa > Arthropoda > Insecta > Coleoptera > Chrysomelidae > Chrysolina > Chrysolina oricalcia. The sequence continues at coordinate 31,924,185 of OX101808.2, forward strand.
AAATGTAATATTCAGAATACCAATTGAACCAAAATTTTCTGTTCCTTTGAAGCGTAGCTGTAAATGAAGTTCAACCATATTAGACTTTACACGTAGAGAAAAAGTCTGTTGGGGATTGGCATGTATGAATAATTTATGTATATTTCTAAAGAGTAGAAATACCTGCTCTTGATCGGCCTCCCACTCCTTCCACTATTGTTAAACGGTTGACCAATCAAACGCTTTCTGTGTGGACACGCGTTAAATGAAATCGTGAGAGCCATCTATGGAACTTTTATTGAAACTGGATTCCGCAAAGTGGTTCCTTGATCGGAAGGCTAGAGAACCTATAACTTGTTGGGCACAAACGTAGACGCGGCGAAAGGAAGGGCAGATATACGAAAATACAAAGAGGTCTTCTGGAAAAATGATTACTTAAAGTTTTGAAGGAAGAGAACACGTTTGGATGGCAGTCGAAGTGAGTTGTTGTATATTGCCGTCCTGATCGTCGAGTATTCGTTACCAAGTTCCAAACTTATCACCTTTTAGCTGTTCGCAAATTTTGATACTATGAATTGTGAAATCGTTTTGGATAAAGAGTTGCGTGAGCATATTAAGTGTTACTTACCTGAGAGGAGGTCTGACTTCAAAATTAACTAACACAAATGCTGCTATTCTACTCGGGAAACTCCGCTCTGACATACATCTTTAGACAATGTTTTCCATTTTCAGCAGAATTTGTCTGTTAAAAGTATTTGAAATGGTAAAATTTCAGAAATATGATTTTCAGCCCTCCTTTGCATTTTACAGGGTGATCACAACCATTTGTTCATCCGACAAGGAACTGGTCTTCAAGGTCAAGCTGTTTTCCGAACTAAATTGAGTTTCAGACCCCACTCTACAGAGAGTTTCACTCACAGAAAGATGACTTTGTCTCTGGCAGATCGGTCAACAAAAACTTCTGGTATCAAGATTATGTCTCAAGTTGGTGTTGATCCTGATTTGGACAAGGCGACTCGTATTAAGGTAATTGTTCACTAGTGTTCTAAAGTGCTTTAGTGAAGGTATTCTGGAAACTTTTCAGAAAGAAGAAGAAAAGTTGAGGCAGACGCCTATTAAACAAAAAACGACGAGAAAGAAGACTGACGGTGGTGCAAGATCGCATGCTGCAAGTTTCTCTAGAGAAGAAGAAGGTAGTGAAGACGAAGGAGCTATTTCGTTGAATGCCATCAAGAATAAGTATAAACCAGGGGCGCCATCCACCACTCCACAGAAAGGTATGTAATTGAACATTTAGAGCGTTAATTACTTTTGAATGTAACAATAGTTCTGCCAAACTACGCCAAAAATTTATGAAATTCGTCTGCTGATTACCTCGAAGATATGACTGTGGATTTATTCAAAATATGGTTCAGTGAGCAGTTTCTCCCAAATATTCTCCAAACTCTGTTATTGTTATCGCTTCGTATCATTCGCTGTTATCGAATAAAATACCAAACAATAACAAAAAAAATTCAGATATTTTAGATATCATGCGAAATCATGACATGGAAATATCCGAAAGGATTCTATCAAAAAGGATATTACTGGCGGCTATAAAGCAACGTAATTTCAAATAGGTGTATATTATTGATTTGTTATGTGAGACACATGGTCATATTCTCTAAGGTTTGGAAGTTGTTACCTGTTCAGGTCATTAAAAATTTCATAAAAATCGGTTCATTCCCAACGACTTATATATAGTTATTTTTCAAATAAACTAACGAAACAGTAGCAAACAAAATGCATAAGAAACTGCATAAATCCAACATTCACTAGAAGAATATCGTAATTCAAGATCCAATAAAGATTCCTCTGCCACTGGCACTGGAATAATATATTCGTGTTCTGTGGTAAAAGAGGATTTCCCTATTTCACATCATTTCAGGACAAACCAACTGGCATGTTGCCAAGTGCTCCAATATAACTACGAATATCTAGAGTAATTTTATTTTACCGTTGTTGGACCTGACAGTAATAAATATAGCAACGTTGGATTGTATTTTGACAAAATGTTTTTTCAGAATAAATATTTCATGGATCATTTCATCCTGAATAATCTCCAAACTAAATGATAATTGATAGTCCAAGACAACCATTACATCGAATGCGCAACTATATCGGCAACAGCGCAACTATAATTTCTCATTTGCACGGTGGGAGACTTGGATAAGTATGCAATAAAATGCAGTCTTTCGGATTAGTTTTCCAAGCCATATTTATTGGCGACCTTAATTTCACTTGGTAAGAGATCCTTTCTTTTATAGGAGGCGCCATCTATTCATCGGACGAAGAAGGATCAGATATTGAAGATTCGAGGAATAGAAAAAAAGGAAAGCCTGGTAATGTTTTGAAAGATTCTGATGAGGATAGTGATAGTGAATAGGTAATTAGTCAATAAATTACTTTGAGAAGAAACTTAGGTAAATTCAAACATGATCATTATAAGGATAAATGTTTGGAATTAATATTGTGTATTTAATGTTGACATTTTTTTATGGAAAAATATAAAGAACATTTCAAATATTTATAATTCAATAAGAGATATTGTTTCATTTGTCAGTAAAATTTTATCCTTATCACAATTATTTCAAACTTTGAGATTTCCAGTTAACAATAGTTTTTTGGTATCTTTACAACTAATTTCAACTAATTTTTGGTTGATGCACTTTCATGTGGGTCTTCAAAGTTCCGTTTTGTGCGAATTTCTGTCCGCACACTTTGCAGGTATAGGGCATTTCACCTGTATGAATTCTGGTATGTTTGATGAGTGTGCTCCTGATAGCAAAACTTCTCCCGCACACTGTACAAGGATAGGGTTTATCCCCGCTGTGACTCCTCATATGTACAATCAAGCTCCCCTTCTGGCTGAACTGTTTGTTACAGACTTTACATACCGCTGGTTTTTCTCCTGTGTGGGTACGTAGGTGTGCCGGAAGATATCCGGGTTGCGGAAAACTTTTTCCACAGATTTTGCAGATGTGAGGGCGGTCACCTGTATGAGTACGGGTGTGAGTCATCAGGGTTCCTGGAGCAGAAAATTGACTGTCACACACTTGGCATTTGTAGGGCTTCTCACCTAGAAAAAAAAATTATAGTAAAATTATAAGAAAAAATGGGAAATTAAGATATGAGTTCAGATTTTTTTGAGAGAAAATAAAGGGTTTGATGAAAACAGTATGACTGTTCCGTCCATCCTCTCTTTGTATATGTTTCACTAGTTTGTTAAATTTCATTAGTTACTATAAGTTCTATAATATATCTTACTTTCGAGTACCCTCGTATCTTGCGCGATATCGAGAGTGTTCATATTTTAAAACCTGTTGCGCCTGCCCGAGCCCAAGGAATGAGGAACGACAGAAAGCACGGGGCAAGCGCGTACCACGCTCTGGGCGGAAGAAAAAAGGCAACGACGAGTTTATGGCCTGACGAATAATCTCAATACTACGTTTGGACACATTATAAACACTCTCAGTTTTGCTAATACGGGATTCCTCTCAATATCCAATTAATTTTAGTTTAAGTGCCGGCCGGCGTGACATGCGAACTTTACCGCCGATAGTGCATGTGAGGTGATTTGGATCAGAAGAAAGAAGCTGTTTACCACATTTGGCGATCCCCGGAGCTGCAAAAAAGGTATTTATTATATGAAACTCTCTCGAACCTACAGTCCTCTACCATCTTAATCTAGTGAAACCATTCTGGAGAAAATCCAGCTGTTCATTAGAACATTTTGGTCCTTCGAGCCGGATTTGATGCATCTGCAATTTCATATTTTTTTTATATTTCATAAATAAGTAGCCTTGCAAAATAAAACGGAATTTACCCATCTCGCAGCGCTACGCTTGGCCAGCCAGTCGTCGTATCGAACACCGTTGGTTTTTGTGCCGTGGGCATTTGACCGATATATACTTGAAATATCGTGTTTTATTTGATTCTCTATAGTTTGTTTATTTATCGCGTAAAATTGAAAATTCGCCGAGATTATTTCATCTGGAAGTTCTCATTCTCATAAAAATTCATCCTATACAGGGTGAATAATATTATTTCTCATTCTCATAAAAATTCATCCTATACAGGGTGAATAATATTATTTATCATTCTCATAAAAATTCATCCTGTACAGGGTGAATAATATTATTTCTCATTCTCATAAAAATTCATCCTTTACAGGGTGAATAATATTATTTCTCATTCTCATAAAAATTCATCCTATACAGGGTGAATAATATTATTTCTTATTCTCATAAAAATTCATCCTATACAGGGTGAATAATATTATTTCTCATTCTCATAAAAATTCATCCTATACAAGGTGAATAATATTATTTCTCATTCTCATAAAAATTCATCCTATACAGGGTGAATAATATTATTTCCCATTCTCATAAGAATTCACCCTATACAGGGTGATCAATATTATATCTCATTCTCATAATAACTCATCCTATACAGGGTGATCAATAATATTTCCCGTAAGAATTCATCCTATACAGGATGATCGATATTATTTCTCATTCATAACGTTGTTGACATGATTGAATTTTGGTATTGATTACCAAAATAGTTACACGTATAAAGCGTTCAAAGCATAATATTCCTCTCCGTTTTCGGAATCACGGAACTTATTTAAAATTCGCTAATATTTGCGGAATCTCACAATGGCAGCTGAGAAACTCAAGAAATATCAACTGTTACGACTGACAGAGATTAATCGTATGGTTGAAATGTTAGATTGTGCCACAAAGGCCAGAACAGACAAGGATGTCCAACTTGTTTTTCGAATGAGATACCCTTTCTTAGATGTGATAAAAGATGAATTTTTCAAAAACCATAATTCAGTGATTGCCCTCATTACAACTGATGATTCGCAATTCGAGATTGAAGACGGAGTTAGGAAACAGTTCGAAATGCAATTCTATATGGTCCGAGCGATTTATTCCGGTTTGTTCGAAGTGAACGCAACTTCGACTGAACCGATTTCTTCTCAACCCAAACCTAATATAAGTCTGCCAAAACTTCAACTCCTCACCTTCAGCGGAGACATAACCACTTTCACATCTTATCTGGATATGTTTGATGCTGTAATTCATACGAATTCAAGTCTGAGCAATATAGAGAAATTTAATTACTTGATATCTTCCTTGAAGGGAACCCCGTTGTCACTAGTACAAAAATTGCCTATGACTTCCGATAACTATTCTATAGCCTATCAAACGCTGGTAAAGCGATTCAAAAACCAAAGACTTATAGCGGCAGCCCATTGGTCGGCAATCGAGAATAGTCCCAAACTCACTTCGGATAACCCGAACGAATTGCGAAATTTGTTGGACACGTTTGCAGATCATTTGGCAGCACTCCAGCTCCTCAAGCTACCTGTTGAAGAATGGGATTTTATATTAGTCCAGATGATTTTGAAACGTGTAGATATCTCTGTAGCTACCAAGTTTGAATTACATCATAATTCATCCACGATGCCCAGTTACGATGATCTTGTGGAGTTCTTGAGCCAACATTGTATTGCCTTAGACAATATCTCTTCCACTAGAAAGATTAAATCGCCCAAAAAAATTGAATTTCCGAAAACGTCTACTCAATCCAAACCCGCTCAGCAAGCCAAACCTTCATGGTCTTTGTTTGCGAAAGCGGCTGCATCGAATTGCATTCTTTGCAAAAGTAATCAACATACGATTTATAAATGTCCAAACTTTGCAGAGAAAAGTCCTAACGAACGTTTTCAAATTGTCAAAGAAAACCGCTTCTGCCTGAATTGTCTCAGCAACTCACACTCCATCAAACAGTGCAAATCCACGTACACCTGTCACAAATGTCAGCAGAAGCATCACACCATGCTACATTTTGATCGGACTGACAATGAGTATCATCCTGTTGGTGCCTCTCCCACCATGGTAGAAGTTAATTCCGCACTTGCATCAAGTTCTCATCTGACCACTACTCCCAATATTGTTTCTCAATCTCTCACAGGTATACTACCGCAGGCGGGTAAAATACTGCTATATCCACCGCGGTTGTGGAAATATTAGATACCAGAGGCAACTTCCAATCCATTCGTATTCTTCTCGATTCTGGATCACAGAGTAACTTCATTTCACAAAAATGTGTGAATCGTTTGGGCCTGTCCGGTTATCATCTGAATTTTTCGATTCAGGGAATTGGCAATTCTCCGACCATTTCTAGCTCTCAAGGTGTATCTTGCTAAATAAGGCCGGTGAGAAAAACTTCTCCCAACTTTGATTTAGATGCCATAGTGATTCCAAGGATTTGTGGTGACCTGCCAACCTCCCCTCTCTCCTCGAGATCTTGGTCTCATTTGCAACATCTACAGTTGGCTGATCCCCAATTCAATTCTCCAGGTCCCATTGATTTGTTACTAGGTGCGGATCTGTTCCCCCATATATTGCAACCAGGGCGTGTAATAGGAAGTCCGGAAGAGCCTGTAGCCTTGAATACAGTGTTCGGCTACGTTTTGATGGGCAAGGTTTGTGCGCCCTCTTCAGCATCCCATTCACTATCCTTTCTTTGTTGTGAATCGTCATTAGAAAACACACTTCAGAAGTTTTGGAAAGTAGAAGTTCCTCATGTAGAACGTATGTCTCAGGAAGACAAACAATGTGAGTCCATATTTTTAGATACCTATTATAGAAACGAAAGCGGGAGATTTGTAGTTTCACTCCCCTTTCGAAACGGTGAACCTGACTTTCCCGACTCTAGGAATATAGCTCTCAATAGATTTTTAGCTTTAGAAAGAATACCTTGAACTGGGTCATATGGAAATGGTTGCTGATAACACCCATTCTGATAAAACATACTACGTTCCGCACCACGCAATATTGAAGTCCACCGGTACGAGTCCTAAACTCAGGGTTGTCTTTAATGCTTCCGCGCGAAGTCCAGGGCGACCATATCTCAATGAATCTCTTTTCACTGGTCCGAAACTTCAAAGTGACATTGTCTCCATTCTATTACGGTTTCGATTGCCCAAGTATGTATTCACCACAGATGTTAGACAAATGTATAGACAAATTCTCATAAATCCCAGACAAACTGACTTTCAACGTATCTTATGTCGTTTCTCTCCCTCCGATCCCATAAAGACTTATCGACTCCTTACAGTTACATACGGATTCTCTTGTGCTCCCTACTTAGCCTTGAAAACGCTTATCACTTCAGCCAATGAAGGAGCCGTTAATTATCCCGACGCTGCTCAAGCGATAGCATCACAAACATACGTTGATGACATTGTCACTGGCGCATCCACCCTCCCGGACGCGCACTCTCTTCGAAATCAACTCATTGAGCTTTTGAAACAGGGTGGTTTTGAACTCCGCAAGTGGGCGTCGAATGACCCACAATTATTGTCCGATATTCCCTCTCAACATTGGTCGGATGAAACTCGTTCTCTTAGTCTCGACCCCGACAATCCCTTAAAAATCCTAGGACTTCAATGGAACCCGTCTGGTGATTCCTTTTCGTTTGCCGTACAACCAATAGATATCACGTGTACCAAACGGAATCTCCTCTCCAACCTAGCTCGAATCTTCTATGTGAAATTCCTAATACAAAAACTATGGATACTTCGCCTGGATTGGGATGCACCACCCCCACCGGAAATTATTCGGTTTTGGGAGCAGTATATTTCAGAACTCCCTTCCTTATCCCGATTGAAAATTCTACGTCTCCTTATGCCTGATGATTTTCAGGTTTGTGAGCTTCATGGATTCTGTGACAGTTCCGAAAAGGGATATTGTGCCGTGTTATATTTTGTATTCCTTTCTCCTTCGAATGAGTTCTCCAGCCACTTGATTTGTGCTAAATCCAAGGTGGCTCCTCTCAAAAGCATCTCTATAGCAAAGCTGGAACTCTGCGCGGCCGTCTTACTCTCTCGCCTCCTTTCTTTTACCCGTGACCTCTTTAGCTCCAAAATTCGAATCGATAAAGTGTTCGCCTGGTCTGATTCCACCATTGTTTTGAGCTGGTTGTCTTCTCCCCCCCATCGTTGGAAGACCTTCGTGAGCAACCGTGTGTCTTTCATACAGGAGATAGTTCCTCCTTCGAGTTGGTTTCACGTTTCTTCAGCGGATAACACGGCAGATGTTGGGTCTCGCGGACTTCTCCCTGCAGCGCTTCTCGAATCCCGCCTTTGGTGGGCAGGTCCCTCTTTTTTGAAGGCTCCATGTAGAAATTGGTTTCCTTTTTCTCCCAATAATCTTTCAACAGAAGCTTTAGACGAGGAGCGTGTTCTGTCCATGGCCGCTTCCGCTATACCCACCCCTATTTTAGATGGTTTGCTTGAGAACCATTCATCTCTTCCTCGCTTGCAACGTATTCTAGCAGTCATGTTACGTTTCATTAATAATTGCCGTCCTCCTCGACAAAGATTGTCCGGTTGGCTCCGTTCAGCAGAACTCCAGTCTGCCTTGATGGTTTTGGTGAAACATACTCAATCATCCTACTTTGCGGATGACATAACGCGAATCTCGCAAGGCAAATTGCCTTCCAGACGGTTGCAAAAATTGACCCCATTTTTAGATAATCAAGGAATTCTTCGAGTGAGTGGACGCCTGGCACACGCACCGATTTCCTACGACAGGCGTTTCCCCGCTCTGTTACCCAATTCTGGATGCTTTACTACCTTACTTATCGAATACACTCACCTAAAGAGCCTTCACGCTGGCATTCAGACTGTCAGTTTTTTTATTGCTCAGCAGTTTTGGATATTTTCCTCAAAACGATGTATAAGACGAATCATTTCGAAATGTCTGAAATGTTGGAGAATTAAGCCCACTACACTTCAACCCCAAATGGGCAATCTTCCTGTCATTCGTTTAACGCAAGTCAAACCATTTCTCCACGTCGGTGTCGACTACGCCGGCCCTTTCTCTATTACTCTTTCCAAAACTCGTGGCGCAAAGACCACAAAGGCTTATATCTGCCTCTTCGTTTGCTTCTCTACCAAAGCTCTATACCTCGAGCTCGCGTCGGATTTAACCTCGGATGCCTTCTTAGCCGCTTTACGAAGATTTATGGGACGTCGAGGACGTTGTGAGCGCCTCTATAGCGACTGCGGTACTAATTTCGTTGGCGCCTATCGACAATTGTCAAAGTTCAGTCAATTCGCTGCCTCCCAAGAGGCAATTGCTTGGAGCTTCAATCCCCCTTCGGCGCTCCTCATTTCGGCGGTTTATGGGAGGCGGGGGTTAAATCCGTCAAGACGCATCTCAGCCGAGTTATTGGTCTTCAAGTTTTGTCATATGAGGAGTTAAATACCCTGCTCATTCAAATCGAGGCTGTTTTGAACTCGCGTCCAATCACACCTCTCAGTAATGATCCTCACGATTTGTTAGCTCTAACCCCAGGTCATTTTCTCACTATGGCCCCCTTGACCGCACCTCCCGAAACAGATCTTACGAATGTGCTTTCAAATCGGTTTCGACGCTGGGAGTTGGTACAACGTATGAATTGGTCCTTCTGGGCGCGTTGGTCTCAGGAATACTTACATACCTTGCATCAACGTAGCAAATGGACAAAGAATTATACCTCCATCACTCCGGGAACCTTAGTTTTGGTTAAAAATGAAACCGCCCCCCCGTTGTGTTGGCGCTTAGCCCGCGTTACCGACGTCCACCCAGGTCGTGATGGAGTTGTCCGAGTGGTCACAGTTCGAACGACGGCTGGTTTGTTTAAGCGACCGGTGGTAAAATTGTGCCCTCTTCCAATAGAAAATTAGAAAATGCCGATGCATTTTGGTGGGCAGGATAATGTTCCGTCCATCCTCTCTTTGTATATGTTTCACTAGTTTGTTAAATTTCATTGGTTCCTATAAGTTCTATAATATATCTTACTTTCGAGTACCCTCGTATCTTGCGCGATATCGAGAGTGTTCATATTTTAAAACCTGTTGCGCCTGCCCGAGCCCAAGGAATGAGGAACGACAGAAAAAAGGCAACGACGAGTTTATGGCCTGACGAACAATCTCAATACTACGTTTGGACACATTATAAACACTCTCAGTTTTGCTAATACGGGATTCCTCTCAATATCCAATTAATTTTAGTTTAAGTGCCGGCCGGCGTGACATGCGAACTTTACCGCCGATAGTGCATGTGAGGTGATTTAGATCAGAAGAAAGAAGCTGTTTACCACATTTGGCGATCCCCGGAGCTGCAAAAAAGGTATTTATTATATGAAACTCTCTCGAACCTACAGCCCTCTACCATCTTAATCTAGTGAAACCATTCTGGAGAAAATCCAGCTGTTCATTAGAACAATGACACTTAATACTAGCTGGGTTGTTTTGTTGAGGTATTCCAGAGGACATCAGACTGGAATCCGACGGGGGGCGTTGCCCTCAGGGAAGCTGTCTCTCTCCCCATCTATGGTGTTTAGTTATGGACGAACTCCTGGGTAAACTCACAGAAGATTTCGAGGCACAGGCAGACGATGGAGTTACCTTATCACCGGAGTTGACTATATGCAGGCAGCCTGCAGAATAATTTATAGATGGTGCGGTGAAGCAGGGCTCTCAGTGAATCCGACAAAAACAGATGATCCTGTTCATCAAACGAAAGAAAAAAGACGGATTCAGGCCACCTATCATGTTTTGGCAAGAGCTGGAGATAGTCCAGCAGGTCAAATACCTGGGGATGGTCTGGACTTCAAACTTTCATGGATGCTGCATGTAGATAGTTGGTAGCAATCCTATGGCGCTGAGAATTGTAGGAAGCAATTGGGGTACCAATCCAGAGATCACGTGCTGGCTGCACACGGCAATCGTAAGACCAAAGATCCATTATGGGTCAGTCGTGTGGTGGCCAGGCGCACAGAGCAGTACAATATGCCAAAGACTTAGCAAGGCCCAGAGGTGGCCTGTTTGGTAATAACGCAATGAGAACGACTCCAACCGCCGTGTTGGAGGTACTGCTGAGGCTGCCACCGCTTCCAGCCTGGACCAAGAAGGAGGCAATGGTAGCCCATTCGAGAATGCGGAACTAGGGAGTCTAGGTAAACGAAGGAGCGATGGTAGGTCATGCGGAAATCGCGAAGTAGGCGGAACAAGATGTCCCGATTTACGCCCTCAGAGTGAAAAGCGCACAAGATAGACTGCGATGGAATGGGGAGTTTACTATCCAATGGGAAGGAACAGGAAGCCTAATATGCTTTATGGACGGTTCGCGTCTGACTGACAAACAGGCTTCAGGTGCAGGCATCTACCTGGAGAGAAGAGAAAGCTACGCTTTGGGTAGATATACAACAGTTTTTCAAACTGAAGTGTTCGCCATTCTAACCGCAGCTACGAGGAAAGAGGTGAAAGAAGGGTCCGAGCAGAGAATTTATATCTGTTCGGATAGTCTGGCAGTGCTCAGAGCCATCTGCTATCCTAAACCAAGCTCAGCACTTGAACAGGGATGCGGAAATGCTCCCGAGAAACGAAACCAAGGAAGTTCAGCTGGTATTATGGGTCCCGGGTCACGGAGGGGTGCGGAGAAACGTGGTGGCAGAACCGGTTCCATAACGGCGTTCTGTGGGCCGGAACCTGTACTAGGCATCGCAAGAAGAAAAACCTCTTCAGCCCTTGACGAGTTGGCGGAACAAGAGCTGAATAAACTTTGAGGGGATAATACCGGCTGCAGGCAGTCGAAATACTTTGTGGCCGGCGCCAGTAAGTCAAGAACGGAATGGCTCTTAGGCAGAAACCGCCAAGAACTACGCCTCCTAACAGGGCATAACAAGTTAGGCAGACACCTATCACCAACAGGTATAGAATACAAAAAGACATAACAACAAATTTTACCTGCCTAGATGTAAATTATCGAACTCTATGAAAATTTATTGTACAAGTGTTTAAATGAATATAACAAATTGCCAGAGGAAGTAAAAGATACCAATAATATTCGTGAATTCAAGTCAAAGTTATCTTCGCATATAAAATTGAATAGTACAAATCTAGACATAGCGTATATAATAGACTCTTGTTAAGAAAATATGTAGTCCTGAAACATCATTGCGGTGTCAGATTAGTTATATGGTTTTTGTAACTACTTTAATATTGTGAATATTAGGATGTATACTTATTGGAAATAAATTCATTCATTCATTCACTTGCCGCAAATGTGAAGAAGACGAAGAAACTTCTTCCCACTTTCTCGGCGAGTATGAGGCGTATGGGAGGCTAAGATTTCGAAGTTGAGAAACTCCAACAAGAGGAACTAACCGACTTGAGTGGACGGACATAATGACCTTCACCAGGAGGTCACGAAGGTTCGAAAAGGAAGATTAGGAGAAGGAATATAGATAAGTGGAAAACAGGGGATGGCAAAAAGAATCCATGAGGGCCTAATTGCCTAGCTGCGGCCGCCCCAATAACCAGAGACTAACTTAATCAATTATATAATTATGTAAAGATTAAAATTATAGAGATGAAGGTGCCATATACCCATCATTTATGTAACCATCATCAATAGAAGCTTGAGGTTTTATTTCAACTTATTTCAATTTATTTCCCAAGAAAAATACAGTTTATAAGAGGGGAAAAAATCACATAATCCAATATGTTGCAAGTTATGTTTCAAAGATATTTATTTATAAAGGTGCTTTGAATTTAAAAATAATATTTATTTTAGCAAGATGGAAAAGTAATGACATAAATAATATAGCAAATAAACAAAAAGAAGCTACAAAGCATAATTGGCCGTTTGCAGTATGAAAGGACAAGGTCAAGAATATGGAAGAAAATGAATAACTGGTATTATTTCCAGGTGTATTTTGGAAAGCAATCACGAGTTATGCAAGTGAAGTGAAGTGTTTGTGACTTATCTACAGAAGTATTCTTTCAGTTCCTTTATTATGCTTTACCTGTATGTATGAATGTGTGTATCTTCAAATAGGCCATTTGTACAAAACCTTTTCCACACACATTGCACAGAAATGGCTTCTCACCAGAATGTGTCAGTTTATGTCTATCCAGGTCACTGTGGAATCTGAATGATTTATTGCAAATATTGCATGTAGGTGACTGGATGTTTTCTACAACGGGTTCTTTGCTGTGTTTGCCTAGACCTATCTGTTTGTTTTGATGAATGAAATCACTTACTTTGTATCTGAAAATGAAACAAGTCAGCATTTTTTTTGATAAAAATTACAAACAGAGACCGTTTTCTCCTTTTCATAATATCTCTTATATTCCTGTAAACTTTCAACTTATCCTTTGTATATTCATTTGTTTCATAGCTCTTCTGATCTACTTCTGAATGCAACATTCCATCTTTATTTAAACTTCTCAGAGTACTCACATTATTCCCAATTTCTTTCAGACAGTTTGAACTAGATGAGGCATAATTTTCTGCAAATAAAATAAGATAGGTCTTTTTTCTTCAATGGACACCAAAATAAAATATTGAAAAAATCGTTGCACATAATTCTTCTTACCTTGATGATGATTTTCATCTGATAAGACTGTTCTATTTGAAGAGTTTGTATTTTCATCTTCAATATGGTTTCCATCATCTATTTGGATTTTAGGTTCAGTCTTAATGCCTTCTTGCTCTTTTACATTACTATATTTCCGTAATGTAAGATCCGAGCTTTCACACGATTTTTTGAATTTGTAAGAAGAGTGTATTAGCTCCCTGCAAGTTTTACAGACACTTTCTGGTAGACCGTCTCCCTGTTCTATCTGAAATAGGATGGAATATGGTCTCAAAGAATAAGATGTGGAAAACCCACCTCAATTGAAGCAAAATGCAACAGCATGTCTTTCAGTAAAATTCTTTGCTCCATTATAAATTCATAAACAAATAAGGAGTTCAAATCAGAATTTTCACCTAAGCAGGTCCTACAAAAACGTGAATCCTTCATTTTGCCGTTTTCAAACGAACTTCGGCAGTAGTGTTTATTGGATTTTTTATTCTGGCAAATTTAAATTATGGCAATAAGTAAGTGGACCACTTTGTATCTATTGAAAATTAAACTAAAGCGCTGTTCACAACCAAACTGAAATTTCCTCTTCAGGCACTTTAGCTGTCAGGCGTCAGCCAGCTGATCCCACAGAACTCATAATTATATCTGTCATAAAAGATTTAATTATGAGTTCTGTGGGATAGCTGAAATATTTTTTGTAATATCTAACAGAAAACAACTTCTTCCCCGGCAAATGCCACGCTGGACACTGAACTACATCTGATATATATTGTGAAAAGAACTTGAATTTGACTAATTAAATTATTAAAATCTCGTGGCTCGACTGGGGTGAGACCTGCACGATTCACTGTTGCGTTCCAATTAACAGTGCTGCTCCTAAGGTGGCGTATGGAGTGAGTAACAAGGTCTATCCAGAACACACGGCTAATGACCATAGCAGTCGATGCCTAAACACCAAAGAAAATAAAAAAATTCTGATTGGCTAGAGCTGATTTAAACCCTTCTGTTAGATTATTCTCTTTGGGTCAATCATACCAACAAAAAAAATCAATTAAATGTCAAATTGACAATACATATTTCATAAATACAGAGTTCACCTCACTATGGGTAACCAAACCGTTTCTGCTAACTTTAACCGTTTTACACTCACTCCGAGCTTCCCGCATAGCTGTTTTTTCTAGAACAGCGCAACCTACGAACCGCCACTGTTGTAAAACGAAAACTTCCAAGGCTCTATTCGTATGCATGCGAAACAAACCGAATGGCCCAGCCAATAGCTTGCGTTATTTGCATAGGAAAAATTTGCATCCACACCCTTGCAAATATTCGCAATTTTTTTGCGATTCGACTCATACGTCCAATAAATTGCGGTGAATGGAGACTCATATGTCATTTTTCAAGATAAGGGGTGAGTTTATCAAAAAATGATAGGATGACTTATCATGCATTGCAATTTTTTCGTCGAATGAGTCGAATCACAAAATTCGCGAGGGTATGAACGAGCCTTCTCTTTGGTTTGTTGATTTCTCCCAAGAATAAACTGGAGTTTTTTCTTCTTGGATTTCTCCCAAGCCAAGGAGACTAAACGTTATTTGACTAGGAGAGTCTAAGCCCCATACTTATAGAAAGAGATGAAAGAACATTTGTGACGAAACGTGACGTAGTTGGACATGTCGTGGACCATGGACGTATAATATCGTATAAATACAGATGGACTCAGCATTGCCATACCAAAGAGTAGGGGTCATAGACTAAAATTTTGTGTTGTTAGTAATGAATTTTTATCTCCAGTCTCGTCCATTTTTCATGTACAATTTTAACATTAACGCCGCTTAACCTCACTACACTGTAAGTTACAACCTGACTGTTTCTTCATTGGTATTTTACGTGTCTTTCTCATATTGTAGCATCCCTGATGATGATAATAAAGATTATCGAAAGCTTGGAATCTGTGTAGTAGAGTACTCTTATTGGCCTGCTGCATATCCCAAATATTTAGCAAACTCATTTCCTAACTAGTCAGCAAACAAGACTACGGCTGAGTCAAGTCACCGGTCGGACAAGGCACGCGCGTTCAGTATGAAGCATGACGATGAGTCGGACCGATCAGATGATTGAAAATATTGGTCACATACATACAGTTCTAATTAGGTCGTCAAGTCAACCAAATGACCGCGCTGGTCTAATCATATTGGTCAGACCGGAGACTTGACTCAGCCTACCTTTTTCTATATATATATATATATATATATATATATATAAAGAGAAAAGTTTTTGGGTATAACCCTCAAATTGTTGTGCAACCGTGGACACGTGTTTCGAGCTTAAGCTCTCATCAGTACGGTAAAATCAAGTGCGAAGATGTACAACACTTGGATGTAAAAATAGAGACAAAAGAAGTCAACAACAGGAAGTCAACCACACATTTGTGGCTTCTGTTAGAAGACCTTGTGCTTACAAGGCAACAACTAACGTCGCCACGGAGGCAGCTATAGCTACCAGCGTGACAATCCTACCCAGGAAGATACAAATCAGAAAGGATTTATCGAGGGGCAATATATAAAAATATGAAGAGAAAAGTTTTTGGGTATAACCCTCAAATTGTTGTGCAACCGTAGACACGTGTTTCGAGCTTAAGCTCTCATCAGTACGGTAAAATCAAGTGCGAAGATGTACAACACTTGGATGTAAAAATAGAGACAAAAGAAGTCAACAACAGGAAACTGATGAGAGCTTAAGCTCGAAACACGTGTCTACGGTTGCACAACAATTTGAGGGTTATACCTGAATAAAAATTTTGATCCAAATCTTTAAAGCTGTTTCCGAGATAGCCAAAATAAGAATTGCTTTTAAAGATATTTGATAGATTAGATAGATTTGATACTGCTACCAACTAATACTACTCACTTTTTCTTTCGAAAAATCACGGCATTCTGTCCTGTTTTTCAAACCAGAAAATGTGAAATTGACCTAAATAATATCTGTCAGATCGTCAGTATTTCAAAGCCAAACAACCTGAAGTGGATGAAAACTCAGTTGCGAAATTTGAGTTAACAATTTTTACTATTCTCAATTTGTCCTCACCTCCTCAGTGGGGGACTGGAGTTATCAACAATTTCTTCAGAATCTGTACCTGGGGCTATTTCAGTGGAGCCAGTTGATCGTTCAATCTGATAATATGTAATATATTGTTATTTTTTATAAAAATCACTGTTATTAATTGAAATAACTCATAGAAAATAACAATTCTGACAGCTGATAATAATTACCCTGATGTTGAAGCAGCTGAATTTCTTGGGATATACCATTAATCATATAATAAAGGAAGAGCCCTTTTCTTCAAAAATATTCTTCCACTTGGGTTAATCTCCAATGCGTCTTTGAAATAAATGGAACAAATTCCAATAGACTTTGGAACTCATTCATTTGAACATTTCATCCCCAACTCTTTCAACCAAGCCGCTTTTACTGTGACATCAGCTGGAAACCTAAAGATAAATAAAAATTTGAATAGACATTTCTTGGACTTTTTGGCAACCTTTTTGTTTTAATGCATCATCCAAAAAACTAATGAAGTTAAATGTTTTGTGAGGTATCTATTTCATTATATCCACATGTAAAGGTTTTGAATTCACGTATTAATTTCATTTTATTCGGCGAAAACAGATTGATACCCACTGTAACGCCTATGGTACTTACGAATGGAATCTGATATTCGGGTTCGAACACATGGATTGTTTGTAAACCCAACAAGATTGCACCATTATGATTCTCTTACTATTGTACTTCCTCTATATATCAAGAATGAGTCACAGACCTCATTTCTTTTATGAGGTCTGTGGAATGAGTTCAAAAACCACTATTTCAGCAAAAATCCCACAAAAAATCATTGACAGAACATGACAGAACTGTCAGAAGTTTACTTTGTGGAAAACAAACATTGATATTCGACAAACGTTCAGATACAATAGTTTCTGCACAATCATTTGAAGACGACAGTAATGATTTTTTTCGATAGTTTTGATTTTTAAACTTGTAAATAATACAGGTTTGAGTTGCGTGATATTAGGCGTTTTCCATTTAGGAGTGTTAAGCCCCAGAGCTTCAAGCCCCTGAGATCGGAAATTACTTTATCACTGATTTTTTCGCCAAAAAACTGTGTATTCGCGTTTTGACTTTTGTCTACTTGTGCTTCATGCACCAATAAAACGGGTGGTGCTCGAGGGGCAAGAGGAATGTCAATCGGTGCTTAAAGCCCCACTAAATGGAACGCAGGGTCATACGCTCTGGGTAGCTCTGAGGAGCTCCTTACGTTAAATGGAAAGCAGCTATTGTCACCATCACCATTCTTCGATTGTAATCGAATGGAATACGTATAGTGACACAATTTTGTCTATGATAAAGACGTATTACCTACGCGACGTGACAACGCCCAACTCAATATCACGACTACAGATTGTGGAAAACTAGGAAAACACGACTTCAAACGGATGTAAACACTACAGCTTGGTCCAGTACAATACTTTATAGGTCAATGTCGTGGACGCCATTCTCCATAGACAGTGACGGACTAACTCTGAAGTAACTAACTGAGAGTTACATGTGACAGTTTCGTTTCTTGGTTCGAGTTCGACTCTGTACTCCTGTTCAAGTACGTCACTATGACGCGCGATGCTACAAGATTCTGATTGGCTAGAGCTTATTGAATCCTCTTGTTAGTTTACTCTCTTTGGACTTCTTCTTCAATCCTATACGAGATCGTTGTATGAGTGTCCATAGGGTGCAGAGAAGGTTTGTGGAGTGCACCGGGGCGTCATGCGCCAGGAGACTGAAATTTAACAAGGAAAGTTTAATCCCCATAATACAATGGGGACACTAGTAGAAAGAGATGAAAGAACATTTGTAATGAAATATGACGTAGTTGGACGTGTCATGGCCGCCGTTCTCTATAGACAGTGACGGACTAGCTCTTGGTATATGAGAGTTAATGCTGACAGTATTGTTGCTTGGTTCGAGTTCGACTCTGTACTCATACCCAAGTACGTCACTATGACGGGTCCATGCAATTCATCACAATGTATTCCATCATAACGTCAAAGGAGAGAAATGTCAAAGCATCATAAAGTACAGGATCACATTCGAAATATGCAGAAATCGTAATGCAGAGAAACGCACCCCATCATAATCGCATTAATTCTGAACGTAAAACTCCCGAACGTACTTTTTCACAACGTACGAGGGCTGACAATAAAGTAAGGTCTCCAACGCTGCAACTTCGCCGGATCACGCGCTAGGCGAAATCTGGCAACACCGCCGTGTTCCTTGGTTCCCCCACTACCACTTTGCTGCTGGGTGAGGCTTCCCCGACCGCTCAGTCTTGGCTGAGCAGCCGTCAACGATGGAGGTACCACTCGCGTCAGCGTCCAAGTGCGAATTGCGTTCTGTAATACGTTTTTTGAGTGCGAAAAAGGTGACACCTATTGAAATCCATCGTCAACTAGTTGAAGTTTACGGGGAAAAGTGTATGGACATAAAAAACGTGCGTAAGTGGAGCCGCGAGTTCAATTCCGGGCGCACTAATGTTCACGACGAGGAGAGAAGTGGCCGACCGTCGGTCTCGGATGCGATTGTTCAAGCAGTGGAGGCAGAAATGCTCAAAAACCGCCGTGCGACAATTAGGGACTTGGAAGAGAAGCTTGGAGGAGTGTGTAGCAGCGAAACAATCCGTCATATCCTTGTGAACAAGTTGCAGTACCACAAAGTTTCTGCCCGATGGGTGCCGAAACAGCTGACCGAAGACCACATGAAGCGGCGCGTGGAATGTGCGACCAAAGTTGTGGCCCGTTTTGAAGAGGAAGGCGATGATTTTTTGGAAGGGTTTGTTACGGGGGATGAAACGTGGGCTCATCACTACACACCCGAAACAAAGGAGTCGTCCAAACAATGGCGCCATAGCGATTCTCCGAAACCCAAAAAGTTTAAGGCGACACTGTCAGCCGGCAAGGTGATGGCTACGGTGTTTTGGGATCGCCACGGGGTATTGTTGGTGGATTTCATGCCAAGGGGAACCACTATCAATGCAGCAAGGTACTGTGAGACCTTGGAAAAGCTTCGTCGTGCCATAAAAAACAAACGCCCGGGATTGCTGAGCAAAGGAGTGAAATTTCACCACGACAACGCGCGCCCGCACACAGCCAACGTTACCCTTGACCTGCTCAAGACATTTGGCTGGGAAATCATCGATCACCCTCCCTATAGTCCCGACGTGGCCCCCAGTGACTACCACATGTTCCCCGCCCTGAAAAAACATCTCGGAGGGAAGAAGTTTGATAGTGACGCGGAGGTTCAGAAAGAGGTCAACACCTGGCTGCGCGAGGCGGACGAGAGTGGTATTCTGCCGGCATAGACAAGTTCATCGTGCGGATGCGCAAGGTGTTGGAAAAAAATGGCGATTATGTAGAAAAGTAGCCAAGACCTTGGCCTTTCCAACGGTGTATCGCTTTTTGTAAATAAATGTCATTTTCTATGAAAAAAAAAATTGGAGACCTTACTTTATTGTCAGCCCTCGTACATGTTCATAACGTACTTATAGAAACGACATCCGATCATATTCGTAACGCCTCTTAATGGCATTGTATCACAACGTCAACGTATCATATCGCTAAAGCACAGAATTCGTATTGCACAGAATCCGTACTGGATCATATTCGTATTGTGTAGAATACGTAATGTTTCAGAACGTATTCCATCATAATTTGGATGCGCGCGCATCAAGTCTGTCTCAACGTATTATAGTCGACGGGCCAACTTAAATATATTCGAACCGAATTAACTACCAGAAGAACATATGCACTTGGTATCCTTCTCGATGAAATTGATTACTACGCAGGAATCACAAAATCATTTCCAAGCTTTCAAAATTACTAACCGTTTGGCTGATCAGCATTTACTGTAGTGGAAGAAAATCGGCTGAAATACCTACAAAATTCGAGAAAACCACGGCGTGGGCGACATCTGTTATTCATTACTATATTTACTATAACCTAAAACTGGGGGAAAACAATAAATTTGTCATTTACTTCAGTGGTTATAAATAAACAAGTTTAAGTGTTTTAACAAAAGTCGAAAAAGTTTAGTTCGATGCCTATGTGTAGTGAAGTGACTATATTTCAGAAAATGTTCTATGCAATCGTTTCCAAAAGATTTGAAATCGACGAAGGAATGGATGATAAAACTGAAAATAGGCAAACCAGTCAGTAAATACATATGTGTGTGCAGTGAACCCTTCCTTTCTGAAGACTTTATATTGAGTAATATTATTTTGAAGTTTTTGTCAAGAATCTAACCAATAATGTTTTCAGATACAAGAAATTGAAACGACTGAAGAATGGGGTTATTCCATCCCAGAAGCTTCCTATGTCAAAGGCAGATCGTAAGATTAATCGATCCGATAGGGCAAGGTATATAGGTACATTTACAAACAATTGAAATTTAATCAAACATTTTTCAGGTTACGAACTGAAAAAAGAGATGTTTGTATTAATGTAGTTAAAATAGAAACTGAACTTGTACCTGACATTTCTATGGACGTCGAAGTAGAATCTGAGCTGGTACCTGCATTTTATTTGGATGAAGTGCTTCCTGTTGCAAAATCTGGAAGTCAGTATGGCACCTGCAAGATGCCAATCATAGCAGAACCATTACAATTTTTGCTGATATTTCCACATATAATCTGTTAAATTCAGTGCAATCTGATTATAGTATGAAGTATTGACACAACAGTCGTAACTGCTCTTGTGGAGTGTTCCATTAATGTTCTAAATGTGAATTCACAAGACATTCCTGATAATCTTTGGATGAGGATAGTGCTCGTGCTCTGTTAAGAAAGACACGACTCCTGGCCTAACATAATCCTGGACTATCATCCTGTGAAGTGTCAGTGCGACAGTCAGTCTCCAGGGACGAGAAAAAATTGAATAGGAGAATCAATAAACTTGTAATTTTGAAATTGAAATAAAAACTTTTCCTAACGATTTTTTCTTCAATAGAATCTACAATTTTGAAATAAATAAACCGACCAAGATATACCTTGGTCAAATACATATGGTCCTTCGAGCCGGATACTTCCAGAAAAAGTGTAACTTCGCTACCATACGAGACTTTTCCTGTGAAAAACCAGTCCTGCAAGCAGTTCGTCGTTACCGAAGAACAAGCCTGAAATCAGCAGAAAGAAGTGGGTGAGACCTTTCCTATCCTATCCAAACCTTCGTTATCCAATCTCTCTCCATTGCCTCTGTCTGAATTTTGTCGTGAAGTATAAATTTCCTCAACATGAGTGAAGAGGAGAAACTACTCATTCGCAAACGCGCTTCAATAAAATCTCGTTTAACGATATTTTCAAATTTTTTACGCGATGAGATTAATCCGAATTTAACTGATCCTAGATCCAAGTTGGATGAATTACAATTATTAGATCTTCAAATCCGTGTTGAGCGGCTTGAAACTCTTTTTGATGAATTTAATCATATACAAACTAAATTTGAACAAATTACGGACAATTTTGAACAGCAGTTGTCAGAAAGGGAGCAATTTGAAAACAATTTTTTCTCTAAGATGGCATATGCCAAAAGTGTTTTGAAAAATCACTATGAAATACAAGTTCTTCCTCCTGGAAGTACCCATACAAATGCTGTTCATAATAGTCCTGCATCCTATGTGAGTGAACATAATATTGGAAATATACAGAGTGTTCGATTACCATTGATAGATTTGCCCAAATTCAGTGGTAAATATGACATGTGGTTGGAGTTTCGAGATACTTTTGATTCTTTGATAAATTCTAACGATACTTTGTCACACATCCAGAAATTTCATTATTTGCGTGCATCACTCAGTGACAGTGCTGCGCAGGTCATAAAATCACTAGAATTTTCTTCATCGAATTATACAGTTGCATGGTCAATTCTTCGTGAAAGATACGACAATTCACGATTGCTCATCAATAAACACGTTCATGAATTGTTCAATTTAGAACCAATTGCCAAGGAATCCTCCTCAAAAATTCGTTTGCTTATCGATAGTTTATCCAAACATTTACGATCTCTGGAACAGCTGAAACAGCCAGTAGATCATTGGGACACTCTTATAATTTACCTAGTGTGTCAAAAACTTGATTCGCGTACATTGCGACAATGGGAAGAAAATAAATCTGAACATGAAGTGCCAACTTTGAAAAACCTAAAGTCATTTCTTAAAGATAGGGCTGATTTATTGGAAACAATAAGTGGTGATAGAGATTATACACGTGAAAATAATTCCAATAAAACAAAATCTGGTTTTTCTAAAAATTTTCTAGCTAGTAGCAATATTTGCGCATTTTGCAAAAAAGACCATGCTATTTATTATTGCGAAGATTTTCTAAAACTACCAGTATTTGAAAAAATTGAGTTTTCCAAAAGGAAACATCTGTGTCTCAATTGTCTCAAATCTGGCCATCAAACAAAGACGTGTCGACTGAAAGGTTGCACTATATGTCGCTATCGACATAATACTTTACTTCACATTGATCGAACCAAAACTGAGTCTCCAGTCCTAGAAAGCAATATCGATCAAAATAGTGAAAGTGCAAATGCTAGCATAACTTTATCATCCAGTTCAAATCAACATATTTTGCTGTCTACTGCATACATTCAAATTTTTGATGAACGTAAAATTCCCCATACCATTAGAGCACTTTTGGACAGTGGAAGTCAATGTAGTTTCATATCGAGTGACATATGTCAAAAACTCTTCTTAAAAACTCATAAATTCTATTTTTCAGTTTCTGGATTGAATCAAATAGTGACAAAAATAAATGAACGTTGCACTTTAAAAATTGGTTCCCATTCCACAAATTTTCAAACCAAAATAAATTGTTTCGTTTTGCCTGAGATTACCGGGTTTGTTCCAAGTGTGAAACTGAATGTTTCCCATTTGCAAATACCAAAAACGATGAAACTAGCTGATTCAAATTTTTATAATCCAGGCAAAATTGACATGCTGATTGGCGCAGATTTGATCTGGTCACTTTTATGTGTTGGTCAATATAAATTAGGTCCTGGACAACCCATTTTACAAAAAAACAAATTTGGCTGGGTTGTTTCTGGTCCTATACCTATTTCTCAAGTCACTTCGAGTTTGTGTCATATTTCTACAATGGACATTCAACAACAACTCAGTAAATTTTGGGAATTGGAAGAATGTCTAGACACTAACCAGGTACTATCTGTTGAAGAACGTACATGTGAAGATCATTTTGTCCAAAATTTCAAACGTTTATCTGATGGAAGATTTCAAGTTTCAATTCCATTCAAAGACAACTTGATCGAACTAGGTGATTCTTTCTATTTGGTTCAGAAAAGGTTTCTTTCATTGGAGAAAAAACTACATAGAAATCCTTCACCGAGAGAACAGTATGTCAGTTGTATGTCTGAATATGAAACCATGGGACATATGACAAAGATCGAAGACTTTGATAAAAATGATTTCATACCTCATCAGTTACGTGTCGTCTTTGATGCATCAGCACCAACAACTTCCGGTTTGTCATTGAATAGCGTACAGATGGTAGGTCCAACTATTCAAAATGATCTTACATCTATTATCATTCGTTTTCGAAAACATGATATTGTTTTATCAGCAGATATCGAAAAAATGTTCAAACAGGTGTCTGTTGAACCTAGTCAAAGACGATTTCAAAGGATTTTATGGAGGTCGGAGTCATCTCAACCCATAAATATCTTCAATTTAAATACAGTTTTGGAATGGCTTCTTCCCCTTTCTTGGCTATTCGTAGTCTTTTTCAATTAGCAATCGATTGTGAAAATCATTATCCAGTTATATCCGAAATAATCAAAAATGACTTTTATGTTGATGATTTACTCACAGGTGCAAATACTTTGGAAGAAGCTGTTTACATTTGTGATACAGTATCAAATATTCTAAACAGTGCAAAATTTCCATTGAGAAAATGGTACTCTAATGAACCACAGATCATAAAACACTTGAAAGCAGAATCGTTGACCACCGATACAACTATTCAGATTGGTCCTACTGAATGTGCGAAAACACTCGGTTTGATTTGTTCTTGTAATTCTGATGTGTTGAGATATAATATAAAATCAGAACTCGTACCTAAACGAATAACAAAACGATCCATTTTGTCTAGTACTGGACAGATATTTGATCCATTAGGTCTTCTTGCTCCCTGTGCTATAATAGCTAAAATTTTATTACAAAAAATATGGCTTCAAAAACTTTCTTGGGATGAGTCACTTCCACTAGACATACACACCACTTGGTCAAAATTCAGGAATGAACTTCATTTTCTCAACCAACTATCCGTACTAAGACAAGTCTTGTGTCATAATGTGGCGAGTTTGGAATTGCATTCATTCTCGGATTCCTCTCAGCTAGCTTACGGTGGTTGTGTTTATATAAAAACAATTAATAATGAAGGAGAAAGTTTTGTTCATCTAGTGTGTGCCAAAAGTAAAGTCGCCCCATTAAAAACAGTAACTATTCCACGTTTGGAACTATGTGGTGCTTTATTGTCATCAAGATTAGCAAAGAAAGTCATTGATTCCATTAAACTGAATTTCAACCGGTACATCTTTTGGACAGACTCAACAATAGTATTGGGTTGGATTAAAACGCCTCCGAATCTATTAAAAACATTCGTTAGTAACCGTGTGTCCGAAATACAAGACATCACTGGTTCGTATGAATGGAGGCATATTCCAACAAGTAGTAATCCAGCAGATTTTTTGTCGAGAGGTGTACCACCTTCACAACTGAAAGATTTACGTTTGTGGTGGAACGGACCTTCTTGGTTATTAGAACATGAGTCCAGTTGGCCCAAACTCACATCCATTATAGATGAGCTACCAGAAACGAGAAAAAACGAAATCATTTCATTTCCGTCAACTTGTATGGAAAAATTTCCATTTACAAAATTTTCAAATTTAAATAGACTCAAAAGAGTAACTGCACAATTGTTCAGATTTGTGTTCAATTGTAAACACTCCCGATTAGAAAGGAAACATTGTGTTAGCGGAAGATATAGAAAACGCTTTTGTAATATTGCTAAAGATTTCTCAAAAGGAATCTTTTCCAAAAGAAATAATGATGTTAGAGGAAGTAAAAGAATGCAATTCAAAAAGTAATGTCTATAATTTGAATCCATTCATAGATGAAAATGGTCTACTGCGTGTTGGCGGTCGTTTAGACAATTCATTTTATAAATTCAATAAAAAACATCCTATAATTTTATGTGCTTCACACTATCTAACTAAGTTGATATTTACTTCTGAACATATTCGGTTATTACATGCTGGCCCACAATTATTGTTAGCTTCATTAAGAGAAAGATTTTGGCCAATTCGAGGGCGAGATTTGGCCAAGCAAACTGTGCGGCATTGCATAAGATGTTTTAGGAGAAATCCTAAAACAACACATCCCATAATGGGAAATTTACCTGCGCAGCGCTTCGAAACAGGATCGGTGTTTCAAGTCACAGGTGTTGACTATGCAGGCCCGTTTCTTATTAAAGATAAAAAAGGACGAGGTGGTAAAGTATCGAAATGCTGGATATCATTATTCGTTTGCTTCGCCACAAAAGCAATTCATCTTGAATTGGTATCAGAACTAACAACAGATTCATTTCTGAAAGCCCTTCGAAGATTTGTGTCACGTCGTGGAACACCATCTTCAATATTTTCAGACAATGGCACAACTTTTGTGGGTGCTTGTTCAAAAATGAAAGAATTGGAGGCCTTTGGGAAGCCGGGGTTAAATCGATTAAACATCATTTAACAAGAGTCATGGGAGAAGCTCATCTTACATTTGAGGACTTTTATACTTTGTTGACGCAGGTAGAGGCAGTGGTAAATTCCCGT
This sequence comes from Chrysolina oricalcia, assembly GCA_944452925.2. Taxonomy (NCBI): domain Eukaryota; kingdom Metazoa; phylum Arthropoda; class Insecta; order Coleoptera; family Chrysomelidae; genus Chrysolina; species Chrysolina oricalcia. Next base: position 31,950,575 of record OX101808.2, read on the forward strand.
CCCCTTTTCCTTTTATCCTCTGAACCTAGTGATCTCCTTCCACTCACCCCAGCTCACTTCTTAATTGGAAAACCACTTATGGCTGTACCAGATCCAGATTGCGAACATGTTCCTGACAATCGGCTCACACGATTCGAACGAATTCAAAAATTAGTAAAACACTTTTGGAACCGCTGGAACAAGGAGTACATATCCCAACTCCAGGAGAGGATTAAGTGGAAAACTACTGGTGAGCAGCTGAAAGAAGACCAGATCGTAATTATTAAAAAAGACAGGTTACCAATCCTTCAATGGCGATTGGGTCGCATAATTACTCTACACCCAGGAAAGGATGGTATAAGCAGAGTTGCAACCGTCAAAACGAAGGGAGGAAACGTCAAAAGAGCTTTCAATAAACTGTGTCCACTTCCAACTCCAAGCGACGTTCAAGATCAACATGTATGTTGAAGATAGATATCTTCAATATGGGGGCTATGTTAAGAAAGACACGACTCCTGACCTAACATAATCCTGGACTATCATCCTGTGAAGTGTCAGTGCGACAGTCAGTCTCCAGGGACGAGAAAAAATTGAATAGAATCAATAAACTTGTAATTTTGAAGTTGAAATAAAAACTTTTCCTAACGATTTTTTCTTCAATAGAATCTACAATTTTCAAATAAATAAACCGACCAAGATATACCTTGGTCAAATACATGCTCACTTAATGAAGGTGTAGTAATTCCCTCCGCAATTCTGTTTAATTTGCCAAGAACATGTACAACATATTTTTATTCCACTCTGGCATTGCTTGTCAAAGTGTTGCAACCCCTAGTACACTGGCCCAGTAAGGAGAGCATACTCGAGAAGTTCAAAAACACTAGGGTGGTATTGGATTGCACCAAAGTTCCAGTGCAAAAAAGTAAATGCTCAATTACCATCAGAATAAATAGATATTCACATTACAAAGGAACTCAGACTTTCAAGGTTTTAATAGGAATCATATGTCAGTCCTGGATATGGAGAAAGAGCTGGTGATGCAGTAATGATTGACAAGGAAGAATGTGAGGATTACTTCATAAAACTGATTCAACCTGTTTCTAAAAAAAAAAAAAATTCAAAAGAAGAAGCTAATCGAACTGCAGATATGGCTAGAGCCCGTATTCATGTTGAGCGAGCTATACAGAGACTTAAACTATATAAAATCATTTCAACTCAGATTGAGTGGTAGATAATTCCACACACAGAAAACCACAGAAAACACACACATAATGGTAGCAGCAGTGGCGTCACCCCCCTCTATTGATAAGATAACCAATGGCAAACATGTTTAGACGACGCTGAAAATTCAAGGTCACGCTGCTGAAAGTTTGATTCATTTAAACTGTTTGCAGTAAAATCTAGCAGTGTTCGCATTTCTAACCTTTAAATTATCATGAAATCGAGATTGCTGTTATGATTACTTTCTACTGCTTTTAACAAACAATTAGTTGAAAATTTCCATCACAATGTCACTCATTCGGATAATAGCGTCAAAAGGGACGGAGTCACTGCCTTTAGTGCCACTGCTACTGCCATTATGTGAATCAGGCTTTATTCGACCGAATTTCCATCGTTGCCAATTCTAAAAACTGTTTCAATAAAAAGTTTTTCAACATTCAAAAATTTGACTTTCAAAAGTGAGACGTGGATACAAAAACTTGCCGATATTGAAAAGTTACAATGTTCAACTGTCAACTGTCAACTCGCTTAAAAATTGCGAATATTCGCAAGGGTTTGAATGAGCCTTAAAGGCTTGTTCATACTCTCGCGAATTTTGCAATTTTTCTGAGAATAAAATGGCTGCGAGTCATGCCAGACCAATCGTTGATACTGAACCATGTCGACACCCATTTTATTAGAAGAAAAATTGCCAAATTTGCGTTGGTATGAACGAGATTTAAGCCTGATTTTTTCTTTCAATTTTTCAATATTTAGGTGGTGAAAGTTTTAATGGAAATCTTTGTGCCAACAATAAGAACAGAATATTCATTATTTTTACCAAATATATGGTGCATATTGTGTTCTCATGTTGGCACAATGTACGCGAAAGTAGTTCGACATTTCGCCACATCCGGTACGACATCTAATGTTGAATTCTCAATGGGACAGGTTCGTTCAAGTTACCAAACTAGATTTTTCACGAAAAACCACTGCATCTTTCTTCAATGGGAGAGTTTCGTCCAAGTAAGCAACCTAGATTTTCCACGAAAAACACACTTTCTCTTTAATAGCAGAAATTTCTGTGGTATCATGTAAAAAAATTAAAATTACATCAGTTGCTTGTCTTAGTTTTGGTCATGAGGTGCTCCAAATACAGAAACAGTTTTCTGGGAAATTTTGTGAGTCATTTTTTGACAGTTGATAACCAGTCTATCTAGAACTAACTTGTTTTGTGTTGCATTTCATAACAACACAATACGAATACATGATCATTGACGAACATCAACATAATAATTAACTAACAAGACATTACTGGATTTTCTCTGAAATCGTTAAAAATGCTAGACACTCAAATGTAAAATAACCGGAAAAATGAGCTTCTTCCTGTTTATAAGGTAAATGGGAAATTGAGAAATGAGATATAGATTTTTACCCATTCTCAAATGTCTACTACCCTACGTCGCATGCGACTAAATATATGCTTTTCAATGGATACTTGGAAATACTTTTCAATGGATATTCAAGAAAGATTTCGTCGCATGCGACTGTTTTAGACATTTGATAATAGACGAAGAAAGTAATGACGTCACAAATGTCATTCTTGTCAAAAACTGATTCCAAACAAACCTCCATTGAATTTATCAGCTTGTCTGATAACTCCGATATTGTTTCCGTTAAGGTTTTTCAACTTCTTTTGACTGAAAAAACAAAATCCAAACAACCAAAAACAAACTAATGATACTGAAGCTGCAAATCATCAACAGAGAATGTCACCGAAATTCTTTGTTTGTAATCAGTTTTTGACAAGTATAACATTTTTGACGACACACTTTCATCCTCGTCCTCCTCAGAACTGTCAATTGTCCACTAAACCAAAAGTCTCATGGAATTTGGCAGCTGATCATCACTTAGGGGTTCTTCAAGAGACACTGATCACCACTATACTGGTTCGTGCCAATATTCTGAGCTCTCTCCATCCAGCGGTAACGCATTTCTCGAATATTTGCCTAAAACTGTCAATATTCCGGAATCAATCACAAGGAGCGCTAGTGTTTGGAGGAAGTTATTAGACGTTAAAGTTTTGTGTAATTGATGACTTGTTTATTTTGTGGAAATTCATGATCACTTTAATGAAACGAAAAATTTTGTCTTATTTCCACTAGTTTTTTATATTTACGACCGGTCGTAAATATAAAAAAAACTAGTGGAAATAAGACAAAATTGTGTTTCTTTCGTTTCATTAAAGAGACGTTAAAGTCACAAAGTCTTTTGTGGTTAAAGTCAAATAGTGTTCGAATAGCAATTTCAAACCTTGATGTTTCGGAAGAAATTAGATGCAAAAATTTATTTTCACTAAATGTTTATGCGACCGAAAGTGATGTCATTTGAAATATTCATATTGTTCCAAACGAATGTATATTATACTGCATTATATTTATTTCAGGCTGTGACCAGATGCACGTGGATGTACAAACACCCATTTGTTTGTTTGCGGACACGTGTATGACGTCACTTATATTAGGTGCCACTAAACTCAATCATTATTCATTCATTCATCGGTTACCGAAGTTACTCCGTTTGGAGGATGTCTATTCCGCTTGAATATTTTACAGTCCATTACTCCAATAGAAAAATTACTACTCCAGTCGAATGGATGGATGCGTATATAGTTCGAAAAGGACAATCGCTTCGCTATTGACTGAATGCGCTCGAGAGAGGACAGACAACGAAACCCTCTAGATAGATGTTTTCTTCTACCAAGGAGACTAAACATTATTTGACAGGAGAGTCTAATCCCCATAAGACAATGGGGACACTAATAGAAAGAGATGAAAGAACATTTGTGACAAATGTGACGTAGTTGGACATGTCATGGCCGCCGTTCTCTATAGACAGTGACGGACTAGCTCTTGGTTTATGAAAGTTACATGTGACAGTTTTGTTTCTTGGTTCGAGTTCGACTCTGTACTCATGTCCAAGTACGTCACTATGACGCGTTGATGCTACAAGATTCTGATTGGCTAGAGCTTTTCCTCCTGTTAGTTTAGTCTCTTTGTTCTTCTACTACTTTTTTTGGCATAGGTGAGACAGTAAGAGGTAACAAAAATTTTGTGATTCGTATTTTGTTTCGTCTTTTCTATGTGATACAGTAAACTAAATTTAAAACTTAAAAGTGGTATTTCTTTACGTCCCACAATAATTAGGACCAGTGAGTTTCTTGCAATTTTGTTTATGTAATTATTATTTTGAAGGTGTATCACCTCGTTATCTGTGAGTCCGTCACGGAAGTCAAATTTGCTGGAAACACATTTCCGAGCAATAAAAGATATAGATATGCCTTTTCTGTCCAACTCTTGGATCCTGCAAATCTGGCTTTATCTATTTACATCGTACCCTGGATCATGCTAAGAGGAGCCAATGTCGAGTATTTCCGGTTTCACTCGTGACAACTCTATATAGCATTGAAAAGCACGCGTCACAAAAGCTGTATGATATTTTCTTTAAAATTTCATTTACGTAGTACTACTCTAAACTACGAAGGCTCTAGAGAGCCAGAGCGAAAAAAAAACTGTGTTGAAATTTCGACTTTCTTATCGAAAGTACTTCGTCGAAATTTCGGGTTAGTAATTCCAAATTCCGACTTAGTTTTTTGAGTTGAAAAAGTTGAAATTTCGCGTTAGTCAAGTCGAAATTTCGAGTTAGTAAGTAGAAATTTCGAGTTACCTAGTCGAAATTTCGGGTTAATGAGACAAAATTTCGAGTTAGAAGTCGAAATTTCGACTTATTTTTTTTTCACCATTGAAGAAAAACAGTGAAACTACACATAAGAGTTAAAAAAGTAAATTCAATAAATAAATGTATCAAAAGGCAAGCTGAGTCTGCACTACAGTACTGAAATTGTATTTTGAGTTGAATATTTGATACTTGCTAAATACTATTTTGATTCAAAATTTGCAGTAAGTGGTACAAATTTTCTCACCACATAAATTTAAAAAAATAAAAGATTAAACATGTATTATTTCACTTACATTATTCTTGTATAAAGTTGTCAAGAAACGTGAACCTGTATAAATCATATGTGATTCCTCGTAAAAATAAAGAAATGTCAAAAAACTATTACAGTTTATCGTATAAAAGTTAGAAAACAGTTTTGAATTCGTCGTTTTTTGGAACAGTTTCATATTTTGTTACAGAAATATCAGGTAGAAGCAATATTCTGCATTTTCAGCAAAAGTAGTTTTTTTTCTGGTTAATCACTCACAGAACAAAAATATTAAAATACAACAGAAATGTATTTTTTTTATTTAAAAATGTATTTACTTTAAATATAGGCACTAACCAGAAATTAACACTTTTTCATTTGTGTCCCTTTTTACCTTATTATAGAACGCCTCAGCGTGTTTAAATCGAACTTTCAAAAACGCGCGTTTTTTGAAGTCACCATGGTAACATCAATAACTCGGAAAAACGTGAAGTCTGAATAAAAACTTTTGATTATTGATCTGACAGCAATAACTTGTAACGTCAAATAAACAAATCGTTCATTTATATCTGTTACCTTTTGCTTTTTCATCCATTTGATGACCTTGTCATTTTCTTTTTCATGCGCATCAACAGATTTTTGCCATATTAACCGCGATTCTGCTTTACACCATTCAAAGTCTCGATAGAAGAATTGATTTTTAGGCAGGCACTACAATTACAATTAATCTTCGATGACAAATTGCAAATTTAACTCTGTTTTTCTCATTTACATGACAACGAAAGGTATACTCTGATGTCTCATCACGAATTCAACCATTTTACATTATTAGTACATATCAACATTTGTGTAGAAATAATACCAGTATTTATGATTTCAAATTGCACCAATAAAAAAGAATCGCTTATAACTTCGTTATAACTGGTCTTTCAAACACTTGCTCTATTTCGAGCACTCCGGCTGCGCCGTCGTGCTCGAAAAATCGCGCGTGTTTGGAAGACCTTTTTATCCACTTATACTTTAATATACTATTTGTCTTACCTAACTTGTATAAAACAATTTCTGCTTGCTAGTAGGTGGAACGGAAAAATAATGTTTCGATACATTCATCAGATAGTTTGAATAATTTGAGTTTGTTTTGATCATAATAATTGGGGCAAGAATAACATGAATCTAATAATGATTGAGATCATCCCTTCGTCACATATTGTGTCTCTTGATTTTGGTATTAACAAAATCGTTTATTTAACCATTATTATTATTATTGAGTTATCTGTTTTTTGCTATCTCTTTCATTTTCATTAAACAAAATAAATCCCCACCACTATTACTCATTGTTCTAAATTACAAACATAAAATGAGAAAAATTAATGAATCTGAAATGAATTTACGATAACCTACAAACAAAATACACAAGAGACGGATAGGAGATCGGGTTCAGTTTTGCCTGCAATTGGTTTTGTGGTGTGAACTGGACCTCAAAGAAGGCAACTTTATTGAAATATCAGTTATTATTATAATGTAAAATTATGGAAAATTAGGAACAATTGATGTTTTTTTCCCACATGCATTGTAACAAGACACCTTTATTTTAAACATACTACATTCAAGCATTTTGTAATTATGTTCAATAAAGTACTTTTATTATTATTAACAACAATGGTTGAATAAATCTAATTATTCAATGATAATTCAAGCCTCCTCAATTTCTTAGATCTCTACTTAGGTCTTCAATTAGTATGAAACTTTCACCACAAAGTGTAAGCAAGCGCATGGACTATAGGATTATGAAAAAGTACGTTCTGAAACATTACGTTCGGATGTATTACGTTGTGATGAAATATGATGCGTTACGAATTCTACCGAATTATTATTATGATCGTTTGATGTTATGATGCATTGCTGTTGTGATAGTTTGATATTATGATGCTTTGTGTTTATGATACAATGATATTATGAAATTTTGTGGTTATGATGGAGTACGTTCTGAAAAAGTACGTTATGAAGTTGTAAATTGTGATAGATTACGTTCTGAAACTTTACAATATGACGCTGTACATTTCTGTCTTGTACTATATGATCTATTGCGATTTCTATCCTTTGACGATATGATGGAGTATTTTTCTGTGTATTACGATTTCTGTACTGTACATTATGATGCATTGGGTGTTCCCACTATGACGCGTTGATGCTACAAGATTCTGATTGACTAGAGCATATTAAACCCTCCTTGTTATTTTAGTCTCTCTGGATGACATGACATGTGTCATTTGACATTAATAAATATCAATATGACATTATTGATAATTGATAATGGTTAAATGGTTTGGAACTTTTCATTTTATCTATTGTAGAAACGATCCCTTTACTTTAACCATTCTTTAACATTTAAAATGTTACGCAGTTTACAAAATTCGTAATCTATTGTGATATATGTAAAAATAAATGATCTGAATTTTCGTTTTCAGAAGTGGTGCACATAATATTTTGAAAATATGTTTCCGCGGACTCACCTCCACAGAGGTTTCTACAGCATTAAGACCATTTTATTTTTCCGTTCATCCTGATTTATTTGGACAGTACCCAAATGAAAGGGTAAGAGTTCCTGAAGTATCTCTTTGAAAGTATACAATATTATAAATCAGACTTATAGGTATTTGGACTTTAAGCAATTGATTTTTTCAGGCAATCAATGAATCTTCTTTACAACAGTTGAGTTCAGTCCTGACGAACATTCAGGCTTCTCGACCTGTTAGACCAATTACTTTGAGTTTTTACATAAAAGACAAAACACAGACAGCAGGTATATATTCAAAAGAAAAATAATTCAAGCTTTACGCTATTCCTTTTATAGCAACTTTTCGTTTTATAAAAATTTACTTGAAGGAGCGAGATATTCGTTCAACGATAATAAGTATTCTGAAAAGCTGTGGCCTTCCTACTGATTATGTAGATAGTATAATTCCACCACCTAAAGTACTGAAGTCTGATTATTCGAATATAAAATATCAAAATGACATAGATCTCACCAAAGATAATGAAAATCATCCGATTTATGCCCATATCAGGATGCAGAAAAAAATCAAGGAAGCTCAAGATGCTCTCAAGTTGAGAAACTTTCTGCATACTAATCGCAAGACTGCTCTAGAGAGATCTGAAAAGGGTGCTATTTTTAGAGAAGAAATAACAAGGTTGCGAGAAACGATCACTAGAGAATTGGGACTAGAAGAGATTCGATGGAATTGCGGTTGGAATGACACACACTTCCGAGGTTGTTTGCTCAGTTTCATGTCCCTAGCAGAACAGCATCCTGAAATAAAGAGTATTCTTCAAGGTAAAGCAATTATTGCCATTCTTTATGTTTAATGGTCATGGACACTAAAAAAAGTTTGTCTTTGTCCTAATTAAGTTATGAAAATAAGATTTCAACAAAACCAATGAACTTGTTTTCTTGTAGGCAGAATTTTGGTGTTTTCATTCTTCACTGGAGTAAGTCTTGATGGTCATGTAATGTTGTACAGTGGAGAAGTCCGGCACAATTGGTTAGATGTAATTGATCTCTCTGACTTTCATAAGCAAAATTGCAAATTTCTGTTTCTTTTCAGTTTATCAAAAATATAGCAAAGTATGACAAAGCTCTGACTAGGATTCCTGCTTTTGAGAAGTCACTTTCACATGTGCTAAGGAACATTAAAGTTGGAAGAAGGTATTTTTTTTGTAGTTTCTCTGACTATTATTCAAACTAATGTAATAGCTATTTATATACCAAGGGTGTAAATGATGCTAGTGGTTAAGCGTGAATCACAAATACTGACTTGCATTCCAATAGGCTACACGTTTCACGTAATGTATGACTTTAATAATCAAGAGTAATGAGAAAAGTCTAGTTGAATATCGCTAAAAAAATCGCCGGCGATGGTGCCGGAACAATACCAGATGATTATTTGAAACAAACATCTACTAAAATGAATAACTGTTAATCTCTTTCCATAAGGAATAATGATATTCAAGGAAATAGGGAATATCTCATCCTTAACATTAGTAACTGCATTGTTAATACAGAATTTAAATATTCAGACTTATGGCCTAAAATATGTAGATAAATTAATATCTTTTTCATTATACCTATCTGAGAACACTATATTTACATGCTTATTTAGCATACCGAAAAAGGGTTTTTTTCGTGCGCCCGCACAATCTGTGGTTTTCAGGTAGATATAATAAAAAATATCATTCATTACTCGTCCATAAATGCTTCTTCCGTGCTTGCACGACTTCCCGTGTTCGGCTTCGCCTCCCACGGGAACATGTCGCGCACGGATGGAAAAAGCCTATTTTCTGAACTCCTAATGAAATAAACTATTATTTTTATAACTGTCTATTTAAGCACTATGCGACTTAAAACTGTACGATTCAACTTTACCATTAACAGAAAGCACGTTCAACAACCAATACGGTAGCATCTGTAAAGTAATGATGGATTTATGCAGCAATCATAAGTCATAAGTCTTTAGTCATAAGGAAGAATATTCGTCAATGATTGGTTGGAATATACGGACCAACCAATCATTGACGAATATTCTTCCTTATGACTAAAGACTTATGACTTATGATTGCTGCATAAATCCACCATAAATCGCCTGACATAGAACCAATAAGATAGAGCCTTCAGTAGTTGCCATGAAAACAAATAGCATTGGCAGGCCACGTCGCCGATAACATTTTGACATTTCATAATTGTATCGCGATTAGCTACCAGTTTTTGGATTTCCCAAGATTATTTCAAGATAAATCCCTGATAACAAATAAAAATTGACGTGAAAAATGTCTAGTAGGTAGTAGCGAAGATGAAAGTTGTACACAATCCAATAGAGGAAAAGGCGAAAAATGCTTCGTATAATTTGTTATCAGCAAATTCTCATGAAAGATACGGACATCTTTAACTGTTGGCTTTGCTAAAAATAGAGTCAGGTAATTTTATTTGAACCAAGATGTATAGAAACCATGGTGTGTTAACTGATTCGATATTGTTTCACACAAAGTTCTCGATTCTGTAATTTCAATGGGCATGACTGTTCCATTCGTCAATGGATGGCGCATACGTCGAAAATAGCCGTTTCCAATATTCCGAACCGGAGTGCCTACTGAGAAATTTTGGAGTATTCGAATGTTGACATTGATTTTGTTTGGTTAATTGGCATAAACGTATTCAAATTTAAATTTCATCTTGGTATTTATATTGTGTTTTTTCTGCTTCACTGATACTTTTCGTTCAGTTCGAGCGGGAGCGGGAACGGAACATGGGAACCGTGCGAATTGCTAGATATAGTAACTTATTATAGTTGAATTAGTTTTGTAGTTATTTATTTGATTGATTAAAAATATTTTCACTCAATAAAATCCTAATTTTTGTTGGGAATGAATGCGGTCGTAGAAAAAGCTTTGCGGCTCGTGCGTAACTTTTTCTAGTCGTGCGTAAATCATTGTTTAAATAGAAGTTAGATAGTCAAAACCTGTGGAAAAGGTATTGGACTCAAACGCGAGTGTCATCTAGCGTGGTTAGTTACAAACATGAATATTTGACATCATTTTAATGCAGGGTTCTTCAAAAAGCCCTGATTTTAATTCTGTCCCATTGTTTCAATCAAGTTACGATATGACTTGGAGGCCCAGATCATTGAAGTTACGACATGACTTGGATGCGAGATCACTGTCGCATCCATTTGAATCTAATATTAATCCCATAAGGTTGTCTATCTTACTTCTATTTAAACAATGGTAATATGCTTCTTATAACTCTTGTTATGTAATACACTATTATTCTGCTCAATTTCTCATGTATTTTTCAATAGAAATAACCAGTTTGATAGTAATGAGTCCTAAGACTGGACTGGCTATAACGATTATACTAGGCAGTAAAATCATAATGTGTGGGTTCATAGGGATAATAGAATAACATTTTACCTACCAATAATTCTTTAAAAGGTCAACTTATTTCTATGGGTGATTTATTTTCCGCAAATGCTGAATGACAGACATCCTTTAAATCATGTTGAAAGGTTCACATTCTAACCATCGGGTAATTTATCTGAAGCTTAACTGGAACCTGTGAAACTGGCCCTTAATCTCAGAGTGATAAAAGATAGAGATGCCATGCCTAAACCAATACAATGACTGTTTTGGAAGCCGACATTGTATTATCCTTTTCTGTACACAATATGTTGCGAAAGGGGTTGGAGGGTGATGAGCATGAGATGTTATGGATAGTTTGTTCACATTTGGAGATAGTGGGCCCATAATACAGTGGCGGCTGATTTAGTAAATCGGAGGGATATTTATATGTTAATGAATCAATTTTGTTGAAAATGTATTCTGATCAAACAATTTTTACACGAAATCTCATTCATTAGAAATCATAGAAATGGCTTCAAAATAATGCGCGTGGTTTACTGGATGAAACTTATAATTTCTTTTTATCTGCAGCTGATAAACTTTAGTCACTATATTAAATTATTGAAATTTGATGAGTTTCATGTGATTTATTGTCAGATTCTATAAAAAAGCGAAAGGGTTCGTAAGGTCGGATATTATGAATTTTTTTGTTACAATTTATGAAAATTTTAAATTGTGAATGAGAATGAACTCTTTTTTTCAGGAAATTCATGCCAAAAATCTTGGCTGGTACGTATGAACAAAACTTGAGACAGATCACTACATCTTTGAGTGACTTCAGCGGCTGCAAACCTTTTCCAAAAGAGTGGCCTGATAGTTTAAAAGATTACGAAATTGTGATTGAAACGTAAGTCGAATGTTCATTCAGTAGTTTATCTTCTTTCACCCACTGCCACTGCCAAATATTTCAAAATTTAGAAGTTAACCAGCTTTTCATATTTTTTTCTATACCTCTAATTTTGAAAATTATCATTGGTCAATATATCTGTATAAAATCCATATGCTATTTACAGGTAAACCTCTAATATAAATATTCAGAGAATCGATATCTGCTGTTGGATTGAAGTATTCTCAAATTCAGTATGCAGGATCTCTTCCCCTTCTCTATTTAAGAATTGTTTTACCTTAATATTTTCAGAGAGGCTGGTCCTATGATGGTATCACCAACGGGTCAATTTATAGTACCTTCCTCAATTCCAGGGGAATTGCTAGTTAATTTTTTAACCAAAAACATGCACGATGCCAGCCAGAAAAACAGAGAATACCAAAGGTAATAACCGTTTTTCCATTTTGAAGCAGATTTGAGAAATTATTTTCAGTGATAAGCATTTAGAGCGCGCCTTAACGAAAAAGTGTTTGGAGGAACTTCAGCTGTCGGATTTGTTGAAAGATGAAAACGTTACACCAGATTTGATGATAAAATGTTGTAAAAAATTATTGGACGACAAATGTGGAATAGAAGGATTCACAACTGGTTTACGTTTGAATATATCTACCTACTACTCTATGTTGTCCGATGGAAAGCTGTGTATTCCATGGAATTATATTCTGTAGCTTGAATACTCGGTTTTAAGATAAAATGTAGCTCAAATTTATACCGTAAAAATGTGATATTATTTTTCCAGTTATTGTTCATAATACATAATATATATCTGAAGTGATTAAAATATTTTAATTAAATTGTGTGAGTCTTTACACTTTTTATGGTGGATTTATGCAGCAATCATAAGTCTTAAGTCATAAGGAAGAATATTCGTCAATGATTGGTTGGAATATACGGACCAACCAATCATTGACGAATATTCTTCCTTATGACTTAAGACTTATGACTTATGATTGCTGCATAAATCCACCATTAGTATTCGCGGTCACCAGGTCACCAGGTGGCGCGCCAAAACTCCGAGAAAACAAAGCAAACGTCATTTATCTATGAGTTGACAGTTGTTGACGTTAATTCTATTATTGAATTTTTACTTCTAACTTCAACTTTCGAGTGCTTCTTTAGAAATGCCTGTGGTGAAGATTTATTTGGTATTTGGTATTTCAGTAGTTAAGCGAAAAGAGTAGTCAAAGGGGAGGCAGTAATCATGTTTTATTTTGTGAGGTAGAGAATGTTGAGCAAGGAGTTTTTGGACTTTGTCTACAAAATTAATTTGGTTTCCGTGATATACTAGTTTCTGGATTTTTTTGATATGGAATGACCCCTTTTAATGAATCGTTTTAATGTCTTGCCTCTTGAGCGTAATATATAATTAGATTCACGCAAATTGTGGAAACCTGTTATGGTGGATTTATGCAGCAGTCATAAGTTTTAAGTCTTAAGGAAGAATATTCTTCAATGATTGGTTGGTCCGTTTATTCCAACCAATCATTGACGAATATTCTTCCTTATGACTTATGACTGCTGCATAAATCCACCATTAGTTACAACACCATATGACTCAATGGATATAAGAGAATGAACCCGGACAGTATCAGTGAGGACAGTGAGTCGAGCAAAGAGAGCGGTTCTCTGGAATATACGGAAAGTGTTATATTTTACTATTTGTTACCAATTTACTATCGTAAATTATAAATAATATAAACTAGTGTTTTTTTTCAATATTATTGTGGAGTAACACACCAATTACAAAATAAAAATTCTTTTATTAGTTGTGAAATATTCCAAAATTAAGTGTTTACCAATTGGCTTCCCGATTTTCAGTCTAAAATTCCCCATGTTTTTTACTAATTTCTGGTTTCTGGAAAGAAGATCATGGAAACATTTGCAGAAGAATAACTCTTGCACTGCGGCACTGAACAAAATTGTTTTGACTTACTAGTCATATCAAAGCTATGCTTTTTGCATTAAATCAGAAAAATCAAACCAAATATAGAACAACTAAGAAATAATCAACAATTTATTAACACTAGATCTTATGGCAGAATGTATATCTCAGTATATAACTCTTGTCTATGGCAGAATGTTTGTTTTCCCGGAGTTTCCGTACAAATTTCAAAATGTAGATGTCGCCACTCCGTGGTGATCGAAGGGTCACTGAATCGTCGTAGAAGGCTTTGGCCTTCTTACCTTGGTAAGAAGGCCAAAGCTTTCTAGGATTCAGTGACCGTAGGTGATCGCGAATATCCAGTATTTGTCGCATGAAAAGTTTCGCTTTTCAAGATCTATAGAAAACTAAGATCTAGAGACACCGCTACCAATACATTCGCACCACGCGGAAACTACCTGATGCTGCTTAATTTTTTGTGATTACGTCTAAGTTTCCGATTCACTGTTGAGAGCGCAGATACAGCAACTTTTGAACACAGTGATCCTATATGGGATTTTTTTGTCAATGTTTTATTGAGACCTCTACCACTGAAATGAAATTATAATATGATGACTGGAATGCTCTTAGTTCCTCTGCGAACCCTTATAAGCTGCTTTCCATTTAACATAAGGAGCTCTTCAGAGCTACCCAGAGCGTATGACCATGCGTTCCATTTTGTGGAGCTTCAAGCACCGATTGATATTCCCCTTGCCCCTCGAGCACCACCCGTTTTATTGGTGCATGAAGCACAATTAGACAAAAGTCAAAACGCGAATACATAGTTTTTTAGCGAAAAAGTCAGTGATAAAGTAATTTCCGATCTCAGGGGCTTGAAGCTCTGGGGCTTCACACTCCTAAATGGAAAACGCCTATAAAGTGATAACTCTAGGAGATGAAGAAAGGAGGCACGTGCAATCTAGTTTTGTTCGGCTTGTTAACTCCTTTATATAAATGTGGAACACGACACTGTTTCTAGGATATCATATAATGACTCGATAGAGATGGCGTCAGTATTTTATTGCGTAGGGTGTACTTTGTCTTGTTCCTGTCTTCCTGTAATACATGCATTTAGTGTGACGACATGACGCCATATTCGTTGAATCAGTCTTCATATATACAAATCGTAGCAGCATTGGCCAAAGATGGTTTGTTTGCATCCAAAGATTGACTACACCAAAAAAAATTGACGACGGACGTCTTCACTGATTGTGGGTATTATCATTGTTCATATAGAAGATAGTCAACCTTATGGGATTAAAGTTGGATAAAAATGGATGCGACATGTAGATGGCGATAGTGAGCTCGCATCCAAGTCATGTCGTAACTTCAGTGATCTGGCCTCCAAGTCATGTCGTAACTTGATTAAAACAATGGAAAAGCATTAAAATCAGGGTTTTTTGAAGAAACCTGCATTAAACTGACGTCAAATATTCATGTTTGTAACTAATCACGCTAGATGACACTCGCGTTTGTGTCCAATACCTTTTCCACAGGCATTGACTATGTTCTATTTAAACAATGGTATGATCATTGTCTAAAGAAGTATAGTCAGTCAACCTTATGGGATTATTATTGGATGACGATGGGGTTTATTAGTAGATGGCGCCAGCACGATTGCCCCCAAAAAGAAGACAAACGAATGAGATGGAAAGTGTCGTAGTAATCGCGTAAAGTGAATAATAAATGGACATTATTTCGTGTTTTTGATTGGCTCAGTGTCCGTTCCACCTGCCACTTGCAGTTTGCATGTAAACGAGAGAGCAAAGTAGCGAACTTTCGTGGTGTTTGGCATTTCATTGTTTTTGTCTTGTTAGGTCTCAGTCAGTTTTCGAAATCACATAGATATTTTCAGGGTGATTTCTCTTGACTAATGTTTGGGGAAAGATGTCCAACGTTCTTGCTGACAACCGATGATTGGTTTCAAGTTATGAAGGTGATAATGCCATTTCCGACAGTTACCATATTAGGTATTTTCTGTTTAATTGAAAGCTTTTATTTAACTTGCTCTGTGTGTGTGTTAGATATGGGTACAAATCTTGCAAGCTGAATTAGAACCACTTCCTCTTATTCTATGGAATTGAAATTTTTCGTGTTGGTTCAGTTCCGATGACAAAACATTAATGTCGAAGAAATTGTCCCCCCTGCCCCCCGAAAGTTAGATAGAGAACGCGTAGGGTTTCGGAAGTTTTATTGACGGATTTGGACGTCAGAAATAACAACGAAAAAAATAAGTAGGGAGGGGGGATGCCCCCCCTTCTCTCGAAAAGTTGGAAAACTAACTCGTGAAATTAAAATCGGAAAAATCTCTAAAAATCGTGAAAAATATCTGACAGTCGAATGTTATGGTTTATAAAAAGGAATTGTCCCCCCCCCCGTCCTCCGAAAGCTAGATAGAGAACGCGAAGGTTTTCGGACGTTTTTTTGACGGATTTGGACGTCAAAAATTACAGCAAGAAAAAATAAATTAGGGGGGTACTCGCCTCCCTCTTTTCTCGAAAAAAAAATGGAAAAAACGCGTAATTATAATCGGAAAAATCTGTAAAAATAGTGAAAAATATCTGACCGTCGGAAATTATGTTTTAAAAAATTTCGCCTCCCCTTTCCCCCCCTCAAAAGCTAGGTAGAGAACGCAAAGGAATTCGGAAAATGTTTCAACAGTTTCGGACTTGGAAAATAATGATGAAAACAAAAAAAACGGGGGGTTCGCTCTCCTTTCCTGTCACAAAAAAATAGGAAAACTCGCGGAATAGAAATAAAAAAAATCCGTAAAAATAGTGAAAATTATCTGGCCATTGAACAAAACAGTTTTTAAAAAATTCACTCCTCTGCCCCACTCTAAAGCTATTTAGAGAACACGTAGAAATTAGGAAAAATTTCCAACGGTAAATTAACAGGCAAGCGACCGTGCAACAATGGCGCATTGATTGAAATGAACAGACTAACAGCCGTATGCATAGTCAATCGCCAGCGACTCGCCAGAGATTCGCCGTTCGCTACACAAGGATTATAATGCACAGTCGAGCTCCAAAAAAGTGACAACTACGCAATAAGTCACTTTTTGGCGAAACGCTGGTGATGTACCACTTTTTTGGAGCTCGACTGTGCATTATAGTTCTTGTATAGCGAGCGGCGAAACTCTGGCGAGTCGCTGGAATTGACTATGCATACGGCTGTAAGAAACATATTCACAGAAAACTAAAAAAAAGAAATAAATAAACTTGAAAAACCTTTTCAGATAAAAGCTTTTATTTAAATGCACTAAAGCGAAAAACCCATAATTTTGTTACATTATAAAATTTTAAATGATAAAGCTTGTCGTGTGAATAAATCTTGAGATAATTTTAAATTTAATTTACTATAAGAATTACATATATACTTCTCGTGACAAGCTTTTATATCATTTAGAATTTTATAATGTAACAAAATGATGGGTTTATTCACTTTAAAATTTATTTTCATCTTTTTAGTACATTTAAATAGAAGCTTTTCTCTAAAATGTTTTTTTTTCAAGTTTATTTATTTACCATAAAGTCAAAGTTGTAAAACCTAATAAGGGTTTTCTTTCGAAATTAGGTACTGAGATAATGGCATTATCTGCGATTGAATTTGAAGTTTCAGTCGATCGTTCGAAATAACCTCTATAAGTGGATATCCTTATCAAAAATTAAACTTTATGACTTCATGACCAATATGCACAGAAAACTCATATAAAGAAGATGAAATAGTTATTTATATATGATAAATTAGTACTTATATTTTATGAGTGTGGAAACACGTGAGTCATCGTGAGTACAAAAAATCTCTTTACGAAAATGTATCTACAATTTTATTTCTATCTATCATGGACGGATTCAGACATGAATCACAAAATTTGTCCTCCATCTTGAATGTTCGTATTGGTCTCCAACAGAACAAGCCCCTGTATAGGCACCAATTTTGAAAGAATCTAATCAAAAATCGTATTCGCCATTTCGAATTTTGAAAAAATACAAAATCTACTCGAGATTCGAATTATGAATAGTTGGACAATAAATCACAAAAACTGTTCGCTATCTTGTTTTTTTTTCTCTTTGTTAATGTTGTAACGAACCTGACTGAATTTAATGGACACCTGCCAAATTTAAAGATGATTGGATCAGTGGAATTCACTGAAGTTTTGACCCCGTTATAGACAGTAGATACCACACCTGTTACGTGTGAGTGAAAATAAACAAAAGCTTGTACAAATAATATTGATATATTATTATTTACCTACTTACTTTCAAGCACTAATGAATATTCTTTATGTGTTTTCAAAACACATCAACTGCGATAGAATATCGTAATAGAACATTTTTTTGTACCTGTACTCAGGCATCACTTTTCAGTAAGAATAGTGCTACATTACGTGTTTCATTATATTAGGCTTAATTGCATTCCCACTGCTCATCATCTGATATTCGCAACATCCGAATGCAAACTTTGACTCGTCTCTTATTCTGCTAAACATCTCACCAATGACAATATTCTGCACATTTCTGAATGATGTGAATGAAAACTGGCGTTTTATTTTAAAAAGAGACAGAAGTATAGTTTTGCGTGCCATCCGATGACGGCGCCACATTACTGGATACATTTTCAATGTTTCCAGTAAAATAGTATAGATGTCTCAGGTGAGGGCCATCCAATGCATTTTCCACAGGGATTGTTTGACTATTCTTCTTTAGGAAATGGTATGATACACTGAAATGAAATTATATGATGACTGGAATGCTAGTCAGGCTGCGCGACTGGATTTCTCATGGAGGCCGCCATGTTTGTTTTGTGGTTCCTGGCAGTGGCGGAGGAATCGAGTTCGAGTTGATTGTAACAAATAAAACTGATCCAAAGACGCGCTGCACTGCACTGGTGTGTTTACAAACCATAAATTGGGAAACTAATGACACGTACGTGCAGATGAATGTCTCTCTCGCACCCATACAAGTAAGCAATACTGTATTTCTCTGCTAGATTGCATGTGCCTCCTTTCTTCATCTCCTAGAGTTATCACTTTATACGGGTGCGCAAAGGAACTAAGAGCATTCCAGTCATCATATTATAATTTCATTTCAGTGGTATTATCCACTGAAATATACCGTTATAAGGTATATTTCAGTGGTATCATCAACGCGTCATAGTGACGTACTTGAACAGGAGTACAGAGTCGAACTCGAACCAAGCAACAAAACTGTCAGCAGTAACTCTCATATACCAAGAGCTAGTCCGTCCTGTCTTTAGAAAACGGCGGCCATGACACGTCCAACTACGTCACATTTCGTCACAAATGTTCTTTTATCTCTTTCTATCAGTGTCCCCATTGTCTTATTGTTAGTTTAGTCTCTTTTGGTATTATCTCCGACACGCGCATTGTTGTGAAAGCATATCGCTACTCCTTGTTAGAGTTTGCTTGTGAGGTGAGACCAGTCATTGGTGCTCATTATATGAGTAGTGAACAAACCGAACAGTAGTCACAAGTTAGGAGTAGAGAATGAGAAGTACTACCGGAATTATCCGACAATGTCTCTTTTTAGCATGATCCAGGGTACGTTTTAAATACACTGTCAGCATAGATATATATTATATATAATGATTTCTATGACTGTCAGGCATGAAGTCCAACCGGAAATACCCGACAATGTCTGTTTTTAGCATGATCTAGGGTACATTCGAGTATGCCGGATTAAAAAGGTGAGTGCTTCTAACATGAATAATGCATTCAAGTGTTGATATTGAATAATGCATTCAAGTGTTGATATTAAATGCAGCATTCGAAGGCACCGAACTGAAAAGTTGCTCTTGAATTATTAAGGTTTCCTCAAACCAACGCGGGAACGGGAGCGGGAACGAGATGAATCCGAGGCTAAATTCTATAGTGGGTCACACCGGTGTGATTATTCGTATTCCGAAAAGCATACAAGCAACGAAATATATATGGTTTACTACGTGTAATGTTTTTCTAGCAATTCGCACGGTTCCAAAGTTCCGTTCCCGCTTCCGCTCCCGCGTTCCCGCTTTGGTTTGACGGAACAAAATTGAATTTTTATCGGGTACTCCCTCAGATCAATAAGTAAACTTATTGATCTGAGGGTACTCCTAAATAAAGAGTTGCATTCGAATGTTCCGATCGTCTGAGTTGCTTCCGATTTTTCAATTTCTTGTGTGCTCCGAAAGTTTCGGAAATGAAAGTTGCATTCGAATGTTCCGAAATTTAAAGTTGCATTCGAGTATGCCGGGATAAAAAGTTGAGTGCTTTGACCTTGAATGTTGGTTGCCAAAGTGTTCTACTATCAAATGCAGCATTCGAGAGCACCGAGCTTAAAAGTTTTCTTTGAATGTTACGAAATTGAATTTTCATCTGGTACTCCTAAATAATGAGTTGCATTCGAGTGTTCTGAAAGACTAAGTTGCTTCTGATTTGTCTGTTTCTTCTTTGCACCGAAAGTTTTGGAAGTGAAAGTTGCATTCGAATTTTAAAGTTGCATTCGAGTGTTCCAGAATTTACAGTTGCATTCGAATGTATAATGAAACCAAATGTAATCATAATGACCCAATATGATTGGTAAAAACTGAATCAAAGTCCATCACATCTGACTCTTTAATTTTTGGTATCTGTACATATTAAATTATTTTTACACTTACACAGAAAGCACTAAGCTCCTAAAAAATATTAAATTATTACAATTTGTTAATAAATTAGAGATCACAATTCCTTTTAAATGTGTGCTAAAATTAACCAGTATTTTCAGTCGTTTGGTGATGAGAGTCCGCCTCACGTTTTTCGTCTTTTTCTAATACCAACCCTCTTTAGCGCTGCTCTCGTCGTTGACGTAATGTTGTCTTTTCCTTTTGTGTCTAGCCTGACTGTATGCTGACCGCCAAGTCTTTCTGCGGCGCCAAGGTCTGAAAATCACAGCATATATTGTAAAACAGTAACCATCAACTTTTTTGCTCGATTTTGAATAAGCCAAATGGACTGCACGTCTTCAATAGTTTACAGGAGATATATGATGAAGGGGAGAGTAGGAAGAAAACATGAATATTTATTAGAAAGAAGTATCGCACTAAATAACTCGAATGTATTTCCGTTTGAAAAGTGAAAATTTGTAAGGTTTGATAATTCATCTACAAACATCATACAGAAAATTAATTGAGAAAGTCAGTTTGAAAGTATAGTAATGGGGAGTGTTCGACAACTAATATGATTTAAGGAGGTCAATAAATGAAAGATGTTAAATTGAACATGGAAAATAGTTATTTTAGCCGATAGTTTTTTAAGCAAAGCGGGATGCATAGTGGATAGAAGAATAAATCAGAAGAGGAGATTCAACGTTCTGTCTTCTAAAATTGCTATCTATAAGATATTGAATTTATTTACAGTGGATATCTACAAATACATTTCTGGGGTATAGACCATCAATAGTTTCACCTAGATAGTTCAAAGTCAGTTTCAGGTGAATCAGATAGCATGACACGTGATCATTTGCACTAAATATGTCTAAAAAGCGAGTCGTCACTAAGTGATCTGGAAATAATGATTCATTATGAACTGGAAGCTAGGCAACAGATGCGAACGTTATTCTTTTGGGTGCTTTACCATGCTCTAAACTATTACTTACGTATCACTGCTATGTAAAAAATCGTTTCTATATGAACGTTCTTGAACTAACGGAAGTGCCCTACCAACTAATACAAATTTTGTTTTAGACAAGTTGGCATTTTACATAATAACATGTGATTTCATTGAAATGGTGACTGATGGTGATGTATAATTCAATCGAAACAGTTGAAATGTTAGTGTGGGGTACAAATGAAACATCTCGGCGAAATATTGGAAGACAAATTTCGAATAACTACGATATTGGCAAATGCTCATGTGCATTTCTGTGAGTTATTTTGAGATAACAGTGGGTTTACTAATGAAGAATAGTTCAATATTTCCAACTGAACTCAAGATAATAATGAGTGTAAATGACTTTTGTATTGAAATAACTTAAAGTATAATTTCAAAAACTTATGGATAGTACATTTTTTAATCCAAATTTGGAATACAAGGATTATTCATGTAAATGTATAACGAGAAGTTTCTTTGGAAGAAGTCTATGTAAAATTTCCCATATTTCAGCTTTGTTTTTTTAACCAGGATGTTTATACTTACCATAAAAAAACTCCACATGTTTGTGAGTATGAGTTTTCGTTTTTCGAATGGACTGTAACTTTTATGATGCTGGAAAACTGCTTTCGCTCTTGAATTCGTAATAAAACCAGGATGCTGATTTCTAGTAGTTTTATTACGTCTAGCTAACAAATTGTGATAATAAGAGGCAAAATGCGTACAATGAAGTTTTTGGGTGTTGTTGATAATATTGTTTTTCGAGTCGTTATGAACGACGGCACTTATATGACATTGTCATTTATTAGTTAAAGGGTAATGCACATAAATGTGAAAAATACGTAAAACGCAACATCGCCCCCGGCATTGAAAGTATCACTTTCAAAAAGAAATATAAAAAACAATGAAAAACTACTATAAACTATAAAAAGATATTTGCAATGAACAAGGAAAAAAAACATTCATTTGATTTCCTCAAACCGTAAGGGACATATTTTAGTAAATGCACGTTTGACAGTTCCTGTTGAAGTTCTTATGGTTGCTACTCTAGCAACGTTGTCCTTGCCTGGATGAAGTTGGACTATTCTTCCTAACGCCCACTTCAATGGAGGCTGGTTATCTTCTTTGATCAAAACAAGATCATCAATCTTCAGTTTTCCATGTTCTTGAGACCACTTGCTCCTCTGCTGTAACTCGGATACGTACTCTAAAGACCATCTGCTCCAAAAATGGCGTTGAATTTGCTGTATGTGTTGGAAGTGGGATAACCGGTTCACAGGTAAATGTGTCAAGTCCGGGTCAGCAGCTGACATCAGGGGGCGTCCAATTAAAAAATGCCCAGGAGTCAACGGGGAAAGATCGGAAGGGTCGGAGGATAAGGGAGACATTGGACGGGAATTCAAAATACATTCAATCTGTACCAACAAGGTATAAAATTGTTCGAAAGTTAACGTAGCATTGCCAGCTACTCTTTTCAAATGGTGTTTCATAGACTTTACTCCGGCCTCCCAAAGGCCACCAAAATGTGGAGAATGAGCTGGAATAAATGACCAAGGTATGCCTTGATTTTCAATAGAGACAGATTCTAAAAACCTGCTGAGATCTTTGAGCTCATTATTTGCACCGATAAAAGATGAACCATTATCAGAATAGACTTGAGCAGGTTTTCCTCGTCTTCCAATAAAACGTCTAAAAGCTGCTAAAAATGCTTCTTTCGTTAAGTCTGATACAAGTTCTAAGTGAATAGCACGCGTAGTGAAGCAAACAGACTTACATATGATTTAGTGATTTTACAGCCCCGTCCTTTTTTGTCTTTAATTAAAAACGGACCTGCATAATCGACCCCAGTAGTGTTGAAAGGTGGAGCAGGAATAACTCTTCTACTAGGTAAATTTCCCATAATTGGATTTATCATACGAGGTTTAACCTTGAAGCACATTATACATTCATGTATTATTCTTTTAGCAAGATTTCGCCCTGAAAGTGGCCAGAATTTCTCACGAATGGAGCTCAATAAATGCTGTGGCCCAGCATGTAGCAAAATCTTGTGCTCTCTTTCAAATAAGAGCTTAGTGTACCAATGTTTTGATGATAATATGATTGGAAATTTTTTGTCAAAACTGAAATCTGAGTTAGCCACTCTACCTCCAACACGTAAAATGTTTTGAGTATCTAAAAAGGGATTCAGTTTCAAAAGTTTGCTCGTCTTTTGAAGCGGTTCATTATTTTTCAGTGCCTGTATTTCTGCGCTGAAACCTTCTGACTGCACTATTTTTATGATATGAACAAAAGCCTTTCGGATTTCATTACAACGCAAATATGTGAAATTTCTTTCAGAAATTGGTTTACAACAGTTTTCTTTGAATCGCAAACAATAGGCTACCACCCTTTCCAATCGGGTCAAATTTGAAATTTTTTCGAAAAGAATGATTCCAGAGTTTTCAGGGATTGCTAAAGAACAAATTCTATGAGATTTCAAATCCCTTTTCAACTCAGGTAAATTTTTCTCTGGAGAATGCCTGGAGGGCCATGAATTCTCGTCATACATTAACCAATTTGGACCGTGCCAATACATTTCAAGTGTTTGTAACATACTGGGTTTCACACCACGTGACACGTAGTCAGCTGGGTTATCTGTAGTAGAGACATGTCTCCAGTCATTAACATTTGACAACTCTTGGATACTAGCTATGCGATTTGCAACGAAAATTTGAAGGTTGCTTGGAGAAATATTTAGCCAATCTAAGACTATTGTGGAGTCACACCAATACGTGACGTCTGCAGAAATTTCTAAGGCAGATTTCACTTTATCCACTAATTTTGCTAACATCAAAGCAGCGACCAACTCTAAACGAGGAATGGTTTGCACTTTCAAAGGTGCTACTTTGGATTTCGCGCATATTAATCTAATAAAAGTATCGCCATTTTCATTTTTTGACTTCATATACAAGCAAACACCATAAGCTCGCGAAGAACTATCTGAAAACCCGTGTAATTCTATTTTAATGGGGTCCAGACAAGTAATCTGTCGGGGTATTTTGATATCGTTCAAATGAATCAGTTCATCTCTAAAAGATAACCAATTTGTGTGCAAGTAATTAGGAAGTACATCGTCCCATCCTAATTTTTCAGACCATAACTCTTGTAGCAGAATTTTTGCTGAGATTATAACACAGCTGAGTAATCCGAGTGGGTCGAATATTTGCGAGATTTCCGACAGTATAGATCGTTTAGTAACACGTTTCTGAAACCTATCACTAATCATGTATGTGAAACAATCTAGTTTTCCACTCCATAATAAACCCAAAGTTCTGGTATTTTCTTTAACCCTCAAATCAAGAATATCGGTACTATCTAGACTATCAATGCCCGCAAGAATATCTGGGCTATTGGAAACCCATTTCCTCAATTTGAAACCACCTGTCCGAAGCACTTTAGATACTGAGTTCGCAATGAAAATCACTTCATTTATTTTGTTACCACCAGTCAATATGTCATCAACATAAAAATGATTTTTGATAACGTTTGATATCAGTGGGTTAGTGCATTCAACCCCTAATTGATAGAGACATCTAATCGCAAGGTAACTACCGGATGAAGTACCATAAACTACTCGAGTAATTTCATAAACATCAATAGGATCCTGGAGATTGTCTCTCCATAGAATTCGTTGCAATGATGTCTGACTAGGATTTACTACACACATTCTGTACATTTTTTCGATATCACTTGATATCACATAATTATATCTTCTGTAACGAATCAAAGCATTGAAAAGATCAGGTTGAATAGTTGGACCTATCATCTGGATGTCATTCAGAGATAGACCTGTATTTGTTGGACAAGAAGCATCAAAAACAACACGCAATCGTGTAGTCAAACTGCTTTCTTTGATAACACTATGATGAGGCATATAATAAGCAAATTTTGCTTCATCTTTATTTTCTACCCTATACATGTGACCTAGCCTTCGAAATTCATCTATAAATTTGAAATATTCCAGTTTATGTTCAGGATGCCATTCGAATTTACGTTCTAGAGTGAGAAACCTTTTCTTAGCAGTTTCATAGGAGTCACCTAATATTTCAGGAGGATCTTTCAGTGGTATGGTGACTACGAAATGACCATTTTCATTGCGTAAAAAAGTTTCTAAAAAATGTGATTCACATGCCTTTTCTATTTGGGAAAGAGGTTTAACATTTGCGAAAGTTTCGAGTTCCCAAAATCGGCTGAGCTGTTTGTCAATTTGACTATCTGAATTATGAATAAAGTTACAATGAACTACTGAGGGAGGTAATGATTGTATAGGACCGGACACCAGCCATCCAAACCTAGTATTTTGTAGAATAGGACCTTGGTGCCCTAATTTTATTTGGCCAACACACAAAAATTGCCAGAAACAGTCAGCTCCCAATAGTAGGTCTATTTTATTAGGAATATCAAAGTGGGGGTCAGCCAATTTTATATGTGATGGTATTTTTATCGAACTCAGGTCAACTTTAAAGTTAGGCAGATTACTAGTTATTTGTGGAACAACAAGACATGAAAGTTTTAAAGAAAATGAGTTGTGTTTTGACTGTATGCATATGATACAAGAAGATTTTATATTGGTTAGATTTTCATTTATGCACGATACATTTACATCAACTCTTTTTCTAGTAAGATTCAACATATCACTAAATTCTGAAGTAACAAAACTACTCTGACTACCAGGATCTAATAAAGCACGAGCCGTGTGATATTTATTTTCATTATCAATGACACGCAGAAGAACTGTTGAAAGAAGGACGTTCTGATTTTTTGTTATATTACTAGCAGCTAAATTAATGCTTTCCTGTACACTATTTACCAGAGGTTGATCTGAAATTATTCTATTCTCATTTTCGATATGTAGAAGGGTATGATGTCTAGATTTACATCGTCTACAAGAACTGAAACGGCATTGTTTTATCAGATGGCCATATCTAAGACAATTTATGCACAGCTTCAAAGATTTGGTTTTTTCAATACGATCATTAACAGATAACTTCATGAATTCAGGACAATCCTGTATAAAATGATTATTTTTACAAAATGAACACCAAACTCTCTGTGAAATATTGTTTGACTGATTTGAGGTTAAAAAAGTTTTGCTTCTGATCTCTTGCTTATTTTTACTGAAGTATTTTTTGCTGCACTGATTATGCTCTATAGATTCTAGAAGATCTGCACGATCTTTCATGAATGTGAATAAATCTTCCAAACTAGGTGATGAATGAGAAGCTTTCTTTTCCTCCCATTCCCTATTTGTGTTGGAATCTAATTTCAAAGAAATAAGATGGATAACCAATGTATCCCAATTGTCAGTAGGTTGGTTCAATGATTTCAATGCACGCATATGTTTTTTAACGTTATCCATAAGGGTTCTAAGAGAGACAGAAGATTCATCATGAATTTTTGCCAAATTGAATAGAGCATTAACGTGGTTTTGTATCAAAATTCTAGAATTGTTATATCGGTTGGAGACTAAATCCCAGGCAATTGGATAATTTGCACAAGAAATTTCTAAGCTAGCTATAACTTGCCTGGCACCACCTTCCAACGCAGACCGAAGATAATGAAATTTTTGTATCTCATTGATTGAAGTGTTTTTATGGATAAGCGATTCAAAAATGTCTCTAAATTCTATCCATACGTCAAAACTGCCGTCAAATTTTGGCAAGTCAATTATTGGCAATCTAATATTCTGAGACATACCTTGATCATTTGGGCTCGGGGCCGCTAAGTTACCAGTAGGGCTCGTAACTGAATTATTCGTCAGGCTCGAGTTGCCTACGCTACTATTTTGATCCGATCTAGCAAAATTTAGAACATTCTTTGCCTTTGTGGTGGAGGAATAAAAAAATTGCTCGAATGTTTCGCGTTCTACAATCTGTGACTCTACCTCGGTAGACAATAATTCAATATCCAACTGAACTACTTCAAAGTCATCAAGAAGAGAGGTAGACCGCTCTAAACGTTGTTCTAATTCAAGTAATAAGTTTTCATCAGTTATTGGCGGGGCCAATTTCATAACAAATTTAGAGAAAATTGTCAGTTTACCTTTTATTACTGCTCTCCTTTTTACTAATAGATCCATATCAGCCATTTCGAATAGGACTTGGTTAGATAATAAAAATGCTTGTCAACTTTCGAACAACTACAACCAAAGTCAAGATTAATATATTTCAAACAGTAGTGAAAAGGAAAGGGGATGAAAAGGAAAATACTGACTCTGACTTCAGGCAAAGGAAGACAACGACGTTGTTTGTTGGTCTTGGCTAATCAAAAACTATCTAGGTAGATGGTCTCTCTCAGGAAGTCACTGGAAGGCCCTTTCTTCTCTCTGCATAGATGAACAGCTTCGGAATCTTTATTGGAAATATTTCTATGGACTTTCTTGACGGCGACAAATGCTGAATACTTCGTATAACTACTTCAGTGAAGATTTCGGAATGATTTCGATCAATATCCCGGTCGATGGACCATGTTTGTGAGTATGAGTTTTCGTTTTTCGAATGGACTGTAACTTTTATGATGCTGGAAAACTGCTTTCGCTCTTGAATTCGTAATAAAACCAGGATGCTGATTTCTAGTAGTTTTATTACGTCTAGCTAACAAATTGTGATAATAAGAGGCAAAATGCGTACAATGAAGTTTTTGGGTGTTGTTGATAATATTGTTTTTCGAGTCGTTATGAACGACGGCACTTATATGACATTGTCATTTATTAGTTAAAGGGTAATGCACATAAATGTGAAAAATACGTAAAACGCAACACCACATTATGCCCATATTATGTCAAGATCTAAAAGGTGTTTCACTAAAAAATTAAGTTGAAATATGGAGTTTTGATGTGATAAGTATAAACATCTTGATTTCATTGAAAATATGAACAGGATGTTCATAAAGTCAGTTGTGGAATCATCTGCGACTGAAAGTTGGAATTCAGTCGCTGTTTTCCATCGTACAAGATAACCTCTCTTGGAAGAGATTCATGTTTTAAAGAGAAACATTCTCAATTGAAAATTGAATCAATACATGACTCCTCCGGAAATGGAAAAACCTACGATAAAATTGAAGTTACTTTTTTGAAATATCTAACAGAAAACAACTACTTCCCCGGCAAAACGTGGATTTTGCCCCGGGAAAATCACTTTCCACTCAAATTTCAAATATAGGTATACAGTTTTCCACTTGCAAAAAAATCAATTTTCACACTACGATTTCAAAAAATTCTACATATCAATAAATATTTCCCAAACATACCCGATTTGATACAGAAATATTTTGCTAGCCTCCACGGGGTGATAGGAGGTTCAACCACGAGATGTTAAATTCCAAACAGTGTTCCATCATATGCGCATGCGCTGCACGTTGTGGGTTGAATCTAATTTGAAATATTGACGGGAGCAATATTGATAAAACGCTCGATCTCCATCGTTTTTGGTGAAAACGAACCTATTATTTTATGATAAAAATAGTGACAATGAATATAAAGCATACTGATGGCCCGAGTTCGATCTCGGCATGAGTTATTTTCCCTTTTTTTGTTAGAAATGTGAATGATCGGCTATTCGGCTAGCTTTCACGAGCGTTTTTTGTCTAAGAGCTGCGTTTGTAGAAAAAATCTTGGGTGTATTTCGAGCACACAGTGGTAATTTCCGCTCTCCAATGATTACTGCACTGCTTTTCGCGTCGAGCGGTAACTCTGTCGAGTGGCAATCTATCACTTTAAAGCTCTAAATACATAAATAGCTTGGGCACGCGAAAATATTTCTGAATCATTTTAGGTAGACGCTTGTTTATTATGCGCATGAGCATATGATGGAATACCTACTGTTTGGATTCAACGTCTCGTGTGAGGAAAGGTTGGACACGAGTCGTGTCCAACCTTTATGTAGATTTTGAAGACAACGTTATTTTGAATGGAGTGTACGAGTTTCATAGCAATACCTTCATATGGTTATATTTTGATTGGCTTACCTTCTTCCGATATTTTCTTCCTTTTATAGTTTTGAGGTGTGACAGAGTGCAAAGGTAAAACATTTGTGCCAGTTCTCATCTTCGGGTGATGCCCAACTGTGCAGGATTTTCCTTTGCAGGCCATCAGTTGTGCCAAAAGGTCGTGAAGATAAGATCTTTCTTCTTCTTTCAACAGGTTGAATCTGTTCTGAAGTTCAAAGGGATCTGAAAACATAATGGACACTTTCAATTCAAATTTAGATGAAAATAAATACCTGGATACAAGAAAAGGGTGACATATCAACACTGAAAAATTACGTTGATTATTCAACTCGTCATGAAATTAGCCAATAGCGTCTGCGAATTTGTTACCACGTATTGATAAGCGAATATAATATACCGGGTGACCGCGGAATGTGACTCGCCCCTACCACTTTTTTGTTTTTAAAGATAAAGGAACAAAATTTGGAGGATCTCAATAAGACAAAACTTCATTTTTATAAGAATAACTATAGTCCATGCAACTGCCGGTTTTGCCGGAAGTGACTCAAACTTTCGATTTTTAAATGGGACACCTGGTATATTTTCATCTCTTTTGTCTCCTCATGACATTCTGAATACAACCATGTATTATTTGTCACTTTTTGTAACCATTTATTTTCAAAATTTTGAATTTTATCTTTTAATCTAGAATGGATACGTTTAAATCACTAATTACAGCCCTAAAATTTTGGGAAAATACAACATCACTGTTTTCGGTTAAAATGTATGTGCTATGTAAAATTCAACTTAAAAATTGAAATTACTAATATTTTTCAAATGGCAACATGTTGGCTTGTCGGGTTAGGAAAAAAAGACCGTTTTATTACGATTAATTTGATACCGCACACTTTAATAGGTTTTAAATAAAATTCCGGTAAAAAAACTCAAAAAACTACGTCAGATGTTTCATAAAATAAAGCATCTTTTGGTATTGAAATAAGATTTGAATGCATCGAGTAACCTTTGACGAACACAACTGATAAAACAAAATCATTAAGGATGTTGACTTCTTATTTTACTTCGCTTTTGCAAAAGTAAATTAGGTATTTATTGTGTCATCATTTAAAGGACATGTTAAAGACAATATTTATACAAGAAGATATGTTATTAGCTTTTGGATTATTGATTTTGTTTTATCAGTTGTGTTGGTTACAGGTTGCTCGAGTTGCAAAGTCGGAATTATACTAATTCTTTGTTGCGAAGTCGAAATTATGATTCCGAGTTGTGAAGTAGAAATTTGGCTAATTCTGAGTGAAGTCGGAAATAGATTTTTTTATTCTTTGTGGTACTTCTTTGCTTTCGTAAATTTGTATTAAACTGGGTATCATTATAGTTACTTTTGTGGCCAATATCAATCAACACATAAGAAAAAATCTGCAGCCAGAAATCTCACTAAAAGGTCTCGTACATTTCAGCCTTTTTACGCAAGTTTATATATCGGACTTCTGGTGACGTATATTAAAAAGATAATAGCAAATCGTAAAAAGAGAAGTAGTTGAAGAAAACCATGGCTTACTTGATAGAGAATTAGGTGATTTGAATACTACTAACGAAATCAAAGAATGTGAGAATATGCGACCTTATAAATATTTCTTCAGAATGGGTGAAGTCACACATTCAATAAATTACTGCTACCAATATTTTACGGTATTTTACAGTTTTTGCTACAAACTCTATAAATAAAACAAAATTGAGCACAGTTGAACTTGAAATATAGCATTTTTCCTATAAATTTGTCAGCCTTTTTATTGAAGTCAAAAGTCTGAAAAGCATGCGCAATGGTCACGAGAAAAAGGCCGACAATGGAATTGCTCACAAAAGGCTAAAATGTACGAGCCCTTTAATCGACGTATCAGCAAACACTCACCTATTCTCAAATTGTAGAACGTCACAAAACCAGTCGTAAACTCGCAATATAAGAAGTTGTGAGTAGAATTGATCGTTCTAATGCATGAATACGTGTTGTTATTCGCATTCATACAGAAGCAGAACGGCCCTGCCGTCCACTGTGGGGCCGTTCTCCAGTGATCGTTGTCATGGTGGAAACAGTTCATTTTTTCGTGACAGCACTCCTTTTCCATCTGATCTTTTTTCCTTTGTTTGCGCAGTTTCTTGCGAAGCCGTTCTTCTCTTATTCGGCGTTTTTCTTCTCTGGCTACATCTCTTACGTCGGGTATTTGAGGGCCCGTGATCTCGCAGTGGCAATAGTTTTTCCTGTTTTTTCTTTTCGGAAGCGGAATCATATCGTCCGTTCTGGAAGGCTGAAATATTCGAGTAATATTTGAAATTTGGCAAAGTACCAATATGTATTTCTATATGAATGTTTGATTAATTTTATTTCAATAGTTAATTCACGTGTGTTTGTTAACAGGACCCAACAATTTGTACCAAGAACTCTTGAGGCATGCTTTGGTTCTAGCTAGAACGGCCTCAGAACCGTCCAAAGTAGTAGCTAAGTTGAGATCTGACAAATTTTGGGTCAGTAGACGTTCTAAACTTGAATGCACGACTGTTCAGAAATAGTTCAGAACCCTTAGAAAATGCTGTTGTCCATAGAACTAGAATTGAGTTTTAGTTTTTTCTGTATTTCTATATTTTTTATGATTTAGGTTTGACTGGGCAGTTTATTTAATGTTTTTTTATGTTTTGTTTCTAAACAGTATATATATGACGGAATCAATTCACGTATTTGTTTTCTAGCATCCCATTCTATATAAACCATAATTCATTGGTTAGGATAATAAAATTGAGGTATAATTCCTATTCATGTTAAAACATGTTGAGCTTTGTTTAATTCTTGAATTGTCTATATAATAATAATAATAATAATAATAGGACTTTATTCAATCAACTACAATATAACAATATAAACATACTTATATGATTGAATAGGCGGAGTGTCACTGCCAATCAGTGTTTTTCAACTCAACCTTCAGCATAGAAACTAAATTAAATGGTATAATAGAAAGTACTAATAATAAAAATTTAAAATAATATAGAACTAAATTGAATCGTCAATTCTCAATAATATCAACAATATCAACGACTGTATCAATTCAAAACTATATGAAATCCCAAAGAAGTATTACCAAATGCCTATCTCGAAACCCAGAAACATGGCCGCATTACAGTTTTTGTATATAATCGACTTACACAGTAGAGAGAAGATGAGCTTTAAGTTTTTTCTTGAAGTTTCTAATAGAATAGTTGGTGAACTCAGGAGGCAAATCATTATAAAGCATGCAAGCGGTGTAGGAGAAGCTACGTTTGAAAGTGGTAGTAGAGTGTTTAGGAATCACTAGCAAACGCCTATTCCTTGTTGAAAAATCATTGATGTTTTCGAAGCGTTTCAGTTTATTCATCAAGTATGAAGGCTTCTGGGTAATTAAGGTCTTATGAACGAGTGTTAAGAAATGAAGTTTGCGAAGCTGTGGAAGTTTAAGTTTCTTTGTATCTCGAAATGACTGGCTTATATAATATATGTTTATTTCTTCAATAAAATGGTAAACAAAGATAGTAAACAATAAATTTTCAATAAACATGTGTTCACTCCGAAAGTCGAAACTTGTATGGAGCGTGTAAATGCAAATAATGAATAAAAATACTAAGTATACCTATTAAATTAGCGAAGCAACAAACATGTAATAAAAAATCGGGTAGATGTTTATTCTAAGATTACTTATATAAAAATATATCATAAAAACATCATAAAGATATAAATAAGTTTACAAAATGCACAGATGAATACATGTATACATACACAAATATCATAAAGATATAAATAAGTTGACAGAATGCACAGATGAATACATGTATATATTCACATACACAATATGTCCAAATACATATACACATGCATAAGTGGCAATGGAATAGATTGAGCATATAAAAGTTTTTTTTTTCATCTTAGTTCCACCATACTGAGTATAATTTCTCGTGATTGTGACTTTATGAACTTCCTTAGTTCTCTTTTGAAGATAGATGGGGACATAATATTTTTTATCACTTCAGGTAAGTAGTTGTAAAGCTTTGGACTAAGATATTTGTATCTTTTTTGTCCTATAGTTTTAGTCATGAAGGGAGGTAAATATGTTTGATGTCGGTGTCTCGTATCATAGTTATGTTCAGTTTTTTTAAGATTTGATTTAGATTTATGTTGATTAATATTACAGTTTAAGAAGAACAGTTGTCTTGGATCCATCATTCCTGTTTCAATAAAAAGTTCATTCGAGGGTTACTCACGGTCTTTCCTAAAGATTATTTTTAAAATTTTCTTTTGAGTTATCACCAATTTGTTGAGTATGGTTTTGCCAACTCCACCCCAGGATAATATTCCATAGGTAATATGGGATTCTACTAGTGAGTAGTATATAGTTTTCAATTGGTTCAGATTCAATATATCTCTGAGAATCTTGAACTTAAACATAAGATGTTGAATTTTTTTTATAATGTAATAAATCTGTTTTTCCCATTTTAGATTAGAGTCAATGATTATTCCAAGGTATTTGATTTCCGTACATGATTTTATACTCAGATTTCCATCTATGTGTAGAAGTCTGGGGAAGAGGCTTTATGCATATAAAAAGGTAAATAAAAAGTTTTATCAAAGTTGATTGAAAGGAGTTTGTTTGCGAGCCATTCCTTAATAATTTTGAAATCGGATTCGACCATTATTTTCAGAGATGTCCAATCTTCTGAACTATAAAAGATGGCTGTGTCGTCAGCATATGTTGTAATTGACCCTCGACTATGGACAGAAAATAGACCATTCAGGTAAATATTGAAGAGGATTGGTCCAAGAATAGTGCATTGTGGTACGCCATACTCTATCATTTGAAATTCACTAATTGAATCGTTTATTTTCACGCATTGGAATCGATTTGACAGGTATGATTCGAATAACTTGAGCTGATTACCTCTAATTCCCATGTTCTCCATTGACTCTAGTAGTAGAGTGTGGCTCACTGTATCGAAAGCCTTCGATAAATCGATAAAGATACACAGAGATGGTTTACTACTATCCAGACTGGAATAGATCTCGGAGGTGAGGTTTAGAATTGCATCTTGAGCGGAGATGCCTTCACGAAATCCAAATTGTTTTTCTGAGAGTAAGTTATACTTTGCAAAATATGCAGAGAGTCGTAGTTGCAAAATTTTCTCAAATATTTTGGCAAAATTGGTTATTACCGAGATGGGTCTATAATTTATGACATTTTTGTGGTCACCGTTTTTATATATTGGAAGTACCATGCTGTTCTTGAATTTTTTTGGAAATATTCCTGCTGTAATGCTTTGATTGATAATGAAAGCCAGTGGTTCTGATATAAATTCACAGAGCTCTTTTAATGTTTCTGATTTTATCCCATCCATTCCGGGCGCTTTATTATTTTTGAGAGATGTTATGACTCTGATTATTTCTAAACGATCTGTGGCTCTGATAAACATGGAATTTGCTCTACCTATTTTTTTAGGATTTTTGTAATGTGGATTTTTAGATATTTGGCTTGCCAATGTTTTTCCCACAGATATACAATGTTCGTTGAATATGTCTGCAATACGCTTGACTTCAGTAATTTCTTGTCCATTATTTATTATGGTGTTTATCGAAGATTTTTTTTTGTATTGTGAACATATTTCTTTGACTGTATTCCAGAGACATTTTGTATTTTTTGAATCATTATCAATTTTTGTTCTATAATAATTACGCTTGGTTTGTTTCATGATTGCTTTTAATCGATTTCTATAGTTTACAAATTCTACTTTCAGATCAATATTTGATGGATCCTTCAGTAATTTCTGGTACATTTTATCTCGTTTGTTGATCGATTTGATGATACTTGCTGTTATCCAACATTTTCTTGTTTTGTATTTCACCTTGATTTTTCTAGTGGATTCCTGAATGTTTTGATTTATTATGTCAACAAATTTATTCGTTGCAGAATCAACATCTGGTGATTGGAAAACTGAATCCCAACTAACATCTTTTATTTTTGTTTGTTTTGAATTGGGAATTATTATTTGCAGAGTAGTAATAAAGTGGTCTGTTAGATGTGTTTCGATAATACATGGTAAAAGAAGATCGAAATCGGTATTTGTTTTTATGAAAATGTGGTCAATACATGTCTCAGTTGTTTGTGTAACCCTAGTATATTTGTTGATTGTTGATATGAAACCTTGTTCATGCATGACATTGAGATATTGAACAGTGATTTCATTTTCATTTTTAATATCAATGTTTATATCTCTAACGAGTAAAAAATAGTCTGTATTGAGATGAACTGTAGTGAGATAATTTTTTATACTTTGAATGAATTCCACTGCGTTTGATGATGGTGATATAGCTATTATATTAATTTTTTTTCCATGATAGGATATTCTAGTATTAAGAATCCTATTTTTATTTTGAAGTTCTACTGTTTCATGAGAAAATTCCAGATCAGTCCTAATATAGACTATTACTCCATCACATTGATTATATTTACCCTCATTGTATATTGTTTCGTAGTTTTCTAGTTTATATAATTCAAGGTTATCGAGTTGTCTCGTTTCTGTCAGTACAATACATTCTGGTTTACAATACATTTGTTTTAAGTAACATTTAAAACCATCTATATTTTTATTGATACTACGGATGTTATTATTGATCAATTTGAAGTTGAGAGAATTCTCATTAATTTTCATTATATCATTATATTCAATGCAGTTTGATACAGTTTCAGTGGTTATTTCATCAATTACGTAATCTTTGATATAATTATCCATTTTATCACGAGGTTAATAAGAGCTAATAGATATAATGTTTAATTTATAAATAATGGAAAACCCACCTCTAAATTAATTTGGTTTTCTTGTTTGGTGTCTAAGTGTACGCCCTTCTCTTTCTTTTGTCTCTTTATCCCGCTGATTTGGAGTGGACTGACTGGCTGTATTCCTTGAAAAAGCTGATGTTTTCTTAATAGTTCCAGTAGTCTGTGATGCACTATTTTCTGGGTAGTTGCGGTTGCCTTGATTCTCAATTGAGAGCAGTGAAGTTTTTTTCAAAGTTTTTTCGGTTGCCAGATTTGTGTTAAATACTTCCTCTATGTCTGTGGTAATCGAATCTTCGTTGGGATCACTCGTTTTGGGAATTTGTGGAGTTGCTGGGGCGCTGTTTGCTTTCTGTGCGAGTTCGTAACTCAGATCGTGATTATTTTGTGTGCTCGTGTAGTCACCCAACTGGTCTAGCGTTTGTGGAATATTGTTTATGTAGAGAATATGATTTCTTATATAAGCTCTTAAGTTGTTACTTCTTGCCTGTTCGAGATTTTGGTACAGTATCTTATGTGTTTTTTGATCTTCAGGTCTGAGGTCGTGGTTGATATATACTCCAGTTCCTTTAAGCTTTCGAATATTTTAAAATAAGTTTTGTTTCGTTAAAAAGGGTTAAAAAGGAATTGTACTTTTATTTCCAATTAGGTAGATTTTGTTAATATCGGTCTCCCTTATGGTCATTCCAAGAAGGTTGTTCAGTTTGTTTAAGGTGATGTTTAGTAAGTTGTCTCTATTGGCATGTATCCCAAAAATAACTATATTGTTTTCACGGCTTTTTCTTTCGATGTCAACAATTTTCTTTTCCAAAGTGTAATATTTTTTTTCTAGTTTCTCCAATTTTTCATCCAATTTGTTATTAATGGCTCTTATCTCGTTTTTTATTTCCACTTTGTTGTTGTGTAAGGTGTCCTCTAATTTCTTCAGAGTAGATCTGCATTCGAAAGTTCGGCCATCGGTGTATGCTCACGTACTATCAGATTTAATATAAATAACTGATAGTCAGCCTTTCGTTTTTAAGTAGTAACTTCTTTCGTTTTGGTAGGTAAAAACTAGAAATGAGTTTGTCATATATGTCATGTATTTGAATCAATTTTGGCTCTTCATAGATTTTTCAATGGTTATTTCACACTGGTATCCTCATTATGTTGTAGCTGATGTTTCACAGATTCGATTGATGTAAGTTCCAGTATTTATTTCTTTGAGGTTACCCCTACAGATTAACTTCTGTCACTACACCCACTACACATGTACTCTGATCTAATTTTTAATCTAATATTTTCTTTCACTAGTCAAAAAAATTCTTTGTTTTGGCGAATAAAACCTCATGATTGTTCAAACACCCAATTTTGGTACTTATACGAATGACAATATTTTGTTAATATTAGCAATATAAGACAGTAAAAAGAAAAAATTGCTCTGGGATGTGAACTCGTGAAACCCGTAATTGCATCAAACTCACGAATACCTAATGAAAACCTCATGCATGAATTTTGTATTCTTTGCAAACGCATTTGATCTTGTTTCAGAAGCGCAGGGCCATATATACAATCGCAGTATGAGAGCTTAGACAAGATTAACGCTTCACATATGAGGAGTTTTAGACCGTTACCAAGAATATTTCTTTGCGGGTATAAATTCCTAAGTATATTGTACGATATTTTACTCAGATGATTAACATGTTTTGTATATCTCATATCGCTATCGATCCATAGTCCTAAATTTTTGCATTCCTCTACCACTGGTAGTGCATCACCAGAAATATTTATGTTATTTTGTCGCGCAAAAGTTAGTTTCCTATTTTTGGGCCCAAAAATCAAGAGTTTTGATTTACTAGCATTTAGTTTTAGGTTATGTGCGGATGATACATTATACAAGCACGCGAGATCTTCATTGATATGGTCCATGGCAGCTATAACATTTTCTATTTGGAAACTAAGGTATAGCTGTGTGTCATCTGCATATTGGTGTATCTGACAAAATTTCATGAATTCAATGAAATCTGAGATATAAATTGAAAAC
This sequence comes from Chrysolina oricalcia, assembly GCA_944452925.2. NCBI lineage: Eukaryota > Metazoa > Arthropoda > Insecta > Coleoptera > Chrysomelidae > Chrysolina > Chrysolina oricalcia. Next base: position 31,988,982 of record OX101808.2, read on the forward strand.
AAAAGCGGGCCGAGTACGGAGCCCTGTGGTACCCCAAGACTTCGCGGTTTGACCTCGGATATCTGGTCATCAACTACAACATACTGCGATCGATTCCTTAGATAGCTAGCGATCAGTTCCACAGAACCAGGTCCGAACCCAAAATATTCAAGTTTTTGTTCAAGTACAAATGGATCTAGAGTGTCGAAGGCCTTACTGAAGTCTAACAATACTAAACAGCTTACTTCGTTTTTGTCGGTGCTCATCAGAATATCATCGGTGATGCAGGCCAGAGCCGTAGTAGTGCTGTGATGCTTTCGGAACCCTGACTGTGAAGCAGGTATTATGTTGTTTGTGAAAACGTAATATGAAATTTGCTTTTCATTATCATTTCTAAAGTTTTAGATAGCATAGGTAAAATACTTATGGGCCGCAAATCCGAGTATGATGAAGCGTTTGCAACTTTGGGTAATCGAAGCACCATCGCACACTTCCACGGATCAGGAAACGAACCAGACATCAATGATGTATTAATTATGTGCGTTAGATACTCAATCAAATGAAAGCTAACGAGTTCGAACATCTTTTTTGATATATTATCGCATCCTGAGGCCTCTGATCGAATTGAATTCAAACATTCTGAAACTTCATATACTGTAGTTGGTGAGAATTCGAAAGTTACTTCCTGTGGGGTAATAGCATATTTATCCAACATCCGACTTTGTGCCTCAGTTTTATCTATAGTGGGTATGGAAATGAAGTGTGAGTTAATATCATGCGCATTTTTTAATTCGGGAGGGATTTCATATGAGTTTTTTTGACCTATGACTTTCAGAGACCTGAGCCGATTCCAAGTTATTTTACTGCTGTTTTGGTGCAACGCGAAATCAACATATGCCTTTTTTTCTCTGAGAATTGCTGCTTTGACATAATTCCTCAGTTCTTTATAATAATTCCAGTGTCCAATAATTCGACTGTTTTTGAATCTCTTGTAAGCTTTATCTCTCAATTTCCTCATGTCTTTTATAGTATCCGTTAGCAGTGTTTATAGAGAGAAGATAGTTAGCCAATCTTACGTACTTTTAGTTGGATTCAAATGGAGACCATCACTAGAGGTCGCTAGTCCACGAGTCTCCAGTCACGTCTGTTCTTGATTTTAACGTATGTATTTGATCAGTTCGTAAAATATGATTCATTGAATAATCCGATAGATGGCTATGAAATATAATTTTGACACGTGCATCCTATCCAGCGTTGTACTGGACACTGGTGTAAACTCGAGATTCCATTCATTTCAGTTTCAGCACAGAGTAGGGAAACTCTGTGGTTTCAGTGTTTCTATTTAATAGACCGTCAGATAGTGACAGTTTTAGGTGCCCCATTTTCACATACAAGCCTCGAATAGGGTTGAAAAGTAAGTCGATGTTGAGTAAAATGGAGGGAAATTTAAGAGTGGCTCCTGGGGATAACATATGGAAAATTCGATTTTCCATGGAAAATTCGATTTTTCATATTTTAACGCGAGCCGTGTTCATCTAATCATTAATTAATAGAACCTGCCTTCGAAAGATCAAAGTCTTGAGTGTTGAAGGTGGCTAAAGGGTTAAAATTAGGCTGTAATCTTGTAAAGAAAAATCGAGATTTTAACAGGTTTTCCCACGCAAGCCCATCGAAACTATGAAAACCTACATCGTCACTAGACCGAAAAACATAATGGTTTGAGTGGCGCGAATGGAAAAGTAGATTTTGTCGTCGGAAAATTTAATGGAAATTCTTTTTGATTTTTCCATATGTTTTCCCCACGAGCCACTCGTAAATTTCCCTTCATTTTACTCAACATCGACTTACTTTTCAACCCTATTCGAGGCTTGTATGTGAAAATGGGGCACCTAAATCTGTCACTATCTGACGGTCTATAACCTGGAACTTGATGTTATCAAGACCATTCCCAGTGAATTTTGTGTTTATTTGTTTTGTGCCGTTATCATTTGTGAAATTGTCACGTTACCCTTCGTGTATTTTTGAATATTATATTTGTTCAACACTTGCTATTAATATACAGGGTGTGGCACCGAAAACGAAACAGATCGAATATCTTCGAAACGCAATAAACGCATGTGTTGTGAATAAAATGCAGAAATACGTCGATTTTTAATCCAAGGGGGCATCTTTCTATCATAACCTCAACTGTCATACCTCTCCCCCCATCCCTTGGGCCCAATCACCCAAACAATTTGAATAGGAAAAGTAGTAAGTGTGACACATCATTAGGAAGGTAATTTCATAAGGAATTCAGCCATGTCAATTTTTGCCACCTAACTTTTCATTTTGGCGCCCTCTTGCGGGACAAACAACTGTTCTGTAATCCAAATTATGATACTGCATTTGCAAGCTATTCTGACATAAATTAGGTGACGATGCATTCTGGAATTTTTCTAAATGAAAAAACAAAATGGCGGCTCAAAATGGCGGACATGATTTGCAATTATGGTGCGATTCGATTCAAAATTGATATGTGGTGGTTCCAAGGTTCCAAGGTCGGAAATTATGGTTTGTTTGTCAATACGAAAAAATAAGATGGTGGCTTCAAGATGGCGGACGAAATTTGTAATTCTGGTCTGATTCGAATCAAAATTAGTATGTGGGGATTTTCAGAGTGAAAGATTATGATGTTTTTGTCAATGCAAAAAACCAAGATGGTGGACGAAATTTGTAATTGTGGTTCGATTCGATTCAAAATTGGCATATGGGGGTTTTACAAGTTTTCAGTATTACTAAAATGAAATAAATTTATAAAAAAAAATTAAACAAATGCGCTAAAAAGGAAATTATAATTTTTTTCAGATGTGTGACTGAGGTTATTCTATACGTAACAGAATCAAAATTTTACCTCGCAAAAATACCTATTTTGTACTCGCGGCAAGCTTTCGAATCTGTTACGCACAGACTCACAGAGTAACCTCCACACACATCTAAAAAAAATATGAATACGTTTTCTCTCTTTTTCGTTTATTTGCCGTTATCTCCTTTTAGCGCATTTGAATAAAAGCTTTTGTTTATCAATTTAAATAATTCATTTTATTCATACTGAAAACCCCCACATGCTAATTTTGACTCTAATCGAACCACAATTACAAATTTCGCCCGCCATCTTGTTATTTGCACAAACAAAAATATCCAAATTTCTAACCCTGAAAATCCCCACATACTAACTTTGATTCGAATTGGACCAGAATTACAAATTCCGTCCGCCATCTTGGACCACCATCTTGTTTTTTTGCATTGATAAACAAATCATAATTTCCGACCTTGCAAACCACCACATATATATTTTGAATCGAATCGGACCATAATTGCAAATCATGTCCGCCATTTTGGAGCCGCCATTTTGTTTTTTCTCTTAGAAATATTCCATAATGCATTGTCACCGAATTTATGTCAAAATAGCTTGCAAATGCAGTATCATAATTTGGAATACGGAACAGTTGTTTTTCTCGCAAGAGGGCGCCAAAATAAAAATTTAGGTGGCAAAAATTGACATGGCTGAATTCCTTATGAAATTACCTTTTCAATGATGTGTCACACTTACTACTTTCCCTATTCAAATTGTTTCGGTGATGGTGCCCAAGGGGTGGGGGGAGAGGTATGACAGTTGAGGTTATGATAGGAAGATGCCCCCCTTGAATTAAAAATCGACGTTTTTTTGCATTTTATTCACAACACATGCGTTTTGAAGATATTCGATCTGTTTCGTTTTCGGTGCCCCACCCTGTATATATTATTGTACTCAGTATATATAACAATTTAGTTGGTAAACACATTCAATCTCTTCATTCAATAATCGTTGTCTTTATAACACTTCGAACCTGTTCTGATTTCTGACAGCATATATGGAGCCCCATTTCGAAGAAATAAATTCAGTTTGAAGAAATGAGCACATGTGTAAAATGTACACACTAGTTGTAGTGATATCTTCAAGGTGAATACAGAGACTAAATAAACTGAAAATTACAAACATACTACTTGTTCCATTGTGTGTCACCACCTTTTCACTAGTGAAGTGTGCGACACAAATGTCACCCACCTACTGGTTAAAATGAGTCGCCCAGTGATTGAAATTAAATAACAAACAATAACAAACACAAAGCAGTTTGCCCCGAAAATGAGAAGGCAAAGGTACTGTTCACCGGTAGTGTATTGAGCTTCGTCCCAGTGATTTTGGCTTAAAATATACACTGGACACCACATGTAGGTGAAAAGATATATTTCACTGAAATTCCACACTCATTTTTCAAATGAACCTTGCCACAGTATTTTTCATGATGATTGAAGTCAAAATGACAAAATTGATATTAAGTTCACGTTCACTTTATTACATTTATGAATAGTTCATTCAATTTATATCAAATAATAAACAAAAAAGTATGCACTTCATTTTTATTGAATGACATTGAATTTGTGAATAAAATATGCTACTCTGTTAAAAACTATCATTAGAAAATTTCAAGTACGTCCCTGTCAGGGAGAACGATTCACTACTAGGATTCCTTGACGAAAATAAAAATCCTCAAGTATACCTCAAAAAATGCAAGTTGATTGTAGGGGGCGCATTCGTACGGGTGTATTTTCTGCCTCGGTTCGTCGTTATCGGGCTAGATGTCGCGCGCGATTGTATCAAACGCGATTTCCACAGGCATTGACTAACTATCTTCTTTCTCTATAAACAATGCCGTTAGACAAGGACTAGGTTTTTTAGACACTCTAGCTTCACGAATAGGACAATATTCGTCAAAGATCGATATTAAATTTTCTGTCAGAAAATTTACCTTGTCGTTGACTTCGACTAATGTATAGATAAAATCCCAGTTAAAATTATTTATATGTACATAGAAAGCTTCATTATCAAAATTTTTCCAATCCCGGTATTTTATTATTTTGGAGGCCTGTTCTGAAGTTTTTTTCAGTATTTTACAAGAGACTGCACAGTGGTCGAAAACATTATGCAAATTTGTTACTTCACAAATAGGAACATTCTCAGTGGCAGAGGTAATTATGACATCAAGACAGTAGAGTATTACTTGTGGCGGTGATTCTGGTTGGCTCTTCAACTAATTGGATTAGATCATAAGACTCTAAAAAGTTCTGAAAGTATGATGCATTTAGGTTGTTTACAAGAAGGTCTATGTTCAGATCGCCCAGAATAATTATGATTTTATCACATTCGGGTAAAAGTTGGGAAACAGTATTATCAAGACCATCAAAAAATTCTGAAATGTTACTTCTTGGGGGTCTGTATAGCACACCAGTGATGAAACATTTTCCATGAGCTCTTGTCTTAATCCATAACTTCGTATCTGATAGTATTTCTTATGTAAAAAAGAACTCCACCCCCTCTACCATCTCTGTCAACGCGTTCCAGTCGGTAATGTTCAATAAAAAAAGGGGTAACGTCGACATTTTCATGCAGCCATGTTTCAGAGCCTCCGAATACATCTACATTCCTAGACACTATATAATTCTCAAGAGCATCAAAGCCTGTGAAAATTGATCTCAAGTTCAGATGAGCAAACAGCATAACTTTAATTCAAGTAAATATAAACATAAACAAAGATGAGTTACATAAACGGGCGCAAAAAATTTATATATAAAATTATATGGATAAAAATCACTTAAACTTATATGAGTAATAAAAAAAAAATATGAATTGAGTAAGTTGAAATACCTTCCTTATTTGGCCGATTTCGAATCAATTCTTTTTCTGAATGAATATGTTTTGTTGTTATGTCGATTATTCTCATCCCTAGTTTCCACTTTTGTACTTGCTCCTGAGGTTGGTGTAGCGGGTTCACTATTGTGTTTATGGTAAAATGTTGTTTCAAAGACTTCTTCTTCTGTATTTATTTCTTCTTGCTCCTTTAATTGGTTGTAGGTGAATGTCTCTCCATTAATAATCAGATTATTTTTCACAATCTTTGCCTGATGGTTATTTTCCCGGGCCCACTTCAAATGTGTGTAGAGAGTTTTATTTATTTTCCTTTCTTCATCAGTCAGATCGTTGGTGATACTTATCCCAGATCCCTTGAATTTCGTAACGTTCTGGAAGATTTCCTGTTTCGTATTTATTCTGATGAACTCAATTATTACTGGTCTGATTCTCCCCTCGTTCTTTGGTCCAAGCCTGTAGTGATCTGCTACGTGTTGTTCTTCTATCTGAACTTCAAGTTTATCTTTTACAATTTTTGTAAAAAATGACAATGGGTTCTCTTTCTCGGGGATGCCGTACACTACGATATTTTTTCTTCTCAATTTGTTATTTGCAACTTTCAAGTTTTTTATCCAGTTCCTCGTTTTTATCTGTTAGCTCATTAACTTTCTCTTCTAGTTCTGCAATTTTTTTTTATTGGTTGTGCAACTCGTTTTTTATTTCTTTGACGTCAGCCTTTATTTCTACGTTACTTTGCTTGATCTCTTTTAATAGGTTGAGTATTTCAGCATTTGCCATTCTCGAATCGTACGCCAATGGTCAATACAAATTCGTGATTCAGTGGTAATATGGTACAGACCAGCAAAACCCAATTTCAAGCAGATAAGAACTATTGGATTTATAAAAACATTCTCGGAATTTGTGCTCGTTATTATCACTCATATTCACTTCTATTCAAATCAATGTTTTTGTTTGATATTTCGTTTATGCACTGATAGACTTTTTCCACAACTTCACTCAAGTTTTTGTGATTTTTGATTAAGAAGATTCGAGTAAAACGGCTAATTCAATTGGAACACATTCTTAACACATGTTTCTCGCACACTTGCATATGCATATATTTCATATTAATTCAAGTTGCCAATTAAATATTGATGTGGCAGTGATTGTATTCAACAGAGAATTTGATACATAATGGGAGTGCTTTGCAAAATTAATGCAGAACAATTGATTGGTATATGGTGATGAAGTTCTAAAAGAGTATCAATTGGCAGTTGATAGATAATTTTTGAAATGCATGCAAGTTTTCACGCGTCATTGGTTTTGTCAAAATAACTATTTATTGTTTAAAGTTCATCTCTTTTTCCTGTATATTTCATACCTTTCTATGTGAGAGAATTTATGAAAAATTTGGAATGTTAGCACAGGAAAAATTGATTGCAAAAAATCATTAGGGAACAATTCAAGACGTTATGAACGAAAATTTCATAAGAAGGCATTTAGCAAAATAATGATATTAATAATAAATATACTTTATTGTCCTAAGATGAAATCTTGTTGACAAAGTTACATACATCTATAGATAAAAATATTACTAGTCACATTACACAGACTTCTATTCATCACGTTCTATCACAATAGCAAAATAAAAATACAATATAATACACTGAAATAATAAATAAGTCGATCATACACCCAACAGATTGTCGTAATGAAGTTTTATGAAATATATTACAGGCTACTATAATAATAAAAAATACACTTCTTTATCCCAATCTTGTTGTGAAAGCTAAATACATACTTGGTATTCATATACAAGTACAAAAGCAATAAAAAAACATACTGATAACACAAAATTAATAAGACAATCATTCAATCAACAGATTTTCGTCATAAAATTATTGTAAAATATAATACGGTCTCCTACTCAATAGGTTTTTTATGTTTTTTCTTAAACACTCGATATCATAATATGCATAATAATATGCAGTTTTAGCAGTAGGTACTCCAAGGTCTCTAGCAATTACTCTGACTGCATAACATCCAGCCGTTATTTTTCTTTTCAATTGTTTTATGTGTGTATCAAACATCAATATTTGATCAATAAACGAACCCAGGGGTGGGATTACGTGAGCCATAGAATTCTATAGTCGACAGTTATGTCTTTGTCTCTCCCGTGAATTCAACCTTAATGACACCTCACTTATTCGATGAAAAGTTGAATTCTATGGCTCACGGAATCCCACCCCAGGGATCTGGCACATTCTTTACTCTCAATGATATCGTTTTCCAATAATACCTTGTCAAGAGTACATTTGAAGGACTCTATATTAGTTTTTTGTGATATTAAAAACAAGAGGTATCAATCACACCAACCCTCGACAAGTTTTACGTCGCGACAATTTGTTTTGTAAGGTCTTCAACGGACTAAGACCTAGTTTCACCATGACTTTGATCTCGCTTTAGGAGATATCCAACAATTTTAATCGGGCTTATTGCTTTACCGTCCATCATTGGTCAGTTGAATAGGCCGTAGAGCGTAGATTACGCGAACTAAGATAACTTCTAACTGACCAAAAACAGCCAATTGAGCAATTCGCCCGATTTAAACTGTCGGTTATCTCCTAAATCGGGACTAAAGTATTGGTGAAACCCGGCCTTACTCCTCCGCAAGATTGTAGTATCCTCGGCAAATAACGTAAGTTTACCAAAAACTTCCAGATTCGGTACTCCCGAATTTATCTCCGAGGTCCGTGATATTTCGTTAGTCTTCAGTAATTGTCTACGCTCTGTGGGATGAGTGTTGAACCAATTCAACGTTACTCCTTCACAACCGTACTGACGGAGCTTCCGCATCAGTATTCCGTGATCTACGCAGTCAAAAGCCTTAGTGAGTTAGAATACTGCCGCTGTAAAATCTTCATCAAGGAAAGGATTTGTAATCCATATTGATTTGCTTGAATGATGTTATGTGTGGTAAGAAACTCATTGAATCTTTTTTTAACGAGATTTCCAATTATTTCTGCAAGAATCGGTATAAGCGATATTGGTGAAGGAATATACCTTCACCATTGTTTAAATAGAAATAAGATAGCCAGCCTTATGGGATTAATATTGGATTCGAATGGAGACGACATGTAAATTGCGTCAGGGTCTAGCCTCCAAGGTCATGTCGTAACTTGATTGAAACAATGGTTATAGCATTAAAGTCAAGGTTCCTTGAAGAACCCTGGATTAAAATGACGTCAAATATACCGATTCTACAGGCAACTATCTTACTTCTATTTAAACAATACTTTCACCAAACGATAAATTTATAAGTATTTAGGGTAACGCCTGGGAGGTTTTCAAAAAAATTTATGGAAATATCGTCAACGCCAGCTGCTTTTTTATTTTCTATATCTTTCTCTATTTCCATCAGTTCGTTAATATTTGTTTTATACAATACCAAAAGATTGTCATTTTCATGTTCTTCAAGATGTATTAACAGGTCATATAGTATTTTATTCAAGCTTTTTGGCTATAAAGCAGTAGAAATCATTAATTTCATTTGCACTTATTGGTATTTCTGAGTTACTTGATTTTTTTGGTTTTATCCCTCAGGACATTTTTTACGGACCCTGTTTTCTTCATTTTATAAGTATCTAATCGATTTTTGAAGTAGTTTTCTTCAGCGAGATTGAGTACTGTTTTATACATTCTGCGGTATTTGTTAAAGTGTTCATGAAAATAAAGATTGTCAGTGAATTTCCTCATAATAGTGTAAGGATCGCAAATTTCTTGACGACGTTTTTATCCCACGTGTAAAACAAGGTTCTCTTTGTTTAATTTACAGTTTTTAAGTGGGAAAAGATTTATTAAATTAATCTAAAAGTTGATTGTAGAAAACGATGAAGGGATCAGTAAGAAGCATAATACTTCCCCAATCCAGTTCAAGACAATTTCGATGGAACCTATCATAATTTATTTTATTTTGAAAACATTGATCATCACTACGAAATATTAATTTGTATACACTCTGAAAATTAGTGAAGGCGCATCTATTACAGCAAACACCATGTGAAATATATGTCATGAACGCCCGGGCAACTGTGATTCGCTTTGAAGGGAATTTGGGATACATGAAACTCAATAAGTCGATGTTTAGCATGCAAGTTACACTGTTTTCCACAATTACCTACAACATAATAAATGTAAATTCGATTTCTAAATTTGGAGTGTTTGTGACAAATTAGAGAATCAGAAAGTAAAGCGCATTTTTAAATGAGTATCAGTTCATGTAACATCACAAGGTGAAATTGAAAGGATCTTTATGTATATTTGACCAAGTGAATAACTATTTCAGTTAATATTTTTATTTTCACTTTGTCGATAAGTTGAGAAACTTCTGACATTAAAGTAAATTTTGACTTTGAATGACTTAGAAGTATAAATGGAACGTCACATGGGCTAATTTTGAGTCACATTTGGTATCACAGATAGATGTCTGACCAACAAACAAGGCACGGAATTGTCGTTTGTGCGATAATAATGGAAGTCGCTTTTCGTATTTCTAGTGTGAAAGTGAAGTCCACTAGCATATTTCAGATGATTTTGTGTTGAGTGGGGTAGAAAGTGTAAGCCACCGGTTTTAGAACAAAGGATCAATAGTGAAGAGGTAAGGTATTGAATTGGATCCCGAAATGTCTCGAATTCGATTCCCGATTGGTCCACATATTCAACTAAGTTTTTATTTTCGTCAATTTGCCGCGAACTTATTCTATTCAGATTTACTCACCTTGTGTAGTGGGGCTATTTTCCTGCTTCTGGATGGTGTAATGCTAGGTGCAACAGTAGTCAAACTAGGTAGATCTTGAGTGGCGGTGTGAAACCTATGCCCATGTCTGTGATGGTTCGTGAACGGAGGTGGAGAGGCTGTGGTACCATTAAAAAAGACCGAAGCCAAAGTTGAAGTTACGGTTTCCATTTCTGTGACATTCGTGTCGGTCTCCGTTGTCGTCTTCGTGGGCCTTTTTCTCTTCCTCTTGTTCCTCCCAAGGTGGTCGATAGGAATCGGCCTTAGAACGCTTGGATTATCACCATCGACAGTACCGATGGGTAAAGTGTGGTGATGGAAACTCAGGTCGTTGAACGAGTTCAGTTCGGAACCGTTCAAAGACGAGACACCGTCTAGTGGTCTCGTGTTTTTCAAGTGCCTTCGGATTTCTTTCAAGGTTTCCAGTTTGAGTCTCAAGTTCTGAATTTCGTTTTCGATTCTGTGTCGGGATCTCAGCCACGTTTTCTTGTCCTTGTATATTACAGTGGAGCAGTTGATTTTACCTTTTTGAACGACGCAAGCGGGATTCAAGAGTGTGTTTGTGTCTAGGTTGGGTTGCAGCGGAGATCGGCCGGCAGTATCGTTTTGTAGCTGAAACAGAAAATTGGCTTCAGTACGCGGACGAAGAGCGAGCAGGTTTTATGTATAACGTTGTGCCCTGTATAAGATGGTCCTATATTAGTATTAGAATAGTTAGAAATTGTCTTTAAAGGAACAAGATTAATGCAAATTCACGAATGATGAAAGAATAACCAACGATAACAAACACCACACAAAACGACAAGAGAAAATCTGAAATTCTAAAAACCGTCTCTGATCTCTGACAAGAGTGGCTGATCTTAGTGACAAGTCTTCCTGTTGATGAAAAAGCACTGTTGCACGTTCATTATAATTATAGTAGCATAGGGTACATTATTGTTTTAAATAAGTTTCTTTCGCGCCTAAAATTCGGAGTAATCTATCTCTAAAAGGTTCTTTTTGGTCTTAAAAAGTCCTAACTGCGCTGTCAAATTTATCTCTTTCAAATGACAAGTGTTTTATTGCCTCATAACAAAAAACTCTGAATTGGAACACCAAATTATTTTCAATCTCGGTAACGATCTTCCCAAACTACACCGATGATGCGCATGCGCACATCGTAAATGGGTCGCATACACGGCATGCTTTTCGCCGTGAAAATTGGCGGGATTAGCATTCTAGAGTAAGTATACAGGGTGGGTCACGGTCGATGGTACCTTAGACGTTTACGGAGAACGGGACATAGGATCATTCTGAAAATTTGGTTTCTCAAGTAGTTGCTCTTGGTCTACCGATCTAAAGTATTTTCAGCAATGCAGCGTTGCCGCTTATACCAGAAAGTAGCAGCATCTTGTTATTTCAAATGGGCCACCCTGTATATTACCGCATTTTTTAACTTGTCATTCTTTTCTGATTATTTCTGCCTCATACTCCCCTATACCTATCTCTAACTGTTTTTGAGATATTGGTTATTTTCCATATTTTTTATCCAAAACATAGCTCGAATTGAATGTTTATTTCTGCGGTATTTGAATTCTTAGGAAGTTGCAATTCTGTGCTTAGTTCATCAAGATCTTGTACATTGATTCTGTATAGAGAAGTTTGTTCTGCGTTATACAGGGTCGTTCAAAATTCATGATTTTACTGCTAGATACAAAAAGGGTTGAAAGTGCGTTTTTTTTAATGGAACATCCTGTATATTATGAAATATCCTGAAAGATGACTAAATTCCCTTCAAATTGATATATCATGTTCCTATACCTAAATAGCCAGAGTTCCGAGATAATAGCAATTTTCACTTGTAATCTCCCAAGTGCTTGAATTATTGCCGGAAATTTTTCTAGAGAGATTGAAAATTCATGTACGAGATATATTTACGGCAATTAATTCAAGCACGAGGGGGATTCGGTAAGAAAATTTCACACCGAGAAATGAAAATCATCCAACAATTCATAAGAATAAATAACTAACGATGGTTTCACCTGAACTATTTATAACCACTGAAATATTGATATGTAAAATACTTAACAAAATTTTCATCAATAAATGTGTTTTACTGAAATCGTTAAAGAATGCCCACTTTCTCGGAGCAACTTCAGGCCTCAAAATACGCTAATGTAGTATTTTAGTCCGTTGCTAAGCAACGAACTTTCCCGGACCGTTTTCGGACCTAAACGGTATGGGAAAGTACTTTCCCGTATCGAAAACGATACGGGAAAATTTTTGCCGGCTTGTTTATATTTTAGACAGTTATTGAATTAACGCAAACAATATGTAGAATTCCTTAGTTTTTGATAATGCTGATTGCGATTTCAGAAAAAATACATTCCCAGACTTCATTGCTTGTTGGCCTCGGCTTAACGCCTCGGCCAACAATTTACATTGTCGTCCGGGAATGTATTGCTTTTACTAGTAGATACACAATATACTATTAAATTTGGAACAAAAAAAATAAAAAAGTTATGTTCCTATCGTGGATTGAACCATCGACCTAGCGACTCGTAGGCCGCAATAATCGCGGAGAAAATATTTTCTGACACATTCCAAATATCTAGTAAATACATAATTATCTCCTTTCATATGAAAACTAGACCTCAATTGGTACATTAAATCAAAATATCAACTTGTCACATGTCAAACATTTATTGATGAAAATTTTGTTAAGTATTTTACATATCAATATTTCAGTGGTTATAAATAGTTCAGGTGAAACCATCGTTAGTTATTTATTCTTATGAATTGTTGGATGATTTTCATTTCTCGGTGTGAAATTTTCTTACCGAATCCCCCTCGTGCTTGAATTAATTGCCGTAAATCTATCTCGTACATGAATTTTCAAAGAAAATTCATGTACTCGAAAAATTTCCGGCAATAATTCAAGCACTTGGGAGATTACAAGTGAAAATTGCTATTATCTCGGAATTCTGGCTATTTAGGTATAGGAACATGATATATCAATTCGATGGGAATTTAGTCATCTTTCAGGATATTTCATAATATACAGGATGTTCCATTTAAAAAATCGCACTTTCAACCCTTTTCGAATCTAGCAGTAAGATCATGAATTTTGAACGACCCTGTATAACGCAGAACAAACTTCTTTATACAGAATCAATGTACATGATCCTGATGAACTAAACACAAAATTGCAACTTCCTAAGAATTCAAATACCGCAGAAATAAACATTCAATTCGAGCTATGTTTTAGATAAAAAATATGGAAAATAACCAATATCTCAAAAACCGTTAGAGATAGGTATAGGGGAGTATAAGGCAGAAATAATCAGAAAGGAATGCCAAGTTCAAAAATGCGGTAATATACAGGGTGACCCATTTGAAATAACAAAGATGCTGCTACTTTCTGGTATAAGCGGCAACGCTGCATTGCTGAAAATATTTTAGATCGATAGACCAAGAGCAACTACTTGAGAAACCAAATTTTCAGAATGATCCTATGTCCCGTTCTCCGTAAACGTCTAAGGTACCATCGACCGTGACCCACCCTGTATAATATATATTTCTATGGTTACGTTTCAGTACAAAAATGATGACAAACTCATTAGCTGCTTTCCATTTAACGTAAGGAGCTCCTCAGAGCTACCCAAAGCGTACGACCATGCGTTCCATTTAGTGGAGCTTCAAGCACCGATTGATATTCCCCTTGCCCCTCGAGCACCACCCGTTTTATTGGTGCATGAAGCACAAGTAGACAAAAGTCAAAACGCGAATACATAGTTTTTTGGCGAAAAAGTCAGTGATATAGTTATTTGTATGCTAAGGTCGCGAAATACCTTTTTAACGTACCGAAAGAACAGTTATCGCCGAGGCCGCTTGCGGCCGAGGCAAGATAATCTTGAGGTCGTTAAAAAGTTTCGCGGCCATGGTATACTATTTTTCGTGCAATCGTTAAAATTATTAAAATAGATAGTTGTAAATAAATATATTATTGCTCTAAAATCAACAGCAGTTCAATTTATTTAACAATATCACCGTGTGCTATGGAAATGATATGTTTCAATATATACAAAATATTTTGACAGTTCTTGTCAAAACGCAAAATGTCTGATACTGATAGTGATATTTCGGTACCTTCCACTCCTACTGAACTCAAAAGCGTTGTAAATTCGGCGCTTTCCGTTTTAATACCCGAAAAATCTAAACGGCAGTACGAAAAATGTTACGGAGAGTTTAAAGATTGGTGTGACAAACAGAATGTTAAGACGATGCCTGAAAACATTTTTGAAAGTGACGTTTGGTTTCGCGGCCGTTGCTATGGGTAACGGCCGCGAAATTAAATTTCACGGACTGTGCTGAGAACGCGAAATACTGACTTCGCGTGCGATTGCACGAAATAGCTATTTATGATACAAGTTCGTAAAGTAGGACTTTTTTGTATGAGCATGAAGTTTGTTGAATGAGGCGCAGCCGAATTCAACAAACACGCGAGTACAAAAAAGCCTTTTACGAAAGTGTTTCATACAAAGTTTTTTCTTCGACAGTTTTTATATTGCTAAATTGTAGCAATCATATCATTAATGATATGAATTGTGGTCGTATTATCAAATAAAGACTTCCGAGTTATATTTGACGCAAAATACTGTATTTTTCAAAAATGCATAAATGTATGAACATTGTGTAAAAAATTACTTTACGCACAGTTGATGATTTTACGCACAGGTGATTTTTTCGCACTTGTGCATAAAAGTATTTACGCACTGTCAGCAGTGCGTAAAAGCTCAGTTTACGCACTATCGTAGAAAAAATGTATTTCTATTATATATATTTTTTTGAGAAAGTGACAGTTTCGATAGTTGAACGTTAAATCAGCTTGTTCTTAGTTTTTTGTTACCTTAAGTCCACTTATTTGATCTTCAAAGTCCTCCATTGCATTTTCTAGTTGACGTAAATGGCTCCTTCTATCCCTTTTTGTTAATCTATGGATTCCTTCAGTGTCATTCTCAAATAAACCGTCGTTTAGCAATTGTACGTCCCTCCTAAATCGGTTAAAATCTCTTCGGGTTACATTTTGTAACTGGAAAAAAAATTGAAATATAAATATACTAATATAGCACTCACATAAAATTTTGAAAAATAGGATCATTACAAACTGCAAATGTACATGAACTCACAGAGATAATAGAGACGGGTGCATTGAATTTTGTAAGATTAATGTTTGCCCTTGAATCTAGGAACAGGTATATTTCCTCCCAAAGAAAAAGGGGTAAAAAATAATGGTCAAATTCTGCCCCAATTTTGTTTTTGTTCCAGAAACTGTATAGGTAAACTCAGTCCCGTGCAAAATATTTAAAGGGGGGACCAGTGAAATGAAACTATAATATTGGAAAATTCAAAATGTTATATAAAATAATGCAAACGTATCTACGTACAACCGTACCACTACTTAAAAAATTTGTAATTTAATCTGCTACCTGCTGGGACCGAATTTACCATCACCTTTGAATATTAGGCGACAAAATAGTAGCTGTAATATCTGGTTGCATCCAAGAAGACTAAAATTTAACAAGGAGTGTTTGATTTGATTCCCATAAGACAATGGGGACACTAGTAGAAAGAGATGAAAGAACATTTGTGACGAAATGTGACGTAGTAGGACGTGCCATGGCCGCCGTTCTCTATAGACAGTGACGAACTAGCTCTTGGTATATGGGAGTTACTGCTGACAGTTTTGTTGCTTGGTTCAAGTTCGACTCTGTACTCATATCCAAGTACGTCACTATGACGCGTTGATGATACAAGATTCTGATTGGCTAAAGCTTATTAAACCCTCCTTGTTAGTTCAGTCCACAGAACTTAAGTTCTGTGATTTGTGGTTTAGTCTCTTTGACAAACGACTGGTATCACTGAACGAGAAGAAAAGTCATTAGCACTGAAATGAAATTATAATATGATGACTGGAATGCTCTTAGATCCACTGCGCACCCGTATAAAGTGATAACTATAGGAGATGAAGAAAGGAGGCACATGCAATCTAGTAGTGGGAATAGGCCGTACCTGGCTCTCCCCATAAGAGTGAGTATCCAGAACCGGCCATGTGTATCTTAGTTAGTTTAGGCCGTACCTGACTCTTCTCACAAAAGTGATCTAGGAACGGCCATGATATATGAGGATGACACTGAAGTTTGACCTACATGGGACGAACGATGCAGAAGTTTAACCTACATGGGGCAAACAGAGTAGCCTACGTAGGACAAAGATGGAGATGTGGCATGGAACAACCTTGGTGTGGAGTATATAATTTGATAGATATTGAGCTACAATCATCTACACAAAAGATTGTCAAACTTCTCAAATATAAACCGAGTTAATATAAGTAAAATAATAATCGACTGGTTATTACAAAGCACTTCATAGTGTTATTTACAAGTTGCTTCTTATAAAATGTCACCAAACATTATAATTTACTCTCTCTAGAATATTGGAATTTTTCCTTACATAATTTTGAAAAGAATCTAAAGCTGATTTCAGGTTATATTGATTGTTTAAGATTGTTTTTTCCATTAACCAGCTGTCGTCAGAAGTCGAAACTTGTGCGAGCCAAGGATTAAAGAGGTCTTACCTTTTTACGTGCGATTCCTAGCACTTTCTCGGGCCAGAAATTTTTTTGCAGTTGTCGATGGTTTGAACCATCGCCGACTGGCAGCCAAAATAATTGAAACAATGTCGCTTTAACCACTCGACTACCTAGCCTCCCCCCAGTATAGATAGATAGATAGATATTTATTGATCTCTTCAAATCATATACATGACATGATATAAGTCATACAGAAGTGGTTTAAAATAAATAAAAGATAAAAAATACAATGTAGTACGACACAATTCCGAACAAAACATTACGAATACAAACATTAATATATAGTTAAGAACATAATGACATATAAAATAAGGTGTACAAGATTACAAACATTGGTTTATAAATTCGTCCAGGGAATAAAAACAATTGTCGATCAGAAATGATTTCAGAATGGATTTGAACTTGATTATATTTGTCATTTCTTTCATTTCGTCTGGTAGCATGTTATAGAAGTACCCCCCCCCCTGCATACAGTGGAGATTTTTTATTTTCATTCGATTGAATTTGGAAAGGTGGACATCGTTTTTTTGCTCGAGTGTTATATCCATGGATATGGATATGGTTCTTTTGAAACCTATGTTTGTTCTGGCAAGTATAACTTAGGAGCTTGTAAAGGTAAATACCTATAAAAGTTAGCCCCCTGAAGATATCCCTACACGACTCCCTATAGTCTAAGTTGAATATTAGGCGAATGAATCGCTTTTGCAAGATAAATATCCTAGTGATTTCCGTCGATCTTCCCCACACAATTATATTGCAGCTGATTGCGGAGTAGACTAAAGCATAGTATAAGTTGACTAGTATCAAAGTACACTACTTCTGGATCTCAAACGTAATTGTAAGTAGCTCAACTAGAAAACACCTTTGCCATTCATCAGTTTGCTATTTATTATCGTATAAATCTCCAGTTAACTTCGTTTCAAACAGTTATGTAATGAAAATATATGATAAAAGTATTTACATACTTGAAAATATCTATTTGTGTTACAGAATATTACTTGAAAATGAATATGTTTGATATGAAAATCATTTCCACTTAATATTTTTTGAAAAATCACCTCAACCAGCTGTCGTCTTCTTACGAACGGCAGCCCTCAGAAGTCGCAACTTGTGCGAGCCAAGGATTAACGAGGTCTTACCTTTTTACATGCGATTCCTAGCACTTTCTCGGGTCAGAAAAATGTCTTCAGTTGTCAATGGTTTGAACCATCGCCGACTGGCAGCCAAAGTGATTGAAACAATGTCGATTTAACCTCTCGACTACCTAGCCCCCAATATATCTAATCAAAGTACACTACTTCTGGATCTCAAATGTAATTGTAAGTAGCTCAAATAGAAAACACCTTTGCCATTCATCAGTTTTGCAGAGTGCTAATTATTATCGTATAAATCTCCAGTTAACTTCGTTTCAAACAGTTATGTAATGAAAATATTAGATAAAAGTATTTGAATACTTGAAAATATCTATTTGTGCTACAGAATCTTACTTGAAAATGAATATGTTTGATATGAAAATCATTTCCACTTAATATTTTTTTGAAAAATCACCATTTTGCCAACTTTTCATAAATATCTCTCAAATATTTTTCTGTATCAATTATATTTAAACATCTATTTCTTTTATAGCCAATATTCAAACTTGTTGAAAAATACACCAATATGTTTTTATAATAGAATTGTCTCCGGAGAGATTCATTTTTATTGCAGCAAAATTTGTATTTAGAAGGAAACATTTTACAATAGGGTGACGTTCTTCAAGTGAGTGTATAAAATTTATGATTCCGGGCAAACTATTTTATTTTCTATAGAATTGTTCCGAAAGAGAATTTTATGCTTCAACTTTATATTTCAAAGAATTATTGCGCAAAAGGGTTATATTTTACAAAGGGTTCTATATAATTCAACAGTTGGGTATAGAGAAAGCCTCTCAAATATATCTTTATGTGTTAGCAAAGGTTTTTTTGTGAAGAATAAATCATCCCTTTGTGAATGTATTGAAACTATTACAGAATGGGAGATTTCTAAAATTCCGTACTTTGCGAAACAAGGGATTAGAGGCATAGCAAATTTCATACGAAAAGTTTTTTGTTTTGTAGAAGAGTACATAACTACTTCCACAATTCTAGAATTACTCCAGTAGTTTTGAATTCGTTACTTCGCTAGTACGTAAAGAAAAGCATTTTTAATTTTTTTTCAATATGAGTGCTAATAAACAAACATTTGTTGATCTATTCGGTGAAGTTTCCGATGAAGAATTGATTATGGATGCGAAATTGAGTTGTTATCTGTTGACGATGTGGAAACAATCATAAATGGATTACAAAACGGAAAATTAGGCAACACTCATGTTGCCATTAATGTTCGGAATCCTATTGTCATTGAAGGAATCAATCCAGAAATGAACGAGAATGAGAGGGGTAACTCTCCAAGGTCCACCACCCCAGCAGAAAATATGAAGCTGAAGTTGAAGAGAAAATCGTCAATTGATAGGGAAGAGAAAAATTTGAAATATGATGGAGATATTTGGGAAGTGGAAAATAGTACTCCCTCATCTTTCGAAGCATCATTGAAAGAAATTACCGTGAATAAAGTGGAAAAGGAAGCATTCGTGCAAATGAATGGCGGAATAGATTGTATTTATTCATTTCATGCGCTGATTGGTTACGTAGGAATGAGGAATAAAGCAGCAGAAGATTTGAATGAAGCTGATATGATTTTAGTTGCTTGTCGAAAAATGGATAGAAAGAATGATGAGACATCAGCAGCTCTTCATAAAAAATTGGATGAAATCAAAATTCTACAGGAGAAAATTCGGAAGGAAACTTCAGAATATGAAATTGAGAAGAAAGTGTTGGAAAAAAACAGGAAAAGCAATTCAATCAAGAGGAAAATAGCTAGAAGTCAGAGACAGGAGGCTGAAAAAAAACTGCATGCAGTCTAAAAAATTAGGAGGAAGTGGCACAAACAAATCGATGAGGCTTTCGAAGGGAAAAGGTGTTCATGTAAGTATTTGAATATTCTATTGAAGCCCATTTAATCTCAACAACATTTTTTATCAAAAAGTATTCTTTATTTCATACTATCAAATTCAATCAAATCCACTCAATTTGTGTATGAATAGGTGATACAATGATTTCTATTAAATGGGCTTCAAAAGAATATTCAAATACTTACATGAACACTTTTTCCCTTCGAAAGCCTCATCGATTTGTTTGTGCCACTTCCTCCTAATTTTTGAGACCGCATGCAGTTTTTTTTCAGCCTCCTGTCTCTGACTTCTAGCTATTTTCCTCTTGATTGAATTGCTTTTCCTGTTTTTTTCCAACACTTTCTTCTCAATTTCATATTCTGAAGTTTCCTTCCGAATTTTCTCCTGTAGAATTTTGATTTCATCCAATTTTTTATGAAGATCTGCTGATGTCTCATCATTCTTTCTATCCATTTTTCGACAAGCAACTAAAATCATATCAGCTTCATTCAAATCTTCTGCTGCTTTATTCCTCATTCCTACGTAACCAATCAGCGCATGGAATGAATAAATACAATCTATTCCGCCATTCATTTGCACGAATGCTTCCTTATCCACTTTATTCACGGTAATTTCTTTCAATGATGCTTCGGAAGATGAGGGAGTACTATTTTCCACTTCCCAAATATCTCCATCATATTTCAAATTTTTCTCTTCCCTATCAATTGATGATTTTCTCTTCAACTTCAGCTTCATATTTTCTGCTGGGGTGGTGGACCTTGGAGAGTTACCCCTCTCATTATCGGTGATTTCTGGATTGATTCCTTCAATGACAATAGGATTCTGAACATTAATGGCAACATGAGTGTTGCCTAATTTTCCGTTTTGTAATCCATTTATGATTGTTTCCACATCGTCAACAGATAACAACTCAATTTCGCATCCATAATCAATTCTTCATCGGAAACTTCACCGAATAGATCAACAAATGTTTGTTTATTAGCACTCATATTGAAAAACAATTAAAAATGCTTTTCTTTACGTACTAGCGAAGTAACGAATTCAAAACTACTGGAGTAATTCTAGAATTGTGGAAGTAGTTATGTACTCTTCTACAAAACAAAAACATTTCGTATGAAATTTGCTATGCTTCTAATCCCTTGTTTCGCAAAGTACGGAATTTTAGAAATCTCCCATTCTGTAATAGTTTCAATACATTCACAAAGGGATGATTTATTCTTTCACAAAAAAACCTTTGCTAACACATAAAGATATATTTGAGAGGCTTTCTCTATACCCAACTGTTGAATTTTATAGAACCATTTGTAAAATATAACCCTTTTGCGCAATAATTCTTTGAAATATAAAGTTGAAGCATAAAATTCTCTTTCGGAACAATTCTATAGAAAATAAAATAGTTTGCCCGGAATCATAAATTTTATACACTCACTTGAAGAACGTCACCCTATTGTAAAATGTTTCCTTCGAAATACAAATTTTGCTGCAATAAAAATGAATCTCTCCGGAGACAATTCTACTATAAAAATATATTGGTGTATTTTTCAACAAGTTTGAAGATTGGCTATAAAAGAAATAGATGTTTAAATATAATTGATACAGAAAAATATTTGAGAGATATTTATGAAAAGTTGGCAAAATGGTGATTTTTCAAAAAAATATTAAGTGGAAATGATTTTCATATCAAACATATTCATTTTCAAGTAAGATTCTGTAGCACAAATAGATATTTTCAAGTATGCAAATACTTTTATCTAATATTTTCATTACATAACTGTTTGAAACGAAGTTAACTGGAGATTTATACGATAATAATTAGCACTCTGCAAAACTGATGAATGGCAAAGGTGTTTTCTATTTGAGCTACTTACAATTACATTTGAGATCCAGAAGTAGTGTACTTTGATTAAATATATTGGGGGCTAGGTAGTCGAGTGGTTAAATCGACATTGTTTCAATCACTTTGGCTGCCAGTCGGCGATGGTTCAAACCATTGACAACTGAAGACATTTTTCTGACCCGAGAAAGTGCTAGGAATCGCATGTAAAAAGGTAAGACCTCGTTAATCCTTGGCTCGCACAAGTTGCGACTTCTGAGGGCTGCCGTTCGTAAGAAGACGACAGCTGGTTGAGGTGATTTTTCAAAAAATATTAAGTGGAAATGATTTTCATATCAAACATATTCATTTTCAAGTAATATTCTGTAACAAAAATAGATATTTTCAAGTATGTAAATACTTTTATCATATATTTTTATTACATAACTGTTTGAAACGAAGTTAACTGGAGATTTATACGATAATAAATAGCACTCTGCAAAACTGATGAATGGCAAAGGTGTTTTCTAGTTGAGCTACTTACAATTACGTTTGAGATCCAGAAGTAGTGTACTTTGATACTAGTCAACTTATACTATGCTTTAGTCTACTCCGCAATCAGCTGCAATATAATTGTGTGGGGTAGATCGACGGAAATCACTAGGATATTTATCTTGCAAAAGCGATTCATTCGCCTAATATTCAACTTAGACTATAGGGAGTCATGTAGGGATATCTTTAGGGGGCTAACTTTTATAGGTATTTACCTTTACAAGCTCCTAAGTTATACTTACCAGAACAAACATAGGTTTCAAAAGAACATTGATATCCATGGATATAACACTCGAGCAAAAAAACGATGTCCACCTTTCCAAATTCAATCGAATGAAAATAAAAATATCTCCACTGTATGCAGGGGGGGGAGGGGGTACTTCTATAACATGCTACCAGACGACCAGACGAAATGACAAATATAATCAAGTTCAAATCCATTCTGAAATCATTTCTGATCGACAATTGTTTTTATTCCCTGGACGAATTTATAAACCAATGTTTGTAATCTTGTACACCTTATTTTATACGTCATTATGTTCTTAACTATATATTAATGTTTGTATTCGTAATATTTTGTTCGGAATTGTGTCGTACTACATTGTATTTTTTATCTTTTATTTATTTTAAACCACTTCTGTATGACTTATATCATGTCATGTATATGATTTGAAGAGATCAATAAATATCTATCTATCTATCTATCTATATTGGGGGGAGGCTAGGTAGTCGAGTGGTTAAAGCGACATTGTTTCAATTATTTTGGCTGCCAGTCGGCGATGGTTCAAACCATCGACAACTGCAGAAATTTTTCTGGCCCGAGAAAGTGCTAGGAATCGCACGTAAAAAGGTAAGACCTCTTTAATCCTTGGCTCGCACAAGTTTCGACTTCTGACGACAGCTGGTTAATGGAAAAAACAATCTTAAACAATCAATATAACCTGAAATCAGCTTTAGATTCTTTTCAAAATTATGTAAGGAAAAATTCCAATATTCTAGAGAGAGTAAATTATAATGTTTGGTGACATTTTATAAGAAGCAACTTGTAAATAACACTATGGAGTGCTTTGTAATAACCAGTCGATTATTATTTTACTTATATATTAACTCGGTTTATATTTGAGAAGTTTGACAATCTTTTGTGTAGATGATTGTAGCTCAATATCTATCAAATTATATACTTCACACCAAGGTTGTTCCATGCCACATCTTTGTCCTACGTAGGCTACTCTGTTTGCCCCATGTAGGTTAAACTTCTGCATCGTTCGTCCCATGTAGGTCAAACTTCAGTGTCACCCTCATATATCATGGCCGTTCCTAGATACACATTGCCGGTCCTAGATACTCACTTTTGTGAGGAGAGCCAGGTACGGCCTAAACTAACTAAGATACACATGGCCGGTTCTGGATACTCAGTCTTATGGGGAGAGCCAGGTACGGCCTATTCCCACTACTCAATCTAGCAGAGAAATACTTTATTGCTCACTTGTATGGGTGCGAGAGAGACATTCATCTGTACGTACGTGTTATTAGTTTCCCAATTTATGGTTTGTAAACACGCCAGTGCAGTGCAGCGCGTCTTTTGTATCAGTTTTATATGTTACAATCAACTCAATCTCGATTCCTCCGCCACTGCCAGTAACAACAAAACAAACATGGCGGCCTCCATTAGAAAACAAGTCGCGCAGCCTGACGAGCATTCCAGTCATCATATTATAATTTCATTTCAGTGGTCATTAGTCATTCAATTTATAAGGAACTACTTCCGTCGATAATTTCATTCGTCACTATGACGCGTTGATTTCTGATTGGCTAGAGCTTATTAAACCCTCTTTGTTAAATTTTAGTCTCCTTGGGTTGCATCTACTCCCTGTACCTGCTATTGTCACAGAGTAGGAGTTCCCTACTCTGTGCTATTGTCTGTTGCACTGTGGCATCCGCCCACATTTTTTAAATCTTCCTATAATTTCCTAGCTATTCGAAAATCATAATCATAAATTTTGAGGACAATCTGTATAGGAATCTGTGTAGTTATGAAAAATGATTTTATTCCTTTCAGTCCGTTTAAAAAACATGACATATTATAATTTTCGGGAGGTTAGTTTAAAATCGATTGCAAAATTTGTACCTACAAAACAGACAAGAAAGCGAATTATTAAAATCGTAAATAAGAGATATTAGGGAGGGGGTGACCTTATAGAATTCCACTGGTTTAATAGAAATATAAGGGTTGTTCTATTTAAAAAAACTGATATTTAATTTCGTCAGCCTTTCTTGTGCCCCTCTTATAAAAATAATTCCTGAAGATAGTTCTCATAATGCTGTATGATTTGATATCACAATATTTTGAAATGTCCCATTGATTCCAGAGATTTTTAACAGTACAACTGGTCAAGGGACATATTGTATATTATTTTCAATTAAGCATGAAGAATATACTTACCGGTAATTTTCTGTATACAATTCCATTTGGTGTAAAACAAGCACACTTTCTGTATGCCCTACTAGAAGAAAACGGAATAGTAGTACGGGCAATCGACTTGCATTTGTGTTTCCGCCATCTACCGCCGTCATTTTCACAGTACCATTTCTGCCCGTGCCTACATGGTAACTTCATCTCGTCCATTAAACATTCAACTGCTAGCCTTTCGAGTTTAGAGGGTGGCAACACCGGTAAAAGTCTATTATCCATCTGCATATTACCTAAAAAAGTATCAGTCAACGAGGATCTTGGGTGGACAGCCTAATTGTTAGTACCTTCACCCATATTAGTAACAGCTAATCCGATGTTATCTTTGTTGGTCCTTTCTTCCATGTCTTCTTCGTCTCCGTCTATTTCGCTATCTAGGCCGATTTCTTCTGTTTCGTCGCCTGTTTGTTCTGCATCATCATCATCATCTTCCTCTTCAGTTACAGAATCTAAGGAGAGATCCTCACCTGAGTCGTAGATTCTAGCTTCAGTATAGGCTTCGGTGGTTTGTGTGGTCCAAGTCTGAGTATAAGAAGCAACGGAATAATTGTAGCCTTCTACAGAAGCTTGAGTTGTGGTTTCTTGGACAGCGGCAAATGAACTGGGCCTGTTAGGTTTACCGAAATTTGGAATTTCCCGACGACCAGAACTGAAATAGATGGAAGGGCGATATTGGTTATGCTAGATAAAGAAGGGAGAGATAATGGGTACACTTTTAGGTTATGCCCAGCGAGCACAAACATCTCTGAGAGGTTTTGAGATATTTTGAAAATGTAGGAAAGCCGATTTTTCTATGAGATATAACATATACTTCCCAAAGAAGAATCTGAAGGATATTCAATGTTTTGCTTTTGTTCTTTTGTAGAGTTTATTTAATGCCTTTAGGTATGTATCGGCGATGTGTAAAAAAATGTTATCACACGGACGTTTTCACTTGGCATGTGATCTCAGTGATGTGTATGACGATGAGTGTGGTTTCTAGTTTTTACTTAATTTACCCCATTTTGTTTCTGGCAAAAGTAGAGTAGTGTTCTGTGAAACGTTTGGACAAAAGAATACATTATATTTTGTAATCAAGTTGATTACGGACTGCAAAATATTTATTATTGAATTGTCGATATTCAGAAATATACTCGTATATTCTCAAAAACATATACCGGCAATCTGACTTGTGAAATCATCATCATAATTATTATGTATCTATGTAAAGTGATTAGTCAAGTACACTGTATTATTGAGAGTGTATCAGTAACACAGTTTTGTTTAAATTCAGTTGAACAAGACAACGCGTTATACTGATTTCATCCACACTAGTCACATTTAAAAGTTTTAGGATTCAAAATGTATAAGCATATAAAAATTACCAGTAACAGACATGAGAGAAGGCTCAAACAACATGCAACGGAAAATGTATACAAGCAAATCTCTGATAATTTTCCAGTTCGATAAGGATGTGTTTGTGATAAGTACTTACATTTTGGAAAAATAATTCAATTAATATGAACAGAAAATATTTTGGAAATAATTTGTATGTGTGTTTGTTCCTTTGTGAGTTTTTCAGTTTCTATTAAAATGAGTTGTATCGATGATTTTTTTTTAAATTGCCTCTTCGACCTCTGCATATTTGGACTATGCCTAATTTGTACAATCGATGAAAAAAAAACAAGAAAAAAGTGCATTTTATGATGTCCCAGGAATATACCCCCACAATGTTTTATATACAGTGATTTAAATCAGGCAAAAAGCTTTGAAAATGTTATATTGTGTCTTTAAAAAGAACGAGAAAAAGTGCCTTCTGTGATGTTCTAAGAACATCCTGAAAACAGCCTTGAGTGGCAGACATTTGCATCTACATATACGTTCTATTCATCAAAAACTCTTACTTTTAACATGTCTGAGATGATTTTGAGCTATCTTTGACAAGTAAAAGTTCATTAGGAGAAAAATTTGAAATTTTTTCCTCAATATTTGAATATATTTTTCCAGATTTGATTAATCTGAAACGAGTAGGTTATCGCTTCTACTTTGATTTCAATTGGGGTTTGATAAATATGAATAAAAAATAACATAATTTTTAAACAATTACTGAAATATATCCAAGCTTTAGAGGCTCGCGTAGACACTTGAATAATACGAATACTTCAGTTACCTCTCAATCAAAAATGTATCGGGCCACCTGAGTCGTTTTCTCTTCGGATTCAGGAACAGGGGAAGTACAGATTTACCGTCCATATGAAGAGGAGGTTCCACACCGGCCATATCCAAAAATGTCGGCGCCAGGTCTATGTTCAAAACAATTTCGTTGACTATGGTTCCTGGTTCGACTCCGGGTCCCCTCACTAAGAAAGGTACCCGGACATCAAATTCGAAGGGAAAGCTTTTACCCTGAAAGAAATAATTGAAATTTGATGTTTGTTCAATTTAGTAATGTATCCGAATTTGTTAAGAAGTATACCTAGAATTCAGTATCGTAAACGAAGTGTGTTCTTGGAAACTTAATACACAGCAATTCTCAGATATTCCCATCATTTCAAACTATTAGAAGATTAGTCAAAGCAATAATAATTAAATCTTAAAATCCCCTGAAAGATTGGAATTTCCAAATCACTAACCAGAAGGATAATCAATAATAAAATGGTTAGGTAGTGACGTGAATGCTTATCTTTCCATCCTTAAACATGGGAATTGAGGTTGGCAATTGTCAGATATCAAACCGTATTTGTACACGCCCCTGAATGAATGACCAATC
Organism: Chrysolina oricalcia; assembly: GCA_944452925.2. Taxonomy (NCBI): domain Eukaryota; kingdom Metazoa; phylum Arthropoda; class Insecta; order Coleoptera; family Chrysomelidae; genus Chrysolina; species Chrysolina oricalcia. The sequence continues at coordinate 32,016,664 of OX101808.2, forward strand.
ATTCAAAAGAGAAATTATTATATCCAATAAGAATTAATGTTTGTAGTATTTTGCCCCCCTCCTGATTTGGAATATACTGAAGAAATGTTCTGAGTAAAAAGTAGGCTAGTAGATATAATTCATCAGTTTAACTGGTCACACAGTCATTATACGTTGTACTTAGTTTTAATAGCAATCCAAGTTATTCGAATTAAAGCTATACATATTTAAGTTCAAGTGATTCATTTTATGCGTACTTCAAGTGATTCATTTATTCGTACCAATATCAGTGAAGCGATAATACAAGTCAGTTTTACAAACACATTTGAAAAATACTTATTGAACTTCTTATTAATTTAAGTCGTCCCGCACAACCCTGAACTTTTGATAAATTGAATTCATGAGTGTGCCTATATCACGATTCAAAACAATGTTGGTGGTTAATAAAATTGAAATTTAATAATAATTTATTTCCATAAAAGATAATAACTATGAAAGTATTACATGATGTGGGAAATAAATGCAGGAGAGAGCCACAGAAGTCCTTTAGGACGTGTACGTGGGCACTTTCAATAATTTACCACTATCAATCAATGCTATATAAAAGATTTCAAAAAATAAAAAATATTCATGAAAATAAATAACATACAAAAATGTTACAATTCCCCGAATTAATATTGTATTAAAATAATAGTATTTTCTGAAAAATTCTGAATAAATAAATCCTTTTAGTTTTAGTTTTTATTATTCAAGAACTTTGCTCAGGCATTTCTCTTGCAATTCAATCAATTCAGTTTTAGTTTAGTTTTGAATGAATCTGGGTTGGGTTGATTTCTGATTATTTCCGGAAATTTAATATACCATATTTGTTGGGCCAAAAATTTGAACGACCTTTGACCAATTTTTTTATTTGTATTGATATTTTCAGTTTTCCTATTTTTCTTGTATCGTGAGTTGTGTTCATGGTCTATTTCATCTAGTTCGTCTTTTTTATGCTGTAAGGTGAGGATATTTTCTTAATATATTTAACTAAGACCCATATAAAGTCGCTTTCATCGAATATCAGATCAGTAGGGCAAGTTCGTTTTTTATTCAACACTATTTTTATAAATAAAATTTTTTTGACCAACTTCTACTTTCGATTAATTACTTTTGTATGCTCCATCACATCTGGCAATACCATATTGCAAAATCGAGTATACCAGAGATAAATATATAGATCGTAACCGAGGTGTGTTGAGAATTTTTTTCAACTGTCTAAATGTGTATATTATAGATCTCGGTTTTTTTACTGATGATGTGTATATCCCATTTTAAGAATCCGTCTACTTCTACACCGATGTATTTTGTGTTGATATAACTATAGTTAGGAGCGGTGCTTTCATTGCAGCTGAATGGAATGTAATTCGTTTTCTCAAAATTAATTGTCGAACCATGTTTTTATTTTCAGCAAGTTTTTCTCTGCGGATTCTTTCATTATTTCCCATGACGTTCCTGAATATAATACTACTGTATCATCGGCGAATAAAGAAATAATGCCAGTACTGTTCAGATTCAATAGTCCGTTTATATAACTCGAGAAACAATATTGGACCCTATACAGTGCCTTGTGGTACTGGTAATGTATTGGTAAGGATACTTTGCCCGCGAGGAGAGCTGCGATTGACTTGTAAAGTGATTCGTGGCTTCAGCTCGAGACATCCACAGGGTGTTGTTGAATTCTGGCAAAAAAATTCAGGAGGAGATTCATCTATGTAAAGTATGAGGGATCTGTCCTATAAAAACAATCTCAGTCTAACCCCTTAATAAATCGGTAGCAGATATTTAATGCACGTACTATATACAATGACATTCAAATAGTACGTAACAAATTGAAAAAAATCTTCTTCTATTCGCCCTACTACACTGTCTGTAGTTTTTTCAAAATCCTGCTCACAGTGGAGTACTTAACATGATTGTTGAAATGCCTTTCGTTGAATATCCAAGCGGCTTTCCTGTGTGTCTTATAATTTTCACCAACAATTAGAACAAGCTCTATGTTTTTTTTGTTGCTCACTTATTATTCATTATTGAGGGTAAGTTTCACTTCAAAAATAACTCTAAGAAAACTGTTCTTAACGGATTCACTTATTGAAAAAGCCGAGAGCGAATTGTCAAACTTGCAAATAATCACGCCATTGTTTCACAGGAAAACAATCCATAGCCATCACATATTATGTTGCCTAGTCAATTAACTTGGCTGTATAAGCGCGGAATTACAAAGCCTCATTTCGTAGCCAATTATAAATCAGATTTCCACGATCTTTGTGATTGTAATTCAGTGGCAGAGATCGAGTTTTTACAAGCCATTTGAATGGGAATCAGTCAGTTATGGTTAAGGTATTTTGCCAAAAAAGTGCCTTACAGCAACTTTACGTTTTTGCTCACAATTTACTCTTGAATGACTTCTATGAAATGTAAAGGAATAATTGACAGTTTTCAATGGTTTTGCCAATCATTACATTCAAAAAATACAATTCAAAAAATTAAAATAATCGATTATTGTAGAATTTCACGAAAAATCAAAATTTTATTACTTCACATTGTTTCATGAGCTCTAACAAAGATCTTCTTGAAAAATTTCATCCATCTTTTTATTCTTATTTTCCGAAAAATATAACTTGAGATTTTGCTAATTTTGAAAAATATCTGATAGAAGCACGTAGGTTTCAAGACGAGCCTGAGTCGATGACAAATTAATATTTTTTTTGAAAACTCAAATATTTTTTTTCCATTTATTGCGTACTTTGAATGTCACTATATAATACGGGAGTAGAAAAATAAATCATTCAGTTTAATCAAGTATGGAAATGCATCTTAATGATCTGCAATGAACGTGTTGCTAACCAGAAAACTAGTACTTTTCTTTACGATTATCTCTCAATGAAGTATTTTCCATTAAAAATATGTGAAAACTATATTATTGTTATCAGTTCATCAAAATGCTTATTAGAAGTTATTTCTATCGAAATCTTTGCGAATGTGTTAACAAAAGTAAAAAATGTGATGAGTACCACGAAACAATAAACACTCAAGATATCAAAGTGATGAAAGTTCGTGCTTATACTCCACACTTATTTTTCTTCGACTTTGCTAGATAATTTCTGTTCCATAATTCGGTGGGTATATAAGATAGCACAATCTCAAAACCGCACTCTCTGTCAACATGTTTTCATTAACGAAGTTTTCAACGTTAGTGCTTATATTCCACACAAGCATTGCCAAAGATTACGTGCTCAACAACAAAAGATTTCCAAAGAATTTCATTTTTGGTGTAGAATCGGCAGCGTACAACAACGAAGGTGGCTGGAACGAGGACGGAAAATCGCAAAACATTTGGGATAACGCCATCCATCGGCAACCGAATCTCATTAAAGACCTCACCAACGGTGACGTGACTTGCGATTCTTATCACAAATACAAAGAAGATGTTGCCATGCTCAAGACACTGGGCGCCAACTTCTACAGATTCTCGTTCTCGTGGAGCAGAATCCTTCCTAACGGCTTTGCCGATAAAATCAACCCAGCAGGAGTTACATACTACAAGAACTTGATAAAAGAACTTAAAGACAACGGGATAGATCCTCACGCGTCGATTTACGTCTGGGATTTGCCGCAAAGTCTGCAAGACCTAGGCGGTTTCCTCAACGAGTCCATCATCGACTGGTACGCCGACTTCGCCAGAGTTTGTTTCCAAACCTTCGGAGACGATGTCAAGCTTTGGATCACTTTCATCGAGCCTAGGGAAATCTGTACAGGTGGCTACGGACTGGCTTATACAGCCCCGTTCATCAATTCTGAAGCGGTTGAGGAGTACTTATGCGCGCACAATCTGCTCAGAGCCCACGCCAAAGCTTGGCACATCTACGACGAAGAGTTCAGGCCGAACCAAGGAGGTAAGATCGGCGTCGCTTTAGATTCGTCGGCTTACATACCTGCTTCTGATAGTACCGAAGATAAAATTGCCACCGAGACGAGGTACCAATTCGAATTGGGTATCTACGCGAGCCCCATCTTCCACGGCGACTACCCAGATATTATGAAAACCCGCATAGCAGCTCGTAGCAGGGCCGAGGGTAGGGAAAAATCCCGGCTTCCGGAGTTTACCGAAAAAGAGAAGGCCTCACTGAAGGGCGCCCACGATTTCTTCGGCCTCAACGTCTACACCGCCGAGATGGTGCAACATCTACCAGAATCGCCTGTAGTGGATCCACCTTCCAGATGGGCTGATCAAGGAGTTCTGTCCTCCCAACCCAGCACCTGGAAAAATACTTCAGCAGAATACGTTAAAGTCGAACCTTGGACAGTCAGACATTTACTGAGATGGATTCAAGGGCAGTACAATGACACGGATATTTTGATAACGGAAAATGGATACCCCGACACTGGTGGGTTGAAAGATACAGAGAGGATTTCCTACATCAGACAATATCTGAGTCACATCAGGGATGCCATGCTGGAAGATCGTGTCAAGATTCTAGGGTACACAGTTTGGACCCTTATGGATAACTTTCAGTGGACGAGTGGGTTCACCGAGAGATATGGACTTTACGATACCGATTTCGATAGTCCTAATAGGACTAGGACGCCGAAGCTTTCTGCAGAATATTACACGAAAGTGTGTCACACAAGATGTCTAGTGGATACTTGCATTGATTGATAGTATTTTTGTAGTATCATAATACTTACGTAAACCTTTTGTAGGGAGCAGAAACAGTAATAACAAATTTCTGAGTTAATGCCTTCAAGAATACAATTTGGTTCTTTCTACTCAAAAACTATTTTTACGCTATCTAATAGTTTTTTACTTCGTACATTGATATGCAGAGTCTGATATACAGGCTGTTCCTATTATCAAGTGACAACACTGCTATATGCTACATCGTAGCTGCATGTATGCTACACTTCCAAATAGAAACGAAGACGATTAAATGGGTAAAAGGTTACAATTTTGTATATTATTACATTGCCCCAAAAAAAATCTTCAGGGACTATCGTCCTTCTCGAGTTATACAAAAAAATCTAAAAATGCTATGTTTAGTTTTTCACGCAAAGAATTATTTTTTGAATAAATATTACTATAACTATAATTAAAAAAATGGAAAAGAAAAGTTTTATTTAATCTATAATTTTCTATAACTTTGTACTAATGAGTCGTCGATAAGACGTTTGCTTTGTTTTCACCAAAAATACCGGGATTAGGTAAGTGTCCAACTTTAATGAAAAAATTACGGGTCAAAGCATTTGCCTAAAAAGATGACGCAGTTCCCGATAATAGATAGCTCTATTTCGTTTGAACCGAAATCATGGTCAAAATATGATGTTGTTTGGGAGTATTATGGGGAACACTTTTAACCAATCTAAGAATATAATACTTTTACAATGTTATATACAGTTAGTTTGAGGTTATGTGCTGTAAACCGTTCTTCTGCTTTTTTTATAATTTTTGTGAATTGATCTAATAGTAAGTCGTAATTCGAATTTGAGGAGATGAAGGACGTGTTACCAGCAAAGAGAACACATTTATGCGATAAAATTTGCAAGATCGTTTATGTAGATAACAAATAATGGCGATTCCAGAACACATCCCTGAGATACTCCATGGTTTATTTCTCTAAAGTGTGATGTATTATTTCTGTGACAGACAGTCTGAAAACGATCTGTTAGGTTAACAGACAGTCTGAAAACGATCTGTTAGGTTAACAGACAGTCTGAAAACGATCTGTTAGGTATGTCTCCAAAAGAGAAAGGAAAACCTTTCTAACGCCATACAAGTGCAACTTTTGTTGTAGAATTTGATGATCGACACAGTAGAAAGCCTTTGAAAGGTCGCACAGCGAGATAGCTGAATGGTTACCCTGTTTAAGGTTTGAGGCCCTCAAATTTCCAGCTCACCACATTTACAGTGGTTAGCAGAACATATAGCCAAATAGTTATTTATGCAACAAGTGCAAAAGGTAAGTGTTTCTTGCACTCGACGTGAAATTGTCCGACGAGGACGTCAGGCCGAGTTGGACAACACGTCGAGTGCAATAAACAATTTTTGCACGAGTTGCATACCATATTTTTTCTACTTTTGTGCAAAAACCAAAAACTGTTTCATTTAGATGGTACTAAATTGTAAGGTAGACCTTCTTTGTTCAAATCTAGCTGCTAAAAGTAATATAACAATATTCAAAGAAAAAAAAAATATTTTTATTAAATTGCATTTTCTAGTAATGTTGTGATCCCAGTATGTAATAAATATGATTGACAATAATATAAAATATTCAACTGTTTAAAACGTAATACCATCTCATAGAAAATGGGCTAAACATGATTTGAGAGTGGAGTTGAAATGTATGAAAAAGATGAAGAAAGAGCTGTTTATTTGGTGGCATAAATATCACTTTAACTTATAAGGTTTATTTATAGTGCTGCTTGATCCGGCTATGCTATGCTGTGGGTTATATGCAGCTGAAAAGTGAGCGTTCTATTTGTATCATCAAGTGCCGTATAGTTTCTGAGCACAAATTACGGAGCAAACCATATTATGTTGTAATTGACGAAAGTAATGATGAAATAAAAATATGTGACTGTGAATGTTGTGTAGCATACCAAGGTAAAAGTTTCGGTATATTACCCTTTTCGAGCATACTACATAGATTTTGGTATTTTTAGATGGATGCAAAATATATGCTATTACTTTCTTATACTGGCTCCGTCATATGGATGAAAAGAGTCCCACATCGGTGAAGTGTTATTCAAGAACCTATAGTAAATATAATATCAGCAATGCCTTCTTCATCAACAGTAACAGCTCTGACAGATCGTACATTAAATGACATTAGTGACTACTTACAATAATGATGATAATACAATGACAATCGACAAATGCCTCCACGATTCCAACGTTGTCAGATTGTGTTAGTGACGTAAAATGTCTGTGGGAGAATACTTCTGAAATCCAAATTTTCATAACTAAATACAGGCGAAAAACTATGTGTATAAATTAAACAAATATATATTTCGATATATTTAAGATATGAAGATTTCAATGACATATTTTGAAATTCAGGAAATCAGCGAATTGGCTTCCCGATTTTCAGTCAATTCCCCATGTTTTTTTTACTAATTTCTGGTTTCTGGAAAAAGAGACCATGTACACATTTGCAGATGAATAACTCTTGCACTGCGGCACTGAACAAAATTGTTTCGACTTATTAGTCATATCAAAATTGTTTTGAATTACTAGTCATATCGAAGCTATGCTTTTTGCATTGAATCAGAAAAATCAAACCAAATATAGAACAACTAATCAACAATTTATTAACACTAGATCTTATAGCAAAATGTTTGTTTTCCCGGAGTTTTACGTACAAATTTCAAAATTTAGAAGTCGCCCACTCCGTTGTGATCGCGAATTGCACTCAGTGCAATGAAGAACCAGTTTTTTCACTAAATACAGTTCAATAAAGTTTTGTTTTCTGCATGAACGTGGAAAAACTCTATTTTTGTTAAAGGTGTCACCATGTACAACAGTATAAGAGATGTTAAAAGTTCTGCTACTCTGAATATTTTCAAAGTTAGACTTAAGAAGCACCTATTGACTGATTCAAATATATTGTAGCAACATTCTTTTTCATATATGTTCTATTTGGTTCGTTAGGTTATATATGTTAACCTATGTTTTAAAATATGTTCCACTATCTTTGAAAAGATACCTTTGATTTAAATAGGACGATAGTTGTCAATAAGTGATGTGTCCCCGTTTTTGAATACAGGAATAACATTCGAATATTTGAAAATATCCGGAAATTGTCCACTACTAAAAATGAGATATATTACTTCGGTTAAGCGAGGTACACACGCAACATAAGTGCTGATGTGTTCGTTTATAAATTCTTACCTTAATCAATCCAAACTGTCCTAAATGATAGCCATGATCTGACGTATACACGATGTAAGTGTTTTCTAGCTCTCCCAGGTCATCCAATTCGTCAACCACTCTTTGTACTGCCGAATCGACAGACTGCAAGGTTTGCAGTCGTTTCGTCATCAATAGGTCTGTGAACTGTTTGTGTATCGGTTCCATGTTTTTCGTGATCTTCAGGATCCACTGTTTATCTGGATTGGGAGCGTGATCATAGCTAGGAGTGCTGCAAAAAAAATAAAACGGTTTCTAAATCTAGCTGTCAGCAAGTTACGAATGATATACGGCATTGCATGACATAATGGTAAATTATCTAACATGTGTTATAAAGTCCTTATAGTAAGGAGTATTTTAAGCAGTGTAAACGAGTGTCTAGAGGAGTTTATAACCGTGTTCATACTATATTTTTTCCCTTCGGCCCTTGGACACTTATGATTCGGAAGTCATGAACTGTCAAGAGCGGGCCAAATTGGACACGTTCAAAGGCCTAAAGGTGAAGTTCTATTGTATCGTACCGCTCCTCATCTCCCGGTCTCTCCTATAAATACTACTCCGCCGCTTACGCGGCCTCGGCCCTTTTCAGTCATGATTGTAAGCATTTTTCACCAATTTCGCAGTATTGTAGCGTAAAATGGGAATATACATTTTTCCGACGAGCGTGCGTAAAGTAGTCCTTTTCCGCATGCATCTACATGTGTGTAAAGTTACACTTTTCTCGTTCCTCGGCTACCATAGTTGGCCGATTCTGGCGCAGGAATCACTAGTGTCAAGAGACTCGGAGGCTGTAAATCGACGACTGTAGCACATTGATGATTCGTCAAATCGAAAAATGGATTTTTCGAATAAAATATTAGCCACGAACATGTGACCTTCTGCATTGAGTCAACCTTCATCAAGCCACATGAACGGCTACCATTCTCAGTTAAGTCAACCTTCATCGACCTATTTGAACAACTGTCCTGAGGTAAATCAACCTTCATCAAGCCAAATTATTAACCGCCCTTCTGCGCTAAGTCAGTGTTCATCAAGCCGTACCACAAGTCACCCATTAAACGAATTGACCGGATCTGCAATAAATTTGAAAAATGTCAATAATTGTTCTTTCATTATAAATATTACGAACAAATAATTAAATTTTTTATTGTTATGTAATTTTTTGTTGTATGGTTCTTTCTATCAAGTTTAAATAAAAATTATTCGATAAGTTATAATTTTTTTTATATTCGTTGCTATCTGTTATGAAGCTCGTAGGAAAAATGTTGTACCTAACGCGTACGCAAAGTGCCTTATACGAACTCCTCTTCGCCTCACTATTTGCGTGCGGAGAAGTAACACTTTGCGCACTTGTTAGGAAAATAAGTATGGTGGTACTATACTTTTTCTTTTAAAATCTGTTTGATAAACTAAAATCGGACTATCACTATAGCGTGCCTGGATACGATGCAGGATAGTGCAAAAAAATTTAAATGGCAATTGTACCAAGAATAATGGGCCCGACAGTGCCTGTTTTGTGCACAGATAAAGTTCATATGATTCAATACTTTCATGAGAAGGGCCAACCCTACAACTTGAAAAATGGCGGAGTAATGAATTTTTTAAAAAATTGCAAAAAGGACCCCGCACAATATCATAGGAAATTGGCCCACAGTGGGATTTGCCTGAAATTTACATATGTTATTAGTATTGAGTTTCTGATCAAATGTTCTCTTGGGCCCAATCCTCTAAGACCAATGATTTAGCTCTCAGGCCCGTATTTTGTATAGGTGCCAAATAAACAATTACACTTTTTTCTCAAGTCCATACTTTTTTAATTTCCTATTAGATTTTAATAAAATAAGAAATATTACAAAATCTCAGCATTTGTCTTTTAGCGCAAGTCCTCTGTGAAACATGTTTTGCCCTACAGGACCGTATTTAGTAAAACTGTATTTTCCAAGTGATCCACAAAAAACTGAATCAAACTGATTTTGTTATAACTTTCTTATTTCTTGATCTGTCAGTGGTTGATGGCTCGTTTGATAGATGAATGTAGCTTTCTTTGTGTACATAACAACAGTGGTCGCCATCTTAATATCCAAGATGGCCGGCTTAACCTACAAACTTTATATAGGACTTATCTTGTAACTTTTTAAGAAAGAAAGTAATAGGAAAAAATAAGAACTACAACGTTTTGAATGTTTAAATTGGTCATTTTCTCTTTGAATTATCTAACTCGATAATATAAATATAACTCTACCATCTGATCTTAGAGTAATAATTTCATAAGGTTCAATACATTAAAAAAAATTAATGAACCTGGATTCGTTAGACTTAGAGTGTATTCACGATTCAGAAGGAGAGAAAAATATCAAGTATGTATTCAATAAACTATGCATAAAACCAGCCTGACGAGAATAATTGTTAAAATCCGTTAACCAGCTGTCTCCCCCTTACGAACGGCAGCCCTCAGAAGTCGAAACTTGTGCGAGCCAAGGATTAACGAGGTCTTACCTTTTTACGTGCGATTCCTAGCACTTTCTTGGGCCATCAGAAAAAGTTCTGCAGTCGCTAGGGTTTGAACCTTTGACTGGCAGCCAAAAGTGATTGAAACAATGTCGCTTTAACCACTCGGCTACCTGGCCCCATAATGAAGAAGATGTATTGATAATAGGATGCTACTGCAGTGCAATCAGGGGCAAGGACACCAGTAACATGTGCTCATATTTGTAGCATATTGTCGTATATGGGATTTGCACGCCATAATCAAAATGCGAATTATCCATAGACTTCTGTGTTACAGCATTTTAAAGATGCCCAAATGGTCCAGTGCAAGATGCAATACTCCCGTATCTGTAAGTGTTCAAGTTTTATTTTGTTGATTTTGATTTTTTGTTCTCTTCCACCACTCTGAAAATATCGGTTTCAACGTTGTTTGTTATGAATTAGATATAGTTTTAATAAGACAGTAGAGCTATATTTGTATCAAAGAATTAGATAATTCAAAAAGTAAATGAATGATTTCAACAATCAAAACGTTGTAGTTCTTATTTTTTCCTGTTATCATCTTTCTCAAAATGCTACAAGATAAGTCCTATATGGTTTATAGGTTTGGCCGACCATCTTGGATATTAAGATGGCGACCACTTTGTTATGTACACAAAAAAGCAACATTCATCTATCAAACAAGCCATCAACCACTGACATAGATAAAGAAATAAGAAAGTTACAACAAAACCATTTTAATTCAGTTTTCTGTGGATCACTTGGCACATACAGTTTTACTAAATACGGTCCTGTAGGGCAAAACATGCTTCACAGAGGACAGGTGCTAAAAGACAAATTCTGAGATTTTGCAATATTTCTTATTCAATTAATTCTAATACATAATAATAAATACAAAAATCATGGAAAAGTGTCAATGTTTATTTGGCACCTATACTAAATACGGCCCTGAGAGCTAAATCATTGGTCTCAGAGGATTGGGCCCATCACAACATTTGATCAGAAACTCAATACCAATAACATATGTGAATTTCAGGCAAATCCCACTGTGGGCCATTTTCCTATGCTTTTGTGCGGGGTCCTTTCTGGTTCTTCTGTTTTTCCGTTACTAATGATCGGTTCGTAAAAAATCTCATTTTGTTCGTATTTCAATTCTCAACAATTTTTTTCATTGGGAAAACCAGATTGCTGTAATAGTTTTAATTTTATAAGCAAAAAATAAAAAAACACATTTTTTGTATTAAAATGTTTAAAACAAATTAATAAATGACAGTGGCGAGTCCAAAGTATAATAGAATAAAACTACGGACTATTTCCTACTAGTATTTTTGTTACCAATAAATCCTCTGTTTGAATTTGGATCAATGACATATGCTCAGAATGAGCATAGCAGTTTTTCTAACTGACATAGAGTCTAGCAGTTGGCACTTCTTCGATGACACTCGTGTGCTTTCAAATGTGGATTCTCTCATCTCCCAAAATTGGATATCTTAACTCGAATGGTGTGAGTTTCTCCTGGTTTTCCTTCAACTGAAATAGCGAATGCGCTGTCACGACGAGTCCCGGGTTTTGTTCAGATTTTCATTTTATATTTTATATTTTTATTGTGCACTGTTGACTTTATAACGTAATAAAAATAATAGTTTATTTCTTAGCGCACTTTTGGTAAAGATGAACTATCAATACCAAAGAGACACACTAACATTTATACAGGGAACTGCAACAAGGGCGCGGTCTTCCATATCTCCATTACCGTAAAGGATAGATGGATGATTTCATGAGCAAAATGATACTATTTTCTGAGCTCTATAAAATGAAAATAATGAAAATTAAACAGGGTGTTCAGTTTTTTTTGGGCGGGTCCCAACTTTTTTTTAAATGGCAACTTGTATTTTTATAAGTTTTTCGGTTTTTACATGGATAATAAAAGATACTTTATGGAAGTCTTTCTTTCGAAAATATTGATGGTTTTCGAGATTTTTAGCATGACAGCTTTTTGTCCAAAATTGGTCACTTATCATATTGTCAAAAATATATGGAACATCCTGTACATTAAAATATTTTATTATCATTCAATACCTTACCTTTTCACCTTTACCTTTTTACGTTTTACAATTCAGCACGTGAGTGAAGATATTTTATTTTGAAACACAACTTGTCCTCAACAGAACATAAACAAGATTTTTCAAAAAGGCCACTGATAGTTTGATCTGGTAGTCGAGTTTAGAGTTCTGCCGTGCCCGCAGCTAGTGAGGGCTATGGGGGAAGTTTGGAAGAATAAAGATTAGTTTCATGGAAAATATTCCTAAAATGTAAATGCCCGTATGTATTGTAAGTAAACGTCTTTTTGAAAATAATTTATTTGATCAATTACTAGTCTAAGAGAGATTCATTAATTCTTTGATTCATTAGTTCTTTGATTCATTAATTCTTTAATTCATTAATTCCTTCATTTAATTCAATCGTCGTAATCTCATATTTGTACATAGTAAAATAAGTGTTTTTATATTTTTCTAAAGTGTTTTAAATCTATAAATGATCGGTATCTACCTAGTTAGTCGTGAATAAACCCCAATTCACGACAATGAAATTATAAAGTTGTGCAAAGTCCCATTAAAATTCGATGTTAGTCAATAATATGCGTTGGTGATTCTCTCAAACGATACCTAAATCTAAAATTGACCTGTGGTATACAGGGTGCAAAAAACAGCTTGCCAAACATTGTAAATAAAAATGTGCAAAATCTTCTTTATTTTAAATACCCGGTATATTATCTTTCCGTAAGGAGCGCCAAGAAAGGCTCTACAAATTTTATTGAATATTCCCTTTGGTTAAAATCAATAGTTTTTTTTTAAAAAGCTTTTTTTTTCGAAAAATGGAAATTCTTCGTATTCCTTCGCCATAATTTTAATGAACGACGAAATCCATATTATTAGATTATTTATTAAATTAATAAACGTTATAAAATAAAGTATATTGTTTTAAGAGTGACGAAAGTAACATTTTCTGAAGAGCGAGAACAGTTTACCAGCCAGTTGTTCACGGGCTTCAAAAAATATTTTCGACGAGTGAAATACTATGCTTTTTCTACAACCCTATTTCTATCATAAGAATAAGCTTAAAAAGAATGCTGAACAGAATAAAAATAACAGAACTTACATTATTTATGATTTAAAGATTGGTTATTTGTTACATTCGAGCAATTATTCAAAATTGTAGGAGTATTACAATCAATATTTTAATGTATTAAGATAGACGATGCCACATCTGTAATGTTGTTAACTGATGTCACTCCAGATGCGCCGTAATCGGATAGCGTTGTATTTTGTATGGATTGCAAAGTTTTGGTTTGTATTTGATTTTTGCTGCTAACTCATTGATCAACATATCCTTCAACAACGTTACTAGATTACCAGTGTCCATGTTTTTTTAATTGAAGCAAATCACCCTCTGCATCAACTGATGGCGATATGGAAGTTCTACGAAAACAATGCCCAGTATGTTTTCGGGGATTAGGCAAGTTTATATTGAGCTATTTGCATACGAAATTTACGTATTTCCACAATCTGTCAAGTACACTTTCCGTTCTGGTAGTTAATAAAGAACCTTGAATTTATTTTGTCCATATCTAGTGGACGGAGGTTCATATATACGCGTATTTCAGAAATCTCGTAAAAAACAGAAATGCGGAAGGAACGTGGTACTTTTGTTTTTGTATTACGTTGGAGTATACTGCTGGTATCTTTTACATCATTTTACTGTCATAATATCATTAATAATTGGTCGCAATAATAAAGTAATTATCCTACTTTAATAATAATAATAATAATAATAATTGATTTTATTGCCTCAAACTACATGTATTACATTTTACACAATTGTGAGATTCAGAGGTTATGGAGTTTGACGACAAAAGGCAGAGTTCGGTCTTGACGGTAAGATAAGTTACCGAGAGGACGCGCTCTTCCACTCAACCCAGTGAAAACGAAAACCAATACAGAATTCCCTAAAAATTACAAGCTATTGAATAATACAGATCCAAGTTTATTTTATCAACATTATGATTTATAGAAAAATATATGTACTTCCAACTACTACGAACTAACCTACAATTAACTGATTATTTGCTATAAGTTCAGTGACTAACTTTTTAAATGGTAATGAAGAAATACTTCTTATTTCGGTTGGTATACAATTATAAATTTTTGCAATATTGTAGGAGAAAGATGACTTGAAAAGAGAAGTTTTATGGCGTGGAATTGTCAACTGATTTTTTAGACGGATATTCACATCGTGAATTTGTGAGCGAAATATCACCTTGTTATAAAGATATCGCGGTTTTTTTGACAACATGATTTTTTGTACAAGAGAACAAAAATGTAGTGAGCGCCTTTGTTTCATATCCAACCAACCTATTTCAGAGATTGCAGACGATACGTGACTTCGTCGGCGAAGACCACATATAAGCCTGACACAAGAATTTTGTATCAGTTGAAGTCGACGACTGTCAGATTGCAGTAGAGCAGGGCCATATACACAGTCAGCGTAATTAAGGTTTTAGTTAGTATATGTCGATTAGAATAAATGAGCTTCAGGTTGCTGAATGCTTTTTTGATAGCGAAAGAGAATTTCAATTCGTCATCCAATATGAGCCCAAGATTTCTCTCACAACTTGATAGTGTCAATGGAGCGTTGTCAAGAAATAGGTTTAAATTATGCCTGTTTCTTTCACGTGCTCCTTTGCGTCCAAATAGCATGGCTTTCGACTTAATAGGATTTATCGCCAAACAAAACTTCTTAGATAAAGAATTCAAAGTATGAAGATCAGAGTTCATATGGTCACAGGCCAGATGAATATCGCTCTCTTTAAAGGGCTTGCGTGTCGTCCGCGTAGTAATGAACAGAAAAATATCGAATGTGTTTGTGAAATTGAGAGGTATAGATAGTGTATAGAAGTGGCCCAAGGACTGATCCTTGGGGCACACCTCTTTTTATTATGGCTGGGTGAGAAAGGATCCCCTTGAACATCACAGACTGAACTCTTTCAGATAGATATTGTTTGATTACTTCCACGGCATTATCGGAAAATCCTATGAAATGCAAAATGGCCAGTAAAAGTTGGTGGTTGATTTTATCGAAGGCCTTGGAGTAATCAACCAATACGAGAGTACACAGTTCATCGTTATCTAGGGCAGCGAGTATATCATCAGTCACCTTTAACAATGCTGTAGTACAGCTGAGTCCTTTCCGAAACCCGGATTGTGTGCTAGGTAATATGGAGAACTCATCAAGATGAGAACGGATTTGCGTATCCATGATTTTTTCGAAACATTTCGATAAGGCACACAGAATACTAATTGGACGCAAATCGTTCAGTCCAGCAGGCTTGGCATTTTTGGCCAGGGGGATTACATTAGATTTCTTCCAAATTTCAGGGTACACGTTGTTCTGTATACAAAAATTGAAAATATGTTCGATATAGGGTAGGATGAAAGGACAACAGTGTAAAATCATCTTGATACTAACTCCATCAACCCCTATAGTATTCGATTTTATAGACAGTAGCTTCTCGAATATTTCGTTTTCATTGGTCAAGGTGAAGTGCTCCAAGGTATCATTGTCAGGCGATTCTTGTCCATTAGAGGTAATCTCACCAAAATAATTGTTGATATCATTAGAGTTGCCGACGTTTGCAGGAATATCTACCTTTTTTTTTGAGAAAACATCTAAGTTACTGAGTTCTTTCCACATGTTATAGTTATTATTCAGTCTGAACTGTAAAAAGGCCTTTTTTTCTCTTTTTTTTTTAATGTCATTAAGCATTTGAAGTCGGGTGCATTCTTTAAGTAAATGTGTATCTCCTCGGAAGAAAAAAAAATTGACTTTTGACTTTTAAAACCAACAGATTTTCATTTCAAAAGAGAACGTAACTTGGGATATTTACTGATATCGATATTAATTTATTTCGAATCGATAAGTGGTTCTTAACAACGAATACATAGCCCATGGCGTCGATGACTAATTTTTTGAAACTATCCAAAATGCGCAAGCGACACAGTTTCCGAAAATGAATTACCTACGTGAAACTCTCCAATCCATGAATTTTGCATATATTTATTCATATATTATCTGTTTTAAGATTTTACTGGTAAAAACTCCAAAGAAGTTTCCTCAGATTCATTTGCTATTTCTGGTGTTGTGTTTGGAAAATCTAAATCACTTTCTGAATCAGAAATCATGATAACTTAAAATGGTACTAAAAATGCTTTCAGTGCAAACTGACTAGTCTGAATAATTAACGAGGAACGTCAATCTAATGAAACCAGACAACTAGATACATTGTTTTGAAATCTCGCGGTATTTTTACGATTCTATTTTGCCATTTAATTGAACATAAGTAAAAAAATGCATTCTAATTATAGAAATGATTACTGTTTTTGTTTATTAATAATTTGGAGTCATCAATACATTATATACGAGGGCGACAAATTTTTGAAAATATAAATTTAACTTTCGTCACTAAGAAACGAAAGTTAACATTATGAGAATTTCTCTCACTTGCGACGGAAATCACGTTTTCGCTGAAGGTATACTATTACAAAATGACTTATTTTCGTGAAGGGTTGTAGAAAAAATATATTTCCTTGCTAAGCGCACTTTTCGTAACGATGGAGAATAAATTCCAAAGCGATAAACTCGATCAAATAGTGTTTTTTTCAAATAAATGACCACACCACATGTAAACTGCACCCTTGCGAAGACGGGCGGGTCCTTGGTTATTTGGTAATTTTGAGTCTCCGCGTTTCGATGTAATATTTTAAAATCTCTCGACACTAAATGAAAAAAGTATGCAGATTTTTAAAGCGGTAAAATGAAGTACAGTTTTTGTGTCAAATTGAAGTCCATTTCGAAACAATTGTGGGAATAAAAACACGAGAAATCTTCTTATCACACATCCTCGGAGTATTGGAGCAGGGCATTCAAATGGTATTCCGGAAGAGAAACTTCCAACAATTAGTCTGAAGAGATATTTAAAGTAGTTCAAACTACCTATAATAGTCGCAAATCCAACTACTTCAGTTTCAGTAACTACTTATCGAATTACTTTTCAGGAAATCCGAGAAGCAGTTCCTGAAGAGCCAAGATAAAACTACGAGACGAACTTTCGGAAGCGCAAACTTTTATCTTTCCGCAAACGTGAGAGCGTTTGCTGTAACAAATGCAAGAAGTAATCCTAATCAAATCTTCGCAGCGAACTTTCAACTGTTATGAATAATCCTTCGGGCGAGAAAAAACTCAGCGGCGGTCCAAGAGAGTCGGGGGTTTTACGTAAATTTCATAAGACGATTAGAGTAAAGCACCAGCATCAACAGAAGCACCGGCAAAAATTAAACATGCATTTATCTAACTCATTAGAATTTTGAACAATAAGATGCCTGGAAATGCATTAGTTATGGGTCTCTCACAGAGATGATGAAAAACAAAAGAATTCATCAAAATTATCAATGATATTATAGTAATAGAGAAACCTTCATTTGGAGAAAATACTTCAATAATACGAAACAAAAAACGATTTATTAATATCAGTCTTGAGTTATTTCTACAGTGCTTCACAAAAGTCCCCCCCCCCTCTTATCTTTGGAACGATTATACATAAACAAGTGAAATTTGGAAACTGAATATTGAAGGTTGTAAATTTCCCTACTAATGATGATAGATGACGAAATCGTCAAAGATGACGTCACAAGGCCATTGTGACCAATAATTTTAAATCGAACCCTACGGCAAGCGACACCTCTTTTAAAAGGTATCGAAAAATCCTATTCAATTATACTAATTTTGTTTGTGTTTATGGCAGTTTTGGCAACTCGCTTTTAAAAAACGCAAAGCTGTGATGAATTAAATCAGTTAATACCAAAATTCAAAATTCAAGCTCCGCCTCTGGATATTTGTCAAATAAGTTGACGTTTTTGCACTTGTCCAAGTTTTTGTACATTTAATAATTTGTGTATTGTTGATCGAACGTGTAACAGTTTTAGCAGCGTTTGGTACTTTTAATATTTTTGTACATTTTAGTAATTTGTTAAACTCTTGTGAGCCGAACGTTTCAGTGCTTCAAGAAGCGAAATGGTACGTGCTTTAGGTGATAAAGTAGCAGCGATCCTTTAGGTGGATTTATAGTTTGAGTCGCAGCCGCAGTCGTTGCAGTTGACGTTGCCGTACGAAGATAAATCTGCCGTTGCTCATGCATACGTTTATAGATCCGCTGCGGTTGCTGTTGTCGCTGCCGCCGGTAGTTAACCAACTTTCATCTCGGACGGCAGCGGCAGCGTTAAATGACATGAAACTCAGAATTTCCGTGTCAAAAATTAACGAAAGGTCACATACTTAAGGTTATGTATTCGTTTACAAAGTTTGAGAGCAAGAATTAATTTTATTCAGAAATGTCAGAATATGGGGAAAATATGGATGTTGATGTAGGCGTATTCCTAATCCTACTAGAAGGATTTCTACATCTGAAGGACAAGAATTATAGAAATATGTTCATGAAGGAAAACAGCTGGCGCTTAATGAACACAAAATGAAACTATAAATTGGTCATAATTTTGCCTACGGCTACGGCAACGGCTGCGACACAATCTATAAATCCAGATTTAATTCTTGGTGAAACTGGACAAAATATTCACGCAGCAGAAAGCATTTTTAATGAGAGGTTTCCCGATCGCCCCGTTTCGAGGACTTATTTAAGGGAGCTTCTTCGAAAGTTTGAAACAACGGGTAGTATAAAAATCTGGATTTATAGATTGTGTCGCAGCCGTTTCCGCTGCCGTAGCCGTTGCCGCAGAAGCTGGCAAAATTATGTCCAATTTATAGTTTTATTTTGTGTTCATTGAGCGTCAACCGTTTTCCTTCATGAACATATTTTAATCATTCTTGTCCTTCAGATTATTTAGATGTGGAAATCCTTTTAGTATGTTTAGGAATACGCCTACATCAACATCTATATGTTCCTAATAGTCTAACATTTCTGAATAAAATTAATTTTTGACAAGGACATTTTGAGTTCCATGTCATTTTCCGTTGTCGCTGCCGTCCAAGATAAAAGTTATAGCTGGATTTATAGATTGAGTCGCAGCCGCAGTCGTTGCAGTTGACGTTGCCGTACAAAGATAAATGTGCCGTTGCTCTTGTATACGTTTATAGATCCGCAGCCGTTGCAGTTGCTGTTGTCGCTGCCGACGGTAGTTAACCAACTTTTATCTTGGACGGCAGCGGCAGCGGAAAATGATATGAAACTCAAAATGTCCTTGTCAAAAATGAACGAAATGTCACATAATTTAGGTTTGTTTACATAGTTTGGAAGCAAAAATTTATTTTATTTAGAAATGTTAGAATATGAGGAAAATATAGATGTTAATGTGGGCGTATTCCTAAACATATTAGAAGGATTTCCACATCTATATAATCTGAAGGACAAGAATTACAAAAATATGTTCATGAAGGAAAACAGTTGGCGTTCAATGAACACAAAATAAAACTATAAATTGGTCATAATTTTGCCAGCGGCTACGGTAACGGCTACGGTAACGGCTACGGCTGCGACATAATCTATAAATCCACCTAGTTAACTACTGCAACGGCAGCGGATCTATAAACGTATACATGAGCAACGGCACATTTACCTTCATACGGCAACGTCAACTGCAAGGACTGCGGCTGCGACTCAATCTATAAATCCTGCTATGATGCGAAACGATCTGGCAGAACACAAATTTCTGATGAGAAAAAATTGATATTCTGGTAGAAGTAATAGTTAATCCTACTTCTTCATCAACTCAAGTTGCATCTACCTATGAAGTCAGTCGAAGTACAGTACACAAGGTGTTAAAAAAAAAACAAATTTCATCCATACAAATTAAAAATGGTTCATCAACCCCCGACGACGACCCAGACCGAAAACTAGAATTTTGTGAAAATATGGAAACTAAAATTAACCAACAGCCAGACTATGTCAAAACATTTGTTTTGGTGACGAAAGTACTTTCTATCTAAAATGTAAATACACAGAATGTGAGGCTTTGGAGTGACGCAAATCCTCACCTGTTTCGTGAAACACATACCCAATTTCCCCAGAAGGTGAATGTTTGGGCAGGTATCCTGGAAAACCACATCGTTGGGCCTCTTTTTTTAAAACTAATTTAACTAGTGAGGGATATCTGGAGCTGTTGCAAATCGCAATAGAACCGTTAATCCTTGCAATTTTGGAAGATAATCCAGATGAATTCGGCCATTTGGAATTAACATTCCAACAGGATGCTGCTCCTTCATACTATTACGGTGCAGTAAGACGGTATTTAGATGAGGAGTATCGTGGTAGATGGATTGGACGACGAGGTTCAACGAAATGGCCACCTCGATCACAGGACCTCACACCTTTGGATTTTTTCTGTGGGGGTACCTTAAATCGAAGGTTTACGCTACTGAACCTGCCAATATTGACGTTTTAAAACAACGTATTGTTGCAGAATGTGAGGCTGTTTCCGCAAACACATTTGCAAAAGTACGAGAAGAGTTTACAAATAGGATATTTCACTGTAAGGAAGTAAATGGAAGTCACTTTGAGCAATTTCTTTGAGTGGATACTTATTCTTAAATCTGTAATTAAAATCATACTGAATGGAATTTAAATATTAATGTTTACTAATGAGAAATTAAAATTGCCATAAACACAAACAAAATTAGTATCATTGAATAGGTTTTTTCGATACCTTTTAAAAGAGGTGTCACTTGCCGTAGGGTTCCATTTAAGATTATTGTTCACAATGGCCTTGCGACGTCACCTTTGACGATTTCGTCATCTATCATCACTAGTAGGGAAGTTTACAACCTTTAATATTCAGTTTCCAAATTCGACTTGTTTATGTATAATCATTCTAAAGATAAAAGGGGGGAGGGGACTTTTGAGAAGCACTGTATATATATACAAAACAACAACAAAACAAAATTTCTACAAACACAGTTACTAAAACTAGGTTCTGAAGATGAAAGAATATTTATTATTATTATTATTTCTATTTTCTCCTTACACACTGGTCTTGATGGATTTTATTCAGTTGAAACAGTTACCTCGGAACTGTGTATTATCGGGACATATTATTGCATAATATTGCAGGAAATGAGGGTTTCATACGGCGCCATGTTGTGTTGTGTCTGGACGACCCAACACAACATAAAATGGACTGAAGCCGAAGTCATCCATAAAGAAGAGGGCTGGTATAGAAGGAAGTTTAAAGAGAGTGCATATATTCTGAACAACAAAGTCTTCAGTCAAGCTAGCACAGAAATCCGTAATATGTGGAAACCCTTAATTAGTGGCATGGATCAATTGAAATTGCGATAAGAATTAACAGTGCTGTACCGGAGGGGCCCGGCACTGTAATTAACAAGCTTACCTGAACACCGGCAAATTACCCCTAGTCTAATGACACACAATTATCCGTAGCATATATAAGAAGTATCCTTGAGATTGTCGTATTATACACTTGATAACAACTGTAGATTTTAACAGTAGAACGTCGTGATTAAAAATTGCAGAGAATTGAATTTTTCTTTGTTCTTATTTAGACAACGGAAGTCCAGAATAACCCTACTCATTTTGTTTTTACTTTTACAGAATATCACCTTCTTACTTACAGATATCATTTGTTTCCATGGCATACTTGTAGAGGCAAATAATCTCTCGACGAGATAAGGAATTTCTTGATATCAATTGAATAACTCGATAGAGGTTGAAGTTAGGTATAAGGAATGCTTGACTCTAAAATTAAAATGCCTTCTGTAGGTAATATACAAAAATCTTGGACATCAGGAGTTATAACCTATGTTCCAGCTTACTGTTATAGGAATCTGGTTTCCTAATTTTTAAAAGTTTGCAAGATTCACATTTTTTCGTAAAGTGAACTGAACTGAAAATTACCATGAAAAAAAAAGTTGATGTATATTAAAAATAAGAAAGTTGGTATAAAATTTTGGCACGCTCTGTATAGCTGTAGGACTAAAAATAATTTAGATAGATGATCGATTATAGCAGCATACCAAATTTCAAATTTCTAATCCAACTGCAAGTTGAAAACCTTCAAGGGCTTGTTTTTCAGAGAATGTAACAAAAAAACCTCCAGTCAACATTATACTTACTACATATTATATAATCTCATATTCAACGTTACGGAAAACACAAGAATTTCAGTTTTTCAATTCTTTCCACTTATCCAACTATTAATCTTAATAGAGGTAAGTAATCTGTGAAGACTATTCGCATTCTACACATGCACGTTTAGAAATCTTCGATATTTTAAGTACATAGATTATTTTTGCTATTTTATCTCCGAATTCCACTACTCTACTAGGCTATTTATTCGTTCGCATGATAGGAATAAACGCACCGAAACATTTTCAAGTTCCGACAGGCTAATATTTTTCTCAATCATAGAAAAATCACTTCAAACTCACGTTTTTAGTTAATTGTTAATAACTTTTGTAATTTTTGTTTGCGGAACTTCATTGTTTTTCGAAAACTATCTAGATGCCATTCTGAATCGAATGACACCTCAATCATAATTTTCGGAGACTGCTGAAAAAAGTTGACCACCAAGGCACTTGTTGACTAGACTAAATAGCTTTGTTTTAACAAAAGCGGTGGAGATTGAGCGTTTTTTCAATATTGCTGATCTAGATAAGAAACAACGTCACAATATGACATTTTTTGGAAAACGTCAACTTTGCGTTGAGATCTGAAAACGTCAAAGGCTACTTTGATAAGTAGTTGTAGGATATAGTATATTTCATTACGAGTTCAGAAAATAGGCCTCTTCCGTGCGTGCACGACATGTTCCCGTGGGAGGCGAAGCCGAACACGGGAAGTCGTGCAAGCACGGTAAAAGCATTCATGGACGAGTAGACCAAATTCTAGGACGAGCGTTAGCGAGTCCTGAAAGTCTGCGAGTCCAAAAAAACTGTTTTCGGACGTGTTGCGTACACTATTTTTTCGGCAACCATGTAGAATAACAAATCAATGAGATGCATTTAGTCTAAGAGACGAAGAGAGGTCGACCTTCACCCATCTGTTAACCGGACGAAAAATACTTTTTATGAAGTCACATAAATAGACAAATAAGCCTAAAATGGGTTGCCTATCAAACGGTGATCATGACTATATACAGTGAGTTTCAAAAATTTGCACCATATGGAAACTTTTTTATTATCGATTTGTCAGAAAATTTTATTCCTAATAAAAATTGGTGCATTACGGAATACTTGTATTCGAGTTTTCAAAATTCTAAATTTCCAAAAAGGTGTACAGAGGGGAACAAAAAATAGAATTTTGAGTAAACTACCCTGGCTGTGATTTCAAATTTGAATATTTCGAACATTTTAGTTCTTATTTGTATTATATATTAAAATTCGAACAGAAGATAGGTACCAACAGAAACATTCTAATTCTTATTTATATTAAAATTCGAGCACTTCCCGGCCTAGTCCAGAAAGTACGTAAAGCCGGGAAATGCTACTTTCCTAAAGAAAAAGTGTCCGGGAAGTGAACGCCTCCCGGATGGTTGCTGCAACAATACCTTTTATACAAGGTTTCTTGAGACCCCCTTTCCAATAATGTTTTTGTCGATATTTCTATTGGATGGGTCAAGTGACATGTGGTAAAAGTAATGCCGTTTCAACTGGTTTCTGTTGGCTATGTCACTTTGTTCAAAGGTTTAATGGGGACTGACGAGTCCTCAACTTTGTTCTTTCTGTTTAGTACCAATACATTAATACGATAAATATATGAGAACGTACTGATGAGTATTTAGTATTTAATTGTGTCGTTGGCTCTCCCATCACAAACTTCTCAGATAATATGATTTTAGCGTTTCCTGAAGTCTGAGTGAATCCAGTAATTTATTTATTTGCAATTTGTACGATATACCATTGACTTCCTGTTTGTTGGCAATGAATAAGTCGTTTCACACTGCTATCGATCTTAAATCAATTCTCATATTCGTCCTGTGTATTGTAATTCTGTATCAACAAATAAAAATGAAGTTTATGAATGTTAATCACTTAATTTTCATTGTTAGATATTATCATTAGAATGAATCTTGCGTATGAATCGGATATGTTTTCCAACCAAACAACAAAAACAAAGTTGGTAAAGTAAGTGGTAAGTGGTGTTGTAATCTCCAAAAAGGTAAAACTTGATATTTGGATATTTCTCACTAATGATGTGGAGTTGATCGGAATGGGATTGATACTGATTTTGTAAAAATTTGGGAAAACAAATAATCGAAGAGCAAACATGCAAAAGTCGTTAAATCCACTTTTTGTATTTTCCGAGAGTATAGATTCATACTAATTTTGAGGTGCTCTGTCGATATAGCACATCAGATACAAACAAAATTCGGTAATTCCTCTTCAAAATAGTAAAGGAGAAACTAGAGTATTAGAAATTGGCACAGGAAGTAGAAAAACGAAGACAATGGAGACGAAAAGACAGAAACAACAACATGTTTTTTAGAATCAACTTAGTTACACATTTTTTCTTTTCAGTTATCGTGGATAAACAATTTAAATTTAGATAATTTTAAAAGAGTTTGCAATCACAATGGCCCTACATATCGCTGCGCAAATATTGCAGCTAGTGACGCACGAGCCATTTGAAGAAAATTATTTGAAAGGAATAAAATATATATTCATCATGTTCGGAATTGAAGAGTAATAATTGTGGAGTTCCTCAAAGTTCGTTACTTGGACCAATTCAATTTTTATTGTATATTAATGACCTATTGGAGGATTAATGACCTAGAGAGGGTCATTAAAATATTTACGGAAAAGTCGGAATAGTCAAAAGAATAGAAATCGATTGGAATCTCTTCGATATGAAACAAACTGGAGTTGAATTTGAACAAAGCTGAAGGAAGAAAAAGTTAATGATATATCATATACGAGGAAAGTTGTTCTACAAAAATTCATCGGAGGAAGATTGGTACATATTCTGACATTGGAACACTACCATTAAACTACTGGGGCAGAGAAATTTCAAAAAAATTTGAGACCTGAATTTTCTGTCATGGATTTGATAATAATAGGGAAAGATTTAGCACGGGGCATTGCGGAAAAAAAAATGTCTCTGCAACACTTACTGGATCAGCAGTTTGATGAAGGTTGGAGAAGATGCACTGGTATAGGGATAATGGAACTACTTTGACTGAGGATGATTTCATTTAATAACAATTTCTTGTAGTTGTTTCTTTTTCTCAGAATACTTTCGTTTTGTTAAGTTGATTGCTCTAAAAACAAAAATATTTGCCGGGTTGTGTAATTTTCTACATTTTCAACTTTTCATTATCATAAAAATAATAGTTAGGTTCGCTAGCAGCATTTTTTATTTCACTTCAGATTCTGAAAATGGTACATAAATAGATAAAATTCTGATTTTACGCAAAAACCATTGAATCCGAAACAAAAATAAAATTTAGGTATAATTTTCTATGAATCACGAAAAGTTCATTTCAGTTATCCGTTTCTTCGAACTCTTTTCGGATTCCGCTGTACCAGTTTTTTTGCTAATATCTCAAAATTGATACGTTTACTTCTAAATTGCTCAGCTGAAGATCACCAAGAATGAGGTACAAATTGTGAACTTTGCAGAAATGAAAGATTCAGCAAAAATGTATGGATCGACCTTAAAAATTACGAAAAATGAAGCCAAAATTCCATTTTTGAGGGTGAATTTTTGTCAGGAACAGAAAAGATTATTAGTAAAATGGTTGTTCTGATCACGAATCTGACGACATTTTTTAACTATTTTGCCTATTTCTTTGATTTTTCGGAAATATCGGTTGTTCCTTCGCTTCCGACTTGCCGACGTGCAGTGTATATCAATTAAACTAATGCCTTTGAAGCCATTTTGTAAATTTTTGATGTATCTATATCGATTCAACAAAATTCAGAATTGTACGGCAAAAATTACAGAAGCTACAGGAGTGTTTCCACGAGAAGTGAAACACTTTATTTTTATTCGAATCTATTTATTTACTACTTTCTTGTAGCGGAAATTCAAATTTTAACGAAATACTTTCCTGTTATTTCCAGAGACAAGTACCGTGGAAACGGGTGAAGAGCGGAGTGGCGTTTCGACCTAAATTAATCCATGTAGGCCAAACAACCGAAAAAATATCAAGTGACAAGTGCTCAACGTGCTTTTTCATGCATATTATGTCACGCTCCAAATCCGAAATTAGAATAAGATCTCTCGTAACTTCAGACATTTCAAGTAGTCATGTCGAGCTTTTCTTGTACGATACTTCTGCGTTTAATTGTCTCTCAGCTTCAGCAACAATGCGTCCCACTGTTGACAAAAAACCGGACGACGATTCTGTGAAGCATGACGAACAAGTTTGTTCTGTGTATTTTGTTGTTAGTTCTCATTTAGGGAGATTTCGTGGATTACAGTTTTGTTGAAATGTGTGTTCAGTGCTTTACTAATTGTATTCGCTAGAATCCGTAAAATTTCTGGAATACGTTAAATACTGACAGATATACTTTATCATAACTAAGTATGTTTCAGACTGTGAAAATGGACTAACAGTAAACATGAAAATATTTTGGAACTTCGTCAAGCAGAAAAAGAGGTTGGCGTACCTAATAGGATGTTTTAGATGATGTCAAGAACTATGAAATATTTTTGCTAATCATTTCCAGAATTTAAATCTGATACTAATGAGAAAACCAGGATACTTCTATCTGTTGGCGAAGCGGATTATAATTTGAACTTGACACAGCAACACAGCAAAAAAGTGGATTGTAAACCTAGGGACTACTAAAGTGACAATTTTAACCCAGAGGCGACATCTCACAATCTAATAAAAAATGGTACACCCCCTAAAAAGTAGAGTTCCCACTAATAAAAAATCAAATGTTGTATATAGCATCCTCTGCAATGATTACAATGAAATGTACATTGAAATGACATTCCAATTATTAGAAAATAGAATCAAAGGAAATAAATACATGAAAAATAATAGTACAGCCCTAAATAAACATATAATTTTTGAAAATCACAACCACAATTTAAAAAATACCAATATACAGGGTGGTTAATAGTCACATCTAAGGTAATTGCCATAGACTTCTCATTCAAAAACAGTTTCATATTGATCATATTTCTATATTTAGCATAAGATTGAATTTAGAATGTTAAATATGTACTTATCATAATATGATACACCTCACGGTTTTCTGTCAACAACCATTCTTTAACTGCTTTCTTGTAATGGTGAAAATATCTTATGTATTTGGGAAGATAATTGTATATTTTAGAACTTTTGTACTAGCAGCTTTGCTGGCCTGATCGCATTTGTTCAGGGTCGTTTTGGAATCTTCATTTTTATACATTATTTAGTTTTGAAAATATGAATTTATTAGTCGTCATATTTTATGAGTAAAAATAATTGAGATCAAACCTTTAATTTTTATTATATTAGCTTTAAATTTCCAAAAATGTCATTAAGAATATTATACACTCACAGACAAAAATATTGCATACTTAATTTTAATCCTTGACATGTTTATTTCTATTTGTCTGAATCGTTATGTAGTTTTCATTACTGAATGGTTTATGCTGAAGTATTTAACGTATATTGATTGCCAAATAATCCAGATATTGAAACTTTATAACACACTTGTAGAAGAAATAATGGAATAGACTAATTTTGGTTATAATATTTGATCAAAACAATCAACAATGACGACAAAATGAAAGTTCTTTGAGGCAACATAATAATAGTTCAGTTGTTCAGTACTTAGTGTTGCCTCCCCTACACTGATAAAAAAAAATTTTTGCATCAACGCATAATTGCGTTGATTCAAAGAGATTGTATTCTTGAATAGGTCCAACCAAATATTAGTTTGATTTTTTGACGGACTCCTCTTGGCCACTTACAAGGAAAATATTTTGAAACAAGTGGACACTTGCTTCATAAGTTGGTTGAGGCAATAATATTTTAACTTCAACAATGGGCACTTTTTTTTTGTTGAATCATAAGAGTAGGTTGAGACAAGACAATGGGAAATTTCAATGATGAATACTATTCTTCTATCAACTTGGAGGTTGAGTTCCAATCTGCACTTTGCACTTGGTTATAAAATATAGAATGGAAGCCATTTTCATTTTGGCAACATTGAATAGATTAAACAAAGCGAAGATTCACAACGAACAATTTAGGTATAAATAATGGTTTTATATGAGAAAAGTTTTAAGTTTAATAATTGTATTCTCAATAAAACCAAAATATATTTCACTCATTTTCACAACTGGCCCATAATGAGCCAAATTCAATTTTCTATATTGTATTTTTATTGTATAGAAACAGTTTCCACTAGGCACAAAACTAACATTCATATACGTACGCATAGCCTCATAACTCAAATGGATGAAATGGTCGAAATTAAAGTCGTCTTCATAGGTCGCGGTGCCATCACCTGCTTTGATTGCTCATTGGTTGATTGTGTCACGTGGTACGGGTAGTGATATCTAGCAAGGAATTATATACTTGTGTCAAGAGGATTATGTTTCACAATGAGTTAATGTGAGTGTTTTCTAGGATGAAGAGTAGAATGTTTTCACTGCAAGCAAATTCATATCAAGAGAATTTATGTAAAGAAGAAAACATCTCAATCAGTTTGAAATGGGGGTATATTCATCAATTAGAATTAATTATTCTTTTCAGAAGATTATCCTATTCAAGAGTATGTATATTTTTGATTGAAGAAATCTTTTTTTTCTGTGTAGCTCTAACGATAGCCTGCATCCTCCTGGGCATACTCCGCGAAAGGTCTTTGATGATTTCTTGTGGAATTCGATTCCATTCTTCCTGTGCAGCAATTCTTAATTCTGCAATTGAGTTAGGAGCTGGATTTCGTGCTCGTATATGTCTTTTTAGGATGTCCCAAATATGTTCTATGGGATTTGCGTCAGGACTGTTTGGTGGCCACTCTACTGCCTCAAGTCCAACAACTTCAAGATACTGGGTGAATGTTCTTGCAGCATGTGCACGAGCATTATCATGCATTAGCACGAAATTGTCGTAACCAATGAAGCTGCCGTAAGGTAAAACATGGATGTTGCGTATGTACCAGTCATCATTCATTTTAAAATTCACCTCTTTATAAGCTCTGTGCGACTGTCTCAACTAATGCCACCCCACAGCATAATGGAACCACCACTAAAGCTATCGTTATGTACAAGATTACATTCTGCGAAACGTTCTCCAGATCTTCTGTATACTCGACCACTGGTTTCCATAACTGTATTCTTTTTGACTAAAATTTATCGACTTATTTCATATGCTTCTAACGATATCGCATGGGAAAATATCCAATAACCGAACTGTAGTTGATTGTACAAAACGTAAAATATACAAACGCAAGAATATTCTTGGACACCGAGCTCAGAACTCCAGAACATGGATTCTACCTATATTTCTCAAATAGTAATCTCACTTCACCGTCCAATCGAACTCCTCGGCCTCCATAAAGGATTCATTCGTGATGTATCAAATCATCGGTCTCGTCTCGGTCCATAAATTATGCAATCATTTATGGTAAAATAAACCCTATTTCTAGCCGCATCAAACGTCGATTCGTCTCTCTATTCCTGCGTTTGTATAAATCCGATAGAGAGATGGACGTTTCTGATAAATAGATTGATTGGTGGTGGGAACGGTTCCTGGTCGTTCTTCGTTCTGTTCGAGGTTCGAGTGCGTTATTCGATATGCTCAAACGTGAGGATTTATCTCGGTGTTATAAATCTGGGGTCACGTGCGTTAGTATACGGTGTCTTTCATAATAATTATCAAGTTAGGTATGGCATGGATTCGAGACATGCATGTTCTGGGATGCGAGTTGACAGCGCAGTTGACAAAAAGTGTTCTGGACCTGGTTCGTCTCGGACTAGTTCAGATTAGTAACCCAAGCAGCCAGTGTTGCCAATGCCATACAGGGTGTAATTACACGAAATTATTGTTTTCTCTTCATAGGGGAATAGTCAGCTTTTCACTGAAATTGTCGCACCTTCCGGTTGGATGGGGCCAATAAAGGATACCATTTCTTTCCCATTTGCGTGGAACTGGTTCCACTTGATTGATTTCCTTGATGGAAACTACTTTAAAACTACGGTTTTTCTTTGTCCTGCATCAGATATCAAATTATCTGATTTGCAAATATCTTATTTTTTACTCTCTGTTTCTCTTTTCAGCTAACTAGTTGAAATGATTTATTTTGTAGTATTCACAGGCCCTGACTGGGACCATTTGGGGCCATCAGCTAAAGCGGGGGTCCGGGTTTTTTCAAAATTAGGTGCTTGAACGCAATGAAAACGCGTTTTTACGCTATTTTGGCACTTATAAAGAAGAATAAATTCAGTTAGGTTTTTATACGAATATTATGATTTTCGACTTTTGTTGACTTTATTATATATTCACAATATTTTAGGATACCACAACACTACAAAACACATGCTGTAGAACTGCCAATAATTACAACGGAGTTCAAAATAAAGTGCAGTATTTTATTCACACTAAAGTATTAATGAATTATGTCAAAATTATTTGTATAATAATAATAATGACAAACGGATTTTAGGGATTAGAAAAAAATAATAACATTTTTTAAGGAATCCTGTGTGTCAACAGTTTACAATGTTGTTATACAAGAATAGAAGGGGTTACACTTTACTGAAAAGATTCGACATTTTACTCCCCTAGCCCTAAAGTAACAGCTTCTTTGTAAGCAACTTACTTGTTAAAGCTACTCATCTATTATTTCATTTTTGTCCAAATCATAAAATAAATCCCTCTCAACATTTATAAAAAGAAGACTGGACATTAGGTCCTGGCCCAAAGACGACCGAAGTCGATTTTTGACTATTTTAAGTTTAGAAAAAGCTCGTTCACATGTGACTTGGGTAAGAACAAATTTATGTGCAATATACAGGTTGATAAACAGTCCAGATGGAGTAAGTTCAAACAGAACAGAAAAAGCACATATCCAACATGGAAACATTGTCTATTTTAACTCTCAGAGCAGTAAATGTCAGCATTTTTTCGTCACTGCATCTGTCTCCGTAGTTCTCAGTGGACTCTGCCGCTGTGAATCATCTAAGAAATTGTTAAAAAATCCTTATTCGTGAAGCGCACGTGTTTTTTCCTAGGTATATTGCCCATATTTATCGATAAAATAACGTGCGTATATAAATCACCGTTGACCCGTGACGACACCAAAATGTCACGTGATCCCCCCACCCCACCCATTGTCACTTGTCATGTGCCAATCGGCTTTCATCGACTTTTCATCAGCTCTCCAACCGCGTGTTCATCAGCACCAATCAGCTCTCCAACCGCGGAACAGATGGAAAGCTGGTGGAGAGCTGGTGGAGAGCTGGTGGAGAGCTGGTGGAAAGCTGATGGAAAGCTGAAAATAATAATCAGGATTAGATTAAAAACAACATGTTTAGGAATACAATCAACACAGTGGTCACTAAATACGAAAATGAAAATTACAAAATCAAATGAAGGTAAATACAACATTAAGAATAAATTGATGTATAAAATCATGAAATCGGAATCGATTCAATGGAGTAAGTACTTCTTTAGTTTATTTTTAAATCGCAATTTGCCATATGTTTTTAAACAATTTGGAAGTTCATTGTAAAATTTCACACCATCAAAATAAATTGATTTCTTTCCACTATTTGTTTTAATTTTGTTAACATATAAATTTTGGGCCAGGTGATTGTGTTGATCATTATTAATTTTGAAAATTAAAACGAACACGCAATTCAACACAGAGGTTTTTTAACATAAAAACACAAAAGATATATGTAAGAAATAATTGACTGAAGATATTTAGCTAATGAACCAGAATGGAAAGAAATTTTATTCTACAGTAGGTCTGTTTCAATCAAGTAAATATTTTTTAAAAAAAATTTAATCCTCTATAAGAACAGATCTCTTTTATTTCGAAAGGAATGAAATTGAAAAATCTTGGTAACAAATATGAAAAGCATATTTTTGTCCTGTAGATTTTGTATCCAGCGGTGTTCTGAAACAATTGGATTTGTGTCTTGTTTCGTAACAATGTTCTAGTCTCCGAAGATTACATTTACTTTTGAATTCAAAGAAAGATGAGAGAAGAATTAATAATGTTGGCAAATATCCAGGACCCTTGATTCGGTGTATATCACATTAGATGAGTATCGAGAGGGTTTATTTAGTAAAATTTTCTGAAAGGTGTTTTGAAGAATTTCTACATTAGTAATAATGATATATGCTTTTAATGCACTTTCCTACCACATTATCCAATATGTCAATCTGGATTCAACCACCGCGATAAATCATTCTGAGATGTTTTACTTTGAAAAAAATTGGCTATACAGGGTGTAACATAAGTACGTTAAAATATTCAAGTGACGTATTCCTGAGACAATTTTACGAAAAAAAGTCTATATAAATTTGTATCCGGAAATGCTTCGTTTCGGAGATACAGGGTGTTAAAATTAAATTTTTTTGTTCGTTTTTTAAAAGTAACTTTTGCAAAAAATAAGTTATTTGCACAAAATTTGGTACCCGGGGTTTTTTTGACGTGGGAAATCATAATTTCGTATTAATTTTCATGTAACATCTAGAGGGCGCTGCGTACGCTATCATTATTTATTTCAAATTGCCCTAACATTTTTGACAGTGAACTTTTGGTACTTTTAATGAAAAAACCTCATTCCCATACCTTTTCCAAGTAAAAAAGGACACTTCCTCAACAACGCTGGAGGTGATCGTTTTCGAGATATTTACAATTTTCTATATCGATACATAGCTCCTAGGGCGCTAAGTGAAGTTGCTGAGAACATTACAAAAACTAAGTATGTGGTAGATCTCGTCAAAATAAACTACTTTTTTCCTATGAAATGTTTATCGAAAAATGATTTGTTTTCGAGATACAGATGGTTGAAAATTTCCAAAACATGGTTGGTTTTCGTCATAAGTTATTTGCAACTGCAGTTATTTTCATCAAACTTTAAACACAGACTTCTTTCAAACTGAGCATTTTCAAACTGCTTAATCAATCGAAGTTAGAAAAAATTGTCAGGTTCAATTATTCAATTAGAAAGTGCTACATTTCGGAGTTTGTAAAAAAAAACAATTCGGAGAAGTACTATGATATTTATTAGGCAATTAAACATATAAAAATTGAACAAACAACTATTGCAACAACTGTTCAAAGTGACGACCCCCAACAGTAATACAAGCTTCTGCTCTCCTCATCAAAGAATTCCGCACCCGTTGAAAAATGCCGGGAGTGTTTCTTATCGTTTCGCAGCAAGCTGTGATGCGATCCCTTAACATTTCCTCGTTTCCAATGGGGCTAGCATAAACTAGTGATTGTAGGTGTCCCCAAAAGAAAAAATGGACGGGATTGAGGTCCGGTGACCTCGGGGGCCAATGCTGAGTGCCTCCTCTTCCTATCCATCGTTGGGGATATGCTACGTCTAAGAAATTTCTTGTTATCAGACTAAAATGAGCAGGGGCTCCATCGTGCATAAACCAAGAGTGATTTCGGAGACCAAGGGGAACATCTTCCATAAGCTGGGGAAGCTCGTGTTCCAAAAAATGTTGGTAAGCATATCCATTCAAACGTAAGGGGAGAAAATAGGGCCCAATTAAATAATCCCCAATTATGCCTACCCATACATTAAAAGAGAATCTATCTTGGAAATGAGTTTGCGTTATCGCATGTAGGTTATCTTCAGCCCAGATGTGGTTATGGAAGTTCATGATACCATTTCTTGAAAAATTAGCCTCATCTGTGAAGAGGATTTTTGAAAAAATTTGGGGATGTTGTACGACACGCTGAATATGATAAGGATATATTTGCTGTTCCTTTAAAATTCTGTAAACGGTCATGTGACTCACATTTGAAGTTTGACAAATTTTTCTTGTACTTGTCTCTGGATGTTCACTAATTTCTTCGAGAACCGCCTCCTCCAATTCCACAGTTCTTGTAGTCCGTGGCCGTCCTACTGCAAAATTTCTTTCAAAGCTTCCAGATTCGGAAAGTCGCCGGAAAAGATTCGCAAATGTCGCTGCACAAGGAGTGACGCGTTGGGGATACCTTTCCTGATAGATGCGTCTGGCCTCGGTTGAATTTCCGTCAGCCAAGCCGTATGCAAAAATCATATCAGCCATTTCAGCATTCCTAAATTCGGGCATGGTACCAGAAAATTACTTTATAAACTCCGAAATGTGAATTTGTCAATGAATAGTTAAAAATGTGACAGAGAACTTCTATTGTTATAAACGAACCTTCATAGCCTACTCGATTTAATTAACTTAATTTGTGAGAGTGACACAAATTATTGAAATCAAATTTGGCTAAACTGATTAAGCAGTTTGATAATGCTCAGTTTAGAAGAAGTCTTATACTGTAATAAAGTTTGATGAAAATAACTAAAATTGCAAAAAAACTTATGACAAAAACCAACCATGTTTTGGAAACATAATAAATATCATAGTACTTCTCCGAATTGTTTTTTTTACAAACTCCGAAATGTAGCACTTTCTAATTGAATAATTGAACCTGACAATTTCGATTGATTAAGCAGTTTGAAAATGCTCAGTTGGAAAGAAGTCTGTGTTTAAAGTTTGATGAAAATAACTGCAGTTGCAAATAACGTATGACGAAAAGCAACCATGTTTTGGAAATTTTCAACCGTCTGTATTTCGAAAACAAATCATTTTTCGATAAACATTTCATAGGAAAAAGTAGTTTATTTTGACGAGATCTACCACATACTTAGTTTTTGCAATGTTCTCAGCAACTTCACTTAGCGCCCTAGGAGCTAAGTAACATGTATCGATATAGAAAATTGTAAATATCTCGAAAACGATCACCTCCAGCGTTGTTGAGGAAGTGTACCTTTTTTACTTGGAAAAGTTATGGGAATAAGGTTTTTTCATTAAAAGTACCAAAAGTTCACTGTGAAAAATGTTAGGGCAATTTGAAATAAATAATGACAGCGTACGCAGCGCCCTCTAGATGTTACATGAAAATTAATACGAAATTATGATTTCCCACGTCAAAAAAACCCCGGGTACCAAATTTCGTGCAAATAACTTATTTTTTGCAAAAGTTACTTTTAAAAAACGAACAAAAAGATCCAATTTCAAAACCCTGTATCTCCGAAACGAAGCATTTCCGGACACAAATTTATATAGACTTTTTTTCTTAAAATTGTCTCAGGAATACGTCACTTGAATATTTTAACGTACTTATGTTACACCCTGTATATTTGAATCGGTATAAGATTCAAGGTTAGGGTATTGTATAGTCTCAATATATGTCTGTTCCATATTAGATGTTTATCAATGGTTGTACGCCTAAATATTTTATTGATTCGGTCTGTTTTATTCTCAACTCATCGCTAATTTTGAGGATGCTAAATGAAAAGGGCATATACATTTTTTTAAAATTAATTTTCAATTTCATATAATAATAAGTTTCAAATCCTTCTGTATGATGGTTTTTAAATTTTCCCAGTTTTCAGCTTCGAGGATAATGGCGGTATCATCTGCGAAACTGATGACATCTCCAGATGAGTTAATATTGCAAAGATCATTTATGCAAAGTATAAAGAGCACTGGACCTAGTAAAGTACTTTTTACAACACTTGATACGTAATATACTATTCTGGCTACCGCTCAAAAACCCAAGAATTCCAAAATATCCAATAGTTGTGAGTGGCAGACCGTATCGAATGCTTTAGCACGATCTAGAAATACACAATCAGATTTTTTTCCAGTGTGTTAAACACACAATAGCATCTTGGGTCGATTTGTTCAAATATTTATTTAAATAAAGCAATACATATACAGGGTGGGTGAAAATAATAAAAAAATAACAACATTACTAAATCTTCCAGAAGCTTTACCTAAAATATACAGACTGCACCAGGATACCTCAACTAACTCTGATTAAAAGTCTGATTACGATTACTGCTGCGTGACCATCATCATTTCATTCATTTTCGTAAATCATCGCAATCAACCGCCTGGATTTTGTTGACTAATCGTCTCGGAATGAGAAAAGGAAGTCATCATAGGAATATTTTGTTTTTTTTTGTCATGATCTTGGCAACTAATTGGACGATTTCTGTTCACCTACTAGACACGAACACGCTCATTATGAATAATATTACGGTGATGATTCCAAATATATTTTTTGTCGAACGAGCAATTAAATCAGATTTCACGTCGTTTTATAAGTCTTGCCATACAAACATTCTACATGGTTATTCAGCGAAAGAAATTAATCGTTCCCATGAGACTAATACCTCCTGAAGAAACAACATTTTTTCTTCAATTTACTTTTTCAGAGGAAAGTTTATTGGTTTGAGTCGAAGATCTTTAATAAATGATTCAAATAACACACTAGAAACATTAGCTATCAGAATAGTCGATTGTTTTCAGAGGGAACGAGTCCGTTACTGCCATTTTTAAATATACCGGGTGGCTCGCCCTGATAACTTATTTGATTTTGAAGATAATGGAATGAAATATGGAGGATCTGTATTCGACTTAAAACTGTATTTTGTGAGACGTGACACAGCATCATGCAACTTCCGATTTCACCGAAAGTTACATAAACTTTCGATTTTTAAACGAGAGACCTGGTACATTTTCTTTTTTTTCTCCATATGATATTCTGAATACAACATTGCTTGTCACCTTTTATTCTCAAAAAATGTTCGATTTCAAGAAAGATTCAACATAATCTTTTCTTTTATAACCCGCCATTTGAAATTAGTAGCACAATCAAACACAAAACAGGTTTTTTACATTTTAGGGCTGAAATAAGTGAATTGATTGTATCATAGTAGATAGATTAAAAAATAAATTTCAAAATAAAAAAAGTTATGGTTAAAAAAAGTGGAAAGTGATACATGGTTGTATTCAGAATGTCATACGGAGATAAAATCGACTCTTCGTGTCACTTCCGGTGAAACCGAAAGTTGCAAGAAGCTGAGTCAGTTTTATGTCGTATACAGATAGATCCACCAAATTTCATTATATCATCTTCAAAAACCAAAAACTTGTAGAGGCGACCCACCTTTCCCAGGCACTCGGTATGAAAAAAAAAAATCTACCAGAGCAAAAAATATAATTTCTTGAGAGAGAGAGAGAGCGTTTATTGGTGCAGCTGATTTTAACAAATCTTTGAACAGGTCATCAAAAATCACATAGTAGAAATCATTTCTAAATGGTGGAAGGGTGTTTAGTGGATGCCAAAAAATCAAATTTCATTTCCAACATATTCAAAAATAGCATTTTCCAATAAAGTACAATCAATTTAGCATTCAAAATCAAAAATGGGAAAAAATAAAACAATGCAAATTTTCACAAAAGTTCTTGAAAGTTCTTATTGTTCTGCTAGTGATTCATTCTTTGAAAAAAAAAACAGAAACAGGCGATAGATGAGTAGGTTAATTTTTTCTCAGAATCGATATACTGTTAGAATTTCATTGAACGTAGTTTCAGATTTTATCTACGAGTAGCATACGGCATCCAGAAATTGAAGCATGCAGAGAAGCAAAAAAAATGTAATAAACGTGAATACTAATTCTAAATTTAGGGAGAGAACTCGACTTAAAGATAAAAAAAATCTTGTTGTGTTTTGAATCACAAAATGTTTGTAAATTTCATATTGGAAGGTAGGTGGTTGTACAGTGCCTTCCATAATTTATGTAACATAAATATATGCGAAAAAGTTTACTATTAGAACAACATAAAATATTTTCTTTGTATGGTCGATTGTGCTTATCCTGTAACCTAAAAATTGATATTGACATACAGTCTGACCACTTCGGAATGGAATATATAAAACATAGATTTTTCAACCGATTCGAATAATATTTTTTTTATTGGGTAGACATACAAAAAGTCCACTAAGACACCAAATTTCATGAGTCTTTATTTTCAGGACCAGTTGTTCCTATTTATCAAAGTAAAAAATCTACAAAAAATTATTTTTTGTACAAAATTTCTGACTACACATAATTTTATCGCAATCTTTTCATAAATTATAACAATAAAATTTTGATAAAATTCTTTATCAGTAATAAAAGTTCTGGAATTGAGGTATAGTGGGTTGATTAAACGGCATAGTATTCAAATGTTATTGTCTTATAATTTTTTCTATGATGGACGCAATTTTTGACATACACCATTTGAAAATGTCGCGAACCAGTGATGTAGTCAGATTTTTTATCTTGAAAAATAAGAATAGTTGGCACTGAAAATGAAGACTCATCAATGAAGTTTGGTGCCTTACTTAAGACAATGTTTGAATGTTCACTTCGAAAAAAAAATCCATTCGGTTGAAAAATATATGTTTTATACCATATAACACTTCATGTTATGTGGGAAAGGGTATGGCAGTAATTAGAAGAAAATACCGACTACACAATCACAAAAATAAAAAGAAACAATTGTAGCATAGCAATAATTATTCTTCATATGAAAAATAGCCTATATTTTATCTTCTCAGAAATAAATAAATTATGTGCCCGTTGGCTACCCAGATCATTATGCCTCTTTTAATACTGGATCACATTATAAAAACGGAATTTTTATCAAAACGCTTTCGTCATTAGAATGGCGGAGGCGCCGGAACTCGTTTTCGAATGTATTCTCATGAAGACAGCTTTCAAGGTACAGCAGAAATAAAAAGTGTGTCTTCAACAAATTTTCCTATGAATAAAAATTAAATGTCTCAGTAGAGGAAACGTCTCCATTCACCACCATCTTGGACCTCATCGGTGAAAATGCCAGACAGAAAACGTTAAATATTAATAAGCCTCTCCGTTTATAAATTGTAATTTCATTCTGCGTTCGCCAAACACATTATTCATAATCCTTCATGCAAATTGACGCGTACTGCTTATTTACATGAACAGAAAACAATTAACATATATAAGATAATCGCGATTTAGCTAGTTCACTTTGGCTAGCTGTCCGACTTCGTGAAATGTTAGTAGCGGATATTTCAGTGGTTGTTTCACACGTTACAGTCTGTTAACATATTTTTAGTGCAACAGCTTATAGAATTATGTAGACCATTCATTTCCCACTGTCATATACAGGGTCCTGCAACAAGGGCGTGGTCTTCCATATCTCCATTATGGTGATAGTTGGATGATTTTATAAGCAAAATGATACAATTTTCTGAGCTCTACAAAATGAAAATAATAAAACTTACACAAGGTGTTTGGTTTTTTCTGGTCGGCTCCCAACTTTGTTTTTTCAAATGACAACCTGTATTTTTTATACGTATTTCGGTTTCTACATGGAAAATAAAAGGTACTTTATGACGGTCTTTCTTTCGAAAATATTGACGGTTTTCGAGATTTTTAGCATGACAGTTTTTTCCAAAATTGGTCATATTTGACATTACAAAGTTCTGCAAAGTCCTATTGAAAGTCGATGTAAGTTGGTGACTCTCTCAAACGATACATCTGAAATCGACCTGTGATATACAGGGTGCAAAAAACAGCTTGCCAAACATTGACGACTGCGATCGCTGTTTGTAAGACATTTCTCATAATGAAACATCTTCTATAATTTCTTCATAGTCCAGCCCTTCTTTAAATTATCGCTCCATGCCTATAACCACCCTTTTAGAAGTTAAACAAGTTGTGAATTCGACCACCAAACTGTTATTATTTTAAAAGGCATAAGATGTCCGGAGGACTGCTCATTGCTAATATCCTATACAATAGGAAAAGTTGGATCGAAAATCCATCAGAAAACAACTACTTTCCTGGCTAATACCACGACGAACATTGAATTACATCTGATGAAATTTCCGTGCAGAGTTCCTACAAGGTTATCTCTGCAATTGCTTGGTTGCATGGGAATGATCATAGAAACATTCGGACCACCTATATATCGATTTCGGAGTGTTGCTCCTCATCAGTATAGGGTAGGTCTAGCAGTCAATAACTAATGACTGCAACGAATGAATCGACGACCATTCCCATTTAAAGACCGAAACTGAGATCGCGCCCGCACAGTGGATTAACTCCAAACTGCGAGCGCCATCCCAGCGCCGGAAGTCCAACCAAACAATATCCGTGCTCCACGATCGTCAAGACCGTATATGAAACGGAAAAGAAATCTGTAGTTCACAATGAGCTTATGACAAAAGGCATAAGATGTCCGGAGGACTGCTCATTGCTAATATCCTATACAATAGGAAAAGTTGGATCGAAAATCCATCAGAAAACAACTACTTTCCTGGCTAATGCCACGACGAACATTGAATTACATCTGATGAAATTTCCTATTGTATAGGATATTAGCAATGAGCAGTCCTCCGGACATCTTATGCCTTTTGTCATAAGCTCATTGTGAACTACAGATTTCTTTTCCGTTTCATATACGGTCTTGACGATCGTGGAGCACGGATATTGTTTGGTCCACTGTGCGGGCGCGATCTCAGTTTCGGTCTTTAAATGGGAATGGTCGTCGATTCATTCGTTGCAGTCATTAGTTATTGACTGCTAGACCTACCCTATACTGATGAGGAGCAACACTCCGAAATCGATATATAGGTGGTCCGAATGTTTCTATGATCATTCCCATGAAACCAAGCAATTGCAGAGATAACCTTGTAGGAACTCTGCACGGAAATTTCATCAGATGTAATTCAATGTTCGTCGTGGCATTAGCCAGGAAAGTAGTTGTTTTCTGATGGATTTTCGATCCAACTTTTCCTATTGTATAGGATATTAGCAATGAGCAGTCCTCCGGACATCTTATGCCTTTTGTCATAAGCTCATTGTGAACTACAGATTTCTTTTCCGTTTGTTATTATTTTCATTCAGTTTAAAATTTGTGCCATTATCTTCCGGTCTACAACAACCTTTCAAGCGAATAAATTATTCTTTGAAAATCAATTAGTTTGGCAGGTAAAAATATTTGCCTGCCAATTTGTATTGAAATCTTTAGTGAATGCCAGTGTAAGAATTGAAATATCTAGTGAATGTTGCTATATCAAAAAGTTTCGATACAAGTTGATCAAAATGTTGATTTCAAAAACTGATTTGGTTGATATGATTTTCATATTAGATGAATCAGACAGGAATTGTTTATTGGCAAGTAGAATTTACTCTCAACAGTATCCAGATAGAAGGTATCCAGATAGAAGGCATCCAGATGAGAGATCATTACGAAAGGTCCTGAATAGATTTGTTGAAACTGAATGTATCAATTATTCTAAACATGAGCGCATCAAACCAGCCACTAATGAGGATAATGAATTGAGAGTTCTTATTGCTGAAGATCCTCGTAGGAGTCAAGGACAGATTGGTGAAATGGTGGATTTAAGTGAGAGATCAGTGCAACGAGTTTTGAAGAAGCATCGTTTTCATCCATACCATGTTCAATTAAATAATAATAATAATAATAATAATAATAATAATAAATGATTTTATTGAACAGACATAAAAGTACATAACATTACACTATGACTAAATATGCCGCTCAAATGGCAGAGTTCAATTTCACGATAAAATCGCTAATTGCTCTTCCACTCAACCATGAAAACAAGAATGAGCTCCAACTTGATTATAGATACTCTTGTACAATTCTAAAAATAAGCATTATATATACATACGTACATGAACAAAAAATACAAATATAAGTAAGTAGGTAGAATCAAACGTCATCCCTTTTTGAATCTACTTAACTGAAGGCATCAGAATCTATGATCAGGATTTTCGAACAGAAACTTCTTTAAGTGAATCTTGAATTTTGAAAGACTACAACTATTGAATTTAAATGGGAAATTATTACATATATTGGCAATTTGGAATGAGAATGATGATCGAATCAAGAACTACATCATGCAGATTTTGATAAAAGAGATTTTGCAATTGGGCATTGGAAAAAATTCGTCGAAACGACAATTTTTTCAATAACATGTTATGGTTGGATAAATCGACATTCTATAAAAATGGATTTGTAAATCGACATAAATCGAAATAAATTGATTTATTAGTAAAATAAAAAAAAAAATCTATAATCGTGTTTGGTTTTATATCGCTCGAGATTTATGTGTAAAATTCTGCACCCAATGAAAAAATAGGTTTCCCATTTACAAAAATGTGCGACTAAATATCATACAAAAATGAAAAAATTGTTTTTCCACGTTATATGAAATGTACATAATTGAAACAAGATATCTCTTGTACATCCTTATCAGTCTACTCAAATGGGTTTCTCCATAAAAAAGGTCGTTCATTAAAATTATGGCGAAGGAATAGGAAGAAAAAGCGTTTTGAGAAAAACTATTGATTTTAAACATAGGGAATATTCTATGAAATTTGTAGAGCCTTTGTTGGCAATTGTTACGGATCGATAATATACCAGGTGTTCCACTTAAAATAAAGAAGATTTTGCATATTTTTATTTACAGTGTTTGGCAAGCTGTTTATTGCACCCTGTACATTACAGGTCGATTTTAGATATATCGTTTCAGAGAGTCACCAACGTACATTATTCAACCAAAACAGAATTTTAATGGGACTTTGCACAACTTTATAATTTTAAACATGATGAGAGACCAATTTTGGAAAAAAAAGCTGTCATGCTAAAAATCTCAAAAACCGTCAATATTTTCGAAAAAAATACCTTTATAATGGAGAAACCGAAAAACTGATAAAAAATGCAGGTTGCCGTTTAAAAAAACTAAGTAGGGACCCGCCCAGAAAAAAATTGAACAGCCTGTGTAAGTTCCATCAGTTTCATTTTGTAGAGCTCAGAAAATAGTATCGTTTTTCTGGTAAAATCATCCATCTCTATCTATTTCCATAATGGAGATACGGAAGACCGCGCCCTTGCTGCAGGACCCTGTATAAAGCAATAAACTTTCCATGCATTATGTTGACGAGGGTAAACGGATTATTCAGATCTGTATGAATCTGTATGTTCTATAATAGCGCAAAACTGCATCTTTTACCAAATCAAATAAATGTTATTCATCACTCGTATATTGATTTACCACCACTTACACCAAATTAAATGGGGTCCTGTGCGAAAGCACCTGTAAAATTTGAGAGCTTTCTGTGATGACTCAACCAATTTTTTTCGTACTTCAACCGCAATGGATACGCCACTGCATCATGGAATTTTAGGAAACGTCTATGTGAAAACACAATCGAGCTTATATGAAAGATGTCATGAGAACTGAACCATTGCAGTATTGGAATGTTACACCGAGTCCAAAATCGCTGATGGTCGTTATCTGCTTGTCACCGATTAGTCTTGGTTGTACGCTTATCACAGAACCAATACCCACGGCGTATGTGGAAACAACCAAAATCATTCCTCGATATAACCCGCTTCCTCCAGATATTATGAACCGATAGTCCTAAGTACAGAAATTTGAGGAGACTTGGCATTGGTGCACGTATGTATGTCTCCCGTCAAAACATCGTCAGATTGATTAGCAACAGTGATCGTATTTTTATGTCTTTCGTGAATCGGTACTTTTCAATATGCCAGCGTTTACCTGTAGCGAATATTGTGATATGACTGTAACATATGGTGCAGTGAATGAAAATGCCAGGGCTTGTGATCCAGAATATTCGAGAAAATTTCCTAGTAGACGCCATCCACTTACGAGCAATTGTGGGTGCAATCCAAAGACTTCGTAATACCGGGTCATGTATTCTAGCTCACGTCGAACGTGCAGTGAATCGTGCTGTTGTTGTTGATGAAGCACTTCTGCAACTCCTCGGTGAAGATCCATCAACAAGCAGCCTTGTGATTAGTTGGAGACTTGGTTTAACGCAAATTATGGTAGGGCGTATTATGTGCGGAAAGCGTTTATATCAATACCATTTCCGAAAGGAACAAGCCCTATAGAGCCACAAGACTTGCGCCGTCGTCAGGAGTTTTGTGAATGGCTTCTTGAATGCACCAGACAAGATCCTCATTTTCCCCGAAATATTTTATGAAAAGACGAGGCTGTATTCACCAGGGACGGGATCTTCAATTCCCACAATAG
The DNA here is from genome assembly GCA_944452925.2 of Chrysolina oricalcia. Classification (NCBI taxonomy): domain Eukaryota; kingdom Metazoa; phylum Arthropoda; class Insecta; order Coleoptera; family Chrysomelidae; genus Chrysolina; species Chrysolina oricalcia. The sequence continues at coordinate 32,061,242 of OX101808.2, forward strand.
TCATGTTTGGGCTCAGGAAAATCCACATATCTTTCGTTCATTTCGGTCATAGTATGGATTTTTCACAAACCTTTAGGCAGGCCTCTACAACAATGGGCTCTATCGTTTACCAGCGGAGCTAACTGGTGATGCTTATTTGGCCTTTTGTAGGGATCAACTCTTTGACTTTATTAATGACTTTGACTCTATTTCATGAGCATAATGATGTTTTTTTCCATGACCAACAAGGTAACAGATTGTAGTGCGGTAGTTGCTAGGTAGGGTATTTTTCTCTTTTTTCTGTCAGGCCCGCAAGTTCTCCTGATCATTTCTTCATTATTTTCACGCAAAAGAAACTTCGAAAATTGCTCCGGTTATCACAGTGAAGGAATTTGATGACAATATAAAGTTAGCACAGCTACCCCCATTTATAAAACTAATACTGCGACAATTTATTTTCGTTCCCGACAATTTATCGACAATTATTAGAAAATTTATATATTTGTGTTCATTTTAATATAAGTTTTTAATTAGATTAATATTTCATATGAATGAATTTCAATTATTATTTTTGTCACATGTAAATATTTCAATTGTTTCCAGTTGAGGCGCACTTCTATGAATTTCATCTTATACAGACAACCGGGTGTTCCTCTATTAACAGCTGTCCCCAATAAACGAACATTAACAAACAACTCTTTTCATCCTATAATTCAGTGAAACAATCCCTGGGGGATTTTGCCATAACAAGTCGAGATATCTAATAACATTTTTTAGCAATAGACAGTCCTCTTCTTGAGAGGTACATCCAAAAATGCTGGCTGGAATTTCTAGTTACTCGCAGTTAGTTATCCAACGTCTATAAGACAACTTGTGCTGCGACTCAACTCAGTACAAGTACAACCCGTCTCGGCTGTGATACTCAGAAACGCAATAAACATTTTCTATCAACATGTATACTATAGTCTGCTCTCTATTGTTTACCCGATTGTAGTCTTCGATATCTGAAAAGATATAAACTTACTGATGAGTAGTAACATTGAAGAACAGATGCGAATACTGGGGGGCGGAATCTTCTGGACCGTGCGGTGCGGGAAACGACATGGTCAGCATTACTGGCTTATGTTGATATTGCTTTTTGGAATGTCTTAGAAATGCTATCGAATCATTGGCGATCACGTCCGAATAGTAGTCCTGAAACAAGAAAATGGTGCAAATTTATGGAATATCTTCATAGGTGAATACGGTTTAGTTATTAAATCCCAACACCGAGCCATTTCTTTGCATTCAAGTTTCATTATCTCCTAAAAAAAGGATTAAGTTTGGGAAAAAGACTCCAAACCCAAACACCATGTCTACGTCAATTTCACTTAGCGATAAATCTCACACCTCCTGAAGATGATAACTTTGTTGGCAAAACGCATGTAGAATAAAATTAATAACATGTGAATCATAAAACATGAGAGTAATATTATTTTTTATTCAGAAGAGGTGATCTTATTCAAAATATACCCTTGCATGAACCATCTTTATTAAACCAGTAGAACAGTCACCTTCATAACGGTGTTGGATGCAATTGAAAATGGAAATTATTCGTAAGCACTAAATGTTTAAATGGGCAGTTGAAAACAGAATGTACTAGTGTTAGATCATCCCGAACTTTTTGAAAAAATGTTCGAGTACTGGCCAGAATTGGAGAACAAAATTGCGAAAAAATATATCCTGAAACTGGGAAAAATAAAAAATTTGGGTTGATATGTTGAGTGAAAAACTCCACAACATTCGTAATGATGGAAAAGTATCTGAAACGTTCTGAGTCCGACAGAAGTGATATATCAGTGATTCAGAAAGAAAACTGTATTATTCGAAACAGGGTCGTATTTAAAAAAAAGTTGATGACGGTTGTTCGATAAAGAAACGTCGGTTAGTAAAACTGATATCATCATAAGAAAGCTCATACCAATTTTCTGAGAAGATACATTTTTCATCTTGTTCCAGCTGTAACGATACTACCAGAAAACAATTAAATAAGAATTCGACAAATTCAGTTTTTCCTAAAAGATCAAAAATATATTTGGAAATTTCATACTTCCATATACATGGTTATTCACGTTATTCGACACGAAGCAGTATGGCTAAAGCATTTGATTTTTTGAAAGTTTTTTCTTCACGATGGCTAGGGACCTATCGGCCCTACATTTTAAAAATATTTTTATGTTATACAGGGTGTGCCAAAAACACGAAACATTTCAAAGTTGTTATTTTTTAAATGAAATACCCTGTATATTATTTCATTTTAGGATTTTACGATCAAAATAAAGATAAGTTTCATTAAAGTTTAATTCACCAAAACCTTATGGTTTTCGAAATATCTCTTATTTTGTGAAAATGCAGCATCAGCTTTAATGCTTAAATTCTCAACCAGTGTTTTCTTGTTTTCAACCAAATTAATGCTTGATGCTACTAACTGAATAACTTTCATTAAGCAGTTGTGAAATATTAACTACTTATACAAGGTGTGTAAAAATTAAGGGAAAATAATCACAATCTTGTTTAATTCAAGTGGAACGCCCTGTATTTTATGTCAAGATCAGATGTCAAATTTAATTGTCTATCAAATACTAGTATACATTCCTATAGCTACTCTTCACGTTTTCAAGTAAAACGCACATTTCCATTTTGCAAACTGATTTTGAGAAATTTCTTATTTATCAAGTCGGCTATGGTGACAAGTTGTATTATTATTGACTTATAGTTATTTATACGTGTTTAATTCCAAATCATCCTATTAGTGATAGCGGTAGTTTGTGATCCTGTTATCATCATATGGTTATAAAAAATGCTAAGTTTATCCAAATGAAGAAAGAATCGACATGATTTTTATACTTGGAGAATGTCTTCAAAACTGTTTTCTGGCATCACGAATTTACGCTGAAAGATTTCCCAACAGAAATCATCCAAATAAAACAGCATTCGAAAGATTGTTGACGCTATTTAGACGAACTAGGAGTGTTCAGTATGAAAAACCCATTAAAAAGAAACCTGTGACAGAAAATGAAGAAAATTAATTTGCGGTGATTGCCTCTGTAATTGAAAATCCTCATACAAGTCAAAACCTAATGGCGGGAAATATCGGCATTAGTCAAGCAAGTCAAGAATTCTGAAAAAATATAGTTACCATCCTTATAAAATCCAGCTTCACCAAGAGCTTTCCGAAAACGATTATGGGAAACGAGTTGAATTTTGTATGTGGTCATTAGATAATGATGAAAACTTTTCAATTCTGTTCTATTTAGTGATGAGTGCACCTTTCATAACAATCAATTTAGAATTAACCATAATCAACACAGATGGTCAGTGAATGTATGGGGTAGAATAATGGATCAATATTTGATTGGTCAATATTTTTTCGAAGAACATTCAAATGGAATGTTGTTTTTAGAATTTTTAACAAATCATTTTTCGGTCCTATTACAAGACATCCCCTTAGACTTAAGAAGAACGATGTGGCTCCAAATGAATGGAGCTCATGCACATTTCCATCGTCAGGTTCGTGAATATTTAAATGTTCATTTCCGAAATCGATGGATTGGAAGGAAAGGATTCCAAAATTGGCCCCCAAGGTCACCCGACCTGACTTCGCCTGATTTCTTCTTGTGGGGATACATTAAAGGAATCGTTTATAATACACCTCCAACAACACCCGACAATATGAAACAGCGTATCAGAGAAGATTTTCTGAATGTTAGCCCTCATATGTTAGCAAATATTGCTGCAGGTTTTAGAAAGAGGATACGTTTGTGTTTAGAGTCTGAAGGTCGCCATTTTGAACACTTGATATGAAATATTTCTTGTTTATATCCACCATTTTTTCTTCATAATTTAAACTAATACATATTATTTAAGATGTTGAAATATAAACGAATTTGTTATTAAATCTCGGTGTTTATTTCAATCAATTCTGATTCGTCAAAACGCCATAGGCGACTTGATGAATAATAAATTTCACAAAATCAGTTTGCAAAATGGAAATGTGCGTTATACTTGAAAACGTGAAGAGTTAGCTATAGGAATGTCTACTAGTATTTGATAGACAATTAAATTCGACATCTGCTCTTGACTTAATATACAGGGCGTTCCATTTAAATTAAACAAGTTATTACCGTTCAAACATTGTGATTATTTTGCCTTAATTTTTACACACCTTGCATAAGTTAGTAAATAGTTCACAACTGCTATATGAAAGTTATTCAGTTAGTAGCCTCTATCATTAATTTGGTTGAAAACAAGAAAACACTGGTTGAGAATTTAAGCATTAAAGGTGATGCTGAATTTTCACAATTTAAGAGATATTTCAAAAACCATAATGTTTTGGTGAATTCAACCTTAATGAAACTTACCTTCATTTTCGTAAAATCCGAAAATGAAATTATATATAGGGTATTCCATTTAAAAAATAACAATTTTGATATGTTTCGTGTTTTTGGCACACCCTCTACAACATGAAAATATTTCTAAAATGTAGGGCCAATAGGTCCCTATCCATAGTGAAGAAAAAACTTTTAAAAAATCAAATGCATAATGCTTCGTGTCGAATAACGTGAATAACCCTGTAGATGGTGCTTCTGTTAAGAAACATTTTTCAGATTTGACCGAAACTATATCTACTACCGTTTCAGATAACCCCGTGAAGGACAACTTTGTCTTGAGCCCACCATGACTCCAATAAAAAATTATGACGTAAGGCCTCCACTAATGTAATATCAAAAAAAAAAATTGGATTCACAAAAAGGTGTGAGTAAAGTAAAGATAGTTTCGTAAGGAACTTTCGGCCCAATTTTATTTCAATGACTCTCATTTTAACTGAGAAAAATGTGCGGTTCAACAAATTTGACCAACTCTGTATATGTTTATGTTTTCATGTCCCCATCTGTCACATTACTCTTGACTTATTAATTAAGTTAAATTCCCTAGACTTCATCATTATCATAACCATTACCCCACTCCAAGCAACGTTGCCAATTGCAATAGCGTAGCTTGTCACATAGAAGGTCTTGTCGAAACCCACACAACAATTACGAATACACCAGTCTCAATTAATTGTTAGTTTGTAACAATTATGATTAATCTCCGCACAGACAAACAACTATATTTCAATAACCACTAACCTATACATCAATTGCAAAATAGAATAAATCGAAAAGTATTAACATTATCGACTACGGTAGGACTGTAATCCACACCTAAGAATGCACAATAAAGCTTCTGTTGCAAGCTGTTATGGAAATGCGAAATAAGAAACCTTCATATGATATACGGTAATGGTACAAAATGGACAGCGACCACCAATATACTGATACTTGTAGGCAAGTGTGATTGGGGACATGATAAACGACTTTTATTCGAAAGGGTAGCTGGTTTCCGATGAGCTAGTCTCTCACATTCGTTTTTCACGCAGTAGATGGCACTGGTTCGATTCATTGGAACGGATCCAGCATTTTACTAGAGTTTATCGGTTTGGAAATGCGACCATATGCTTTGTTCAAAGCGAGTGCGATGTGGGTGTGGCCTAGATGCTTGCTTGGATTACACAGATTAGTCCTACAGCTAAAAACTAACCTAACCTAACCTAAAGTTTTTAAAAATTTTTAAAGATTATTTCATTCGTGAAATTATCAATAACTCATACCTCGTTTTATTGATAACTACCAAAAAGTCCTCTTTTTCGAATCAAATTATGTTGCTTTAGGAACCACAGCTTCTTAGGTTTTTCGCAGAAATTTGTATTTCGAAAATCACCGATGAACTTGTAGACCAGACATACCGTTTTTTGTTTGTAGAGGGCACCGTAGAAGAAGCCCCCTATAATTTCTATAGACGGAATTTTTACAAAAATAATAAAAACTATAGGATGTTACATTGCAGAACCTCTAACATTATATCTTCAATTCCTTCTATTCCTACGGTTATTTATTTATTAATGAGATACATTGTGCAAAATAATACCTCTTTACATAATAGAATGAAATTTACAGAATTTACAAACTTTACAAAATGTAGACACCTAAAAAATAGTTAAAATTATATTAGCTATTTATGTACCAAATGCGTTATTTAACGCCCGGGGGGTAACATTCTGGATTCGTCGGCAGAAACATTTTCGTTTCTAAACGCCTATTTTACAGATAGTAGTATAGTCTGGTGCGATGTGTTATTTTTTGTAATACAAGTATCTTAGTAATTTATTTTGAGTTTTTCCTATCTTCCGAGTACTGTTTGACATTCACCATGCCAAATGATACAAGCAAACTCCAATTTTGGATGTACTAGTGAATGAAAAAGTATTTTGATCGCCCGTATGCTGAAAGAAGACGTCTGTCTTATTAAATCCCAGCATTTTATTTGCCGATTTGACTATAGTGTCAATGTGCGGAGAGAATGATAATTTATTATTATATTTGACACCAAGATCTTTCACCTCCGTACATCTCCTCAATGATTCAACATTCATTTTGTAATCAAAATCGATGGGGTATTTTTGCCGTGTTATTGTAATGACAGAGCATTTACTTATATTGAAGTTTAATTTAAATTTTACGCTCCACTCAAATATACTATTGATATCTTTCTGAAGCGCTACACAGTCTCTAACTGTTTGAACTTGTTTGAAAATTTTTAGATCATCAGCAAAAAGTAAACACTTGGAGTATTTAATCACTATTGGAAGATCATTTATAAATAAAAGAAAGAGCAATGGACCCAAGTTAGATCCCTGTGGTACCCCTGAGGCTGCTAGAAACTTACCAGAAGTATTTCCATTATGTTTTATTATACAGTATCGATCTCTCAAATAATCTGTTAATATTTTCAACATATTTGTTGATAAGCCATGTTTGTTGAGTTTTTGTAATAGACAGTCGTGATTCACTTGATCGAATGCTTTGCTAAGTCTGTAAATATAGTGTCGAGTTGTTGTGTTTATTCCAAAGTTTCATTCGCATAATTGGTAAATATAAACAAGTTAGTGTTTATCGATTTTTTAGCCATAAAGCCATGTTGTTGTTCGGCAATAACATTTTCTACATGACCATACAGTTTGCAGTAAATGACCCGTTCAAAAAGTTTAGAGGGTGAGCACATGACGGAAATACTTCTATAATTTTCGAAATCCCATTTATTACCGGATTTATGAATTGGAGTACAGATAGAAGTTTTCCAAAAAGTTGGAAAATTTTAAGTTTTTAGGATTAAAATGAATAAATGTAATAGGGGAGTTTTCAGCCACTCTTGACAACTTTTTATTACATATGGTATACCATCCACACCGGCAGATTTTTTTGGTTTAAGCTTTCTCACAGCTGAGGTAAAGTCGGATTCGCTAATAAATTGTAAATCGAGAGTATCATTGACGCAGCTTGAACCATTTTCAAAGTTAACGCGGTATTTTGAACATTCCGGACCATAGACACAGGCAAAATACTCTGCAAATTTTTCAGCGGTGTCCTTATTTGATACAGGATTTCCTCTGAACTTGAAAGCGTCCCTGTTGGTACTACTCTTCCTTTTGGTGTTAACATAATTCCAAAAGCAATTCATATCAGAAATAGAGTTCTCTTCTATATCTTTGATATGTTTTCTGTGTTCAATTCTTATGAGAGATTTTAATTTTCTTCTTGTTTCTATGTATTTAATATTGTAATAGTCAGACACTTCCTTCAACTTTTTATAACAGTTCTTTTGTTTCAACACTTCTTTTACTTCCTTCGTGTACCAACCGGGGTATTTTCTATATTCTTTATATAATACAAATTTAGGTACGCATTTATTAAATATACTATCAACAGTATCGTACAAGTTTTTCAATGAAATATTTACATCTGTCTTGTTGATAACGTTTTCCCAACTGGTTTCCCTAAATAGTTCGCTCATAAGTAAGAAATTTGCTTTTTTGAAGTTACGTGGAAACTTGCATGAGGAATTGTTGGCATTTTCAGTCATTTCGTAAGGTAAAGTAATCTTTATGTCTAATGCTGGATGGAAAATGTCTTCTTTTACAAGGGGAAGTTGTTCTCTTTTAACTTCACATAAATTGTGATCAGAAGTTATTACTAGATCTAATGTCTTATTGTGATCATTGGTGAAATGATTGAATAAAGAAAAGCAATTGAAATTCATGAAATCATACAACGCACTCAAATTTTGATTTGAGTCATTGAGATTTGTAAATTGGCCTTCAATTTCTGGCAAATTGAAATCTCCGAAAATATATACTTCACTTGGTTCATCAATGTGATTTTGCAAAAAATCTAAACATGCTGTATATATATATATATATATTTATATATATATATATATATATATATACGTTCACAGAACTCTACGGTGGAATATAAACACATGCAATAACGCGTTTAATGTTGTTTTTATTCTGATTTGAACAATAAGTGCCTCAAAATTATAACAGTTCTTTGCCACTTTCAAAACCTTAAACCTTTTATGTAATGCTATAAATACTCCCCCGCCTCTTGTTTTATGCGTGAACTCAAAATCTCTATCTGCTCTCAGTAAATTATATGTATCTAAATTAAGTAGTTCCCCGTCCGCAACACTGTCTCCCAACCAAGTCTCAACAGCCGTAATAACATCATAATCAGCCTCTAAAATATGTCTATACATTACCTCGGTTTTGGTGTTCAACCCCCTACAATTTTGGTAGTAAACATTCAATTCTTTCATTCTATTTATAAACTCCTGAATGAAAACAATTTATAATAGTGGAAATAAGTAAGATTTGAAAAACAAGCATATCTTGAAGAAATATATCATATCTACAACTATTTGGCGTATGATAAAAAACACAAATGAACAAAAAGTGGTGCACAAAGAAATTATCTTAAATTCGGAAATATGGATGGTCCAACCACTACGATTAAATTCTGAGCTCTTCTTTGTGCTGAATTAGTTTGACTCCATTATGCTTCACATATAAATGTCCTCTGGTCCAGGCATCTCGTATTCCATATCTCTCCTTTGCTAATTGTAATAATTTGTATCTTTTTTCTGTCAAATCCTCGTTGACGAAGATTCCCGTATTTTTCAGTAGTTTTCTTGCATACATAATTTCATTGCGTTTCAAGTACGACACAAACTCAACTAATACGGTTCTCGATTTCCCATTTGAAGATTTTCCGATTCTGTGGATGTTACTAATATCTGCTACTGTACATTTTATTTTCATGGTTGTATTTATAATGTTTGTTACCACTGACATTAATTTTTCATTTTCACAGTCATTTATACCAACAAATTTCAGTATCTTCTTTCTCTGATTTTGTTCTAGTTCGTCTATTTTTTTCTCTACCTCCAGAACCTTTTCTTCATTTTTCTCGCATAGTGTATTCAGCCTTGATTATAGTTTCTCAAATTTTTTATCAATCTGTTCTTCAATTTTGGAAAGGAATTTTGCACATACCTTGTTAATTATATTTTCCATGGCATTCTCAAACATGGTAGTTTGGTACACACAGAACATCAGTTTATGAAAGAAATCCCCAAAAACAGTGGTAAAATGTTTTACAATACTCTTCCCGGCATAATAAAGGGTGAAAAAAAAATTAAATACGTTTCAGAAATCAACTAAAATCCTATTCAACTGATACATGTTATTATAATACAAGTGAGTTTTTGGAAGATATCTAAATTTTTATAAATTGTGATATATTTATGTATTTGTTTGTGTGAGTGTATACAGTAGTAATAATAATAACAATATGTCTTTATTCATGCAGTTGTGATCAATGGTTATGAAATTGTATATTATGAATTATTAGCAGAAAAATTCAGTCACTCCTATCCGAAGATATTGGCAACTGCTCTTCCATATATGTGGATTGCATTTGAATTTTGAATATATCTACATGTATCTGTAAGTGTTCATAACGTCTATGCAGTTGTTTTTGTTTTGTTTATGTAACAAGATTTACTTATTTCACATCTCCAATACCATGTATATGGTCTTAATGGAATAAATGAATTATTAGGAATAATAGGGGTAGTGTTATATATTATTGTAAAGGTAATTTTATTTTGACTTCAGCAGTGTAAAAATATTTTAGCTTAGCCAAAGCGTTCTCGAAACATTCAAGTTGAAATATGTTGTTGAATTTATTTTCTTGCATGGAAGTAGTCTTCATCTTTGAGGTCATTTCCCTAATGTAGATAAGATAGGGGTTAGGCTCTCTGTACTTTTGATTAGTACTTACATGGAGTAGTTGTTTTTAGTGATTGCAAAGGGGTATATAAATGATTATCCAACTCATCATGAAATTAGCCAAAATCGACTGCAAATTTTACCTAGTTACCACGTATTGATAAGTGAAATTATTTGCTAGTATATTCACTTGAAGAAGCTTGTATATTCACTCGTTAGCGAAACATGTCGTGAATAAATGAAGTTTGTGAAGATCGAATCGTTTTCGGTGTAGTTTGTACAATTGTGAAACTTGCGAAAATATCCGGTTTCTTGCAAAATCATATTCTTGACGGAAAAAAATCTAAATATTTACATGAAAAATCATAATATATCGTACCTATCTCCAGACGGGGAATGGTCTTCCACTTGACAGACTTGAGATACAATAAAAAATTATATAAATAAGTCTTCCTAGATAATATTTTAAAGAAGAGGTTTGAGAGAAAAAAGTTTAGAAAAATTGTTTTGTATACATTTTTCGTTTAATTATGATTTTAAATTTACCTTTTATACGAACCTACTAAATGGTACGAGGTGATCAAGAATCTAATATAATTTATTAATTCCGAAACTTGATTAATTCCACTGCACCGATGTCCGAAATGTTCTCTCCGCAGCCCGTTCATTAGTTTCCGGATAATAACCGAGGAATCCGGGAATTAAATTGTTCCCTCGAGCAGTCTGACATGCTACGTAATACCACACCGAGTGCTCTCTTTTTTGCTCGAACAAACATTCCCCGAAATATGGAATTAAACTTTCATTGTTTAATACCGAGCCTCTGGTTTTTTGTTCTGTCGGTCCAGCGCGAATTTGTGTGGGCCTTATTACCCCCGCATCCTGAATATACAAGAGGTTTGCAAGAAACTAATGAATTCGATTAGAAATTCATGAACTGCTCGCAAACTCTCGTAATGAATAGGAGATTTAAATAAGGGGAGGAAATGAATACATCATAAAAAAACAAAAGCTGATGAGTTCGTGAAAATACGGTTTCGGTCTTTATTTTATGGGGCTGAAGTTCTTTATTTGTTGATGTGCCAAAATCGTCAAGTTGTTTTCAGTTCATGCAATTATGTTTCGACATCGAAAGGGACGCATTTTAATTTGTTCAGGCAGGACTTTGAAGTAGTCCAAGCATATCTATACAGGATGATTTACCACCACTTAAACAAAATTAAATGTAATGTTGGGTTTTTTTTTCTTCTGAGGTTTAGGAACTTCATATTGATAATGCACCTAGTTCTGAAAAATGGATTTATTTATTGAAACAATTGTGGCTACGAATTTAATTACACACATATACATAAGTCAGGAAAATGGTTTCTTCCAGCGAAATTATCAAATATCAATAATCAAAAGAATTATTGGGTAGGCTTCAAAAAGGATGATATCATGAGCCAAAACACAATGGATCCTCTTTAACAATGCTAGAGCTTTTTTTTCAAATCAAGCAAATCTTTTTTTCAATAAACTCATAAAAATGAGCTGATGAGTCAACACTTTGACTTGCAACTTCTCACACAGGCACGTTGCAAGTCAATGTACCTCATCTCAGTATTGAACATATAATAACACGTAACTTCTCACACAGGCACGTTAGTAATTATTATATTTCCAATACAGCTCACAGACATGTAACTTCTCACACAGGCACGTTACAAGTCCTTCGCTTCTCGAAAATCCAACAAAAGCAGGCAACTCCTGACCAAGCCACGTTGCAAGCCAATAAACACTCAAATCAGCCTAATAATAGGTAACTTCACACACAGGCACGTTACAATCACTAGGCTGAAATGAATACAACGGTGATATGCAACTTCTCACACAGGCACGTTGCAAATCACCGAATGACATGTAACTTCTCACACAGGCACGTACAAGTCCTTGGTTTTTCGAAAATCCAACAAAAGCAGGCAACTTCTCACAAAGGCACGTTGCAAGCCAATAAACACTTAAATCAGCCCAATAATAGGTAACTTCACACACAGGCACGTTACAAATCACCGAATGACAAGTCCTTGAATTTTCGATAGCTAAACTGAATATATTCACTCAATTCCAATGTGCTGAGACTCATGTACAACCAATAAATACTCAAATAAAATCCATTTTCAAAACATTACTTTTGTAAACATCAATACAAATATCAACAAGTATTAAATATTCAGTATTGAAGAAAAGCTCCGTACTAATGATCGAAAGAGCAAAACACAAATTCTTCAAAATGTTTATGCTGCCACGAACGGAACTCCCACATAATTTTCTTTGTTTAATAATCAACAAGCAATGGAAAGTACATCCAAGAAAAATATAATGAAACATACTGATTCTGAATAACAACCTGCTTTTCTTTTATTGAAAGTAAACTCCAACAATTACTCACTCAAACAGGTATTATAGCCATTTGTCAAAGATAATTCCAAGCAATTCCAAACAAATATAACTCCTACCTTTTATTCCAACCATAGGTATCACTTCAACACAAAATGAATATATTTAAACAATCACCCCAAGAACAAAATGATTTCAGAAAATCAATACCAACTCTCGAGTCAACACCAACTTACTTCCCATTCCCATGCTATTTTTCTCGCCTCCCGCCAGCCAAACGTTTTTGTTGAAGATCCCTAAAAACCGGCATATGACGATGCGCGGTACATGACTAATATATACTGGACGTACCATCATAGGCTGGCGTTTGGCAATAGAAAACTCCTAACAAATGGGGTACTGGTCTATTATGTACGAAAGCAGCCGTAAAATTTGAGGTCTATCCGTAATGATTTAACCAATTTTTATGTACGTCAACTGCAATGGATACGCCACTGCATTACTGAATTTTAGGAACCATCTAAGTGAAAACACAATCGTTCTTCTGTGAAAGATATCATGAGAATTGAAGCATTGTAGTTTTGCAATGTTACAGTCTCCGAGTGCCGATAGTCGTTGTCTACTTGTCCCCGATTTGTCCTGGTTGTACACTTATTACAGAACGAATACTCACCGCGTAACTCATCGCGTATGTGGAATCAACCAAAATCATCCCTCGATATAACCCGTTTCCTCCAGATAATTCAATTATGAATGGTAATAGTCCTAAGTACAGAAATTTGAGAAGACTTGGCACTGGTGCACGTATATATGTCACCCGTCAGAACATCGTCAGTTTGATTTGCAACAGTGATCGTATTTTGACGTCTTTCGTAAATCGGTACTGCTCAATATACCAACGTTTACCTCTCGCGAATATTGTGACATGATTGTTACAAATAGTGCAATGAATAAAAATGTTTGTGTTCGAGAATACGACAGAAAATTCCCAAATAGACACCATCCAAACTTACAAACAATTTTGGGTGCAGTGCAAAGACTTCGTGATACCAGGTCATGTTTTCCAACTCACATCAAACCTCCCCTTTACTCCAAACTCTGTTTTAAAAAACGAAAAAACTTATTTTTCTACGACAACCTCTATAAATGTTCATTTTATAACCGTAAATTCAATCATAAACAAGCACATTTTGTACAGAATTTCATTTTTGCATCGGTTGCTAGACAAGTTGCTAAGCAACAAATGCGAAATGGAATATTTCGTGTTAGGCAAGATGTATAGAAACCATGGTGTGTTAACTGATTCGATATCGTTTCACACAAAGTTCTCGATTCTGTGATTTCAATGGGCATGACTGTTCCGTCGAAAATAGCCGTTTCCAATATTCCGAACCGGAGTGCCTAACACTGAAATGAAATTATAATATTATAATTTCATTTCAGTGGTGCCTACTGTGAAATTTTGGAGTATTCGAATGTTGACATTGATTTTGTTTGGTTAATTGTCATTGGCATCAACGTATTCAAATTTAAATTTCATCTTGGTATTTATCGTGTTTTTTCTGCTCTACTAATACTTTTCGTTCAGTTCGATAGTTTTGCGACTTATTCATATTGTTGGGTACCTAGTTCTTTATTGATTCTTGTTTTTCTTTCGTTTGTAAGTTAGTGATTTATGACATACTGTCAAGTCATGCATCTGTAATGATTATCCGCCATCTATGTTATGATGCGTAAGATATCCTACCGCATTAAAATATCAGAAATCATGTTGGCCGTGCATCGACAGTTTTGGGGGACAATTTCACAGCTATAAGTGAATACACCATAGTTTCTATACATCTTGGTGTTAGGCTGGATTCCCACAGATCCGATGTCCGATGATCCGATGGTACGAAAATGTTCTGATTGGTTGAATTGGTAGGTGTGACAACAAATCAACCAATCAGGACATTTTTCCAACCAATCAGAACATTTTCGTACCATCGTATCATCGGACGTCGGATCTGTGGGAATTCAGCCTTAGGTTTAGGTTCACTCTAAAATCACGACGACTACGGCTTGTCAAATTATGATGTCCAGCGACAAATTGATGAAATGTCAGCAGATCGTTTCTGTCAAAGTTTTAGTGGGTAACGAGTAATTTCATTGTTGTTTTCTATAAAAACTATTGATTAAAATGAACATAATAGAAGCTGCGAAGGTAACAACACTGAATTTATTACCGGAAACGTCAAAGAGTATGTATCAACGCGCTTATAACCTTTTTTTGGAATGGAAAGTAGATCAAAAGACAAAATCGTTTTCCGAGAACGTTTTGATGGCTTATTTTGGAACCTTAGCCAAAAAATTTAAAAGTTCAACTTTGTGGTCACACTTCTCAATGCTGAGAACGACTCTTAGTATCTATAATGATATAGATATTGCCAAATATTTGAAACTGAAAGCATTCCTCAAGCGGCAGTCTATATTCAATAATTGCACATTCAACTTCAATCAAATACATACTTACATTTATAGGCTTCTATTTATGTGTACCTATTAGAAATAGCAATAAAGAAAATATTTACATATTTCTTCAATTTATATTTTAAGTCTGATAGAAAGCCCATTAGCGGCAAATTCGGAGTAATGAAATATCATCAGTTTATTTCTTTCAAAATTTTTGCAATGTATGCATGTATTAAACGTGAACGATATGTTGTCATAGAAAAAGTATAGTATGCAACTCGCAACAAAATGGCCATTTTGCACTCGTATGAATTGCAGCACTTGCCTTCGGCTCGTGCTGCAAATTTCATACTCGTGCAAAATGGGCATCATTTTGTGCTCATTGCACAATATACTATTCTCGACTACTTGTAAATGCTTTATCAAAATAAATGTATCTATCAGTTCAAATTAAGTAAATCGTACAGTTGATTAATTTCACCTTTCCCTACCTTCAAAAAGTATTGGTGGATTTCGCTGACTTCTTAGTAGGGCGTAGTTCATGTTATTTGAATATCAAGTAGGTAATTGGGCGAAAATCTTGAAAATAAATAAAAATTAGATTTCAGCAATATGAATTTGAGCATTTATTTTGAAAAAGCATTTACAAGTAGACGAAAATTAATTTTTTTCGTGTTTTAAAATAGGGGAAGGTTTAAGATTATTTTGTTTTAAATAAAATTACACAATTGTTCAGCATTATCTAAATTAAAATACGTAGATTAGAAAGAGTATTCTGAGGAAGGTATGATTTCAACGCCCCCTAGCATCAAAACTATTCATTTTTGTAACCCAATTAATTTCTATTCAAAATAACTTGAAATGCATCATATTAAAACATCAGAAAAATCCACCGAAATTTTTTCGTTTTGTGCCCTTCGGGGGGGGGGGGGGGATAATCATAAAAAAAACTGATATTTCCCTTATTCAGGCATATATAAACATTCGACGATACATTCAAAAGAACTCGAGAAATATTATTTTACGTTTCGTAATAGAGGTTGGGGGAAGAAGGGAGGGAGTAAGATTTTTTTATAAAACAGCACAATATTGTGCAACATTAGCAACAATGGAACAAGTGAAAATATAGTTACCGGATTCAAAAATAAATAGACTAATATGCACAAGTGGTGATTTCAACGCCCCCGCAGCAACACTGTTAATTTTTTTGGGTTGGCGCAATGGTAACATTTGTTGAGAATTCATGGACTACATCATAACAAAAATTCAAAAAAATTCACCGGGACCCAAATTCCATAAGGATAAGGAACCCTTTCGCATTTAATGAAATTCTTGCATTCGACAAAAATTTTCGACGGCCTTGAACCATTCTACAATTTGTCCATTAAAAAATTGGGTAGGTAACATTTGAGAGAAAGAATATTCAGATTTCGTGGAAAGATCATGATCTGGAATTATTTAAACTTGAAAAATCTGTCATTTGACAATATGATTGTTCTGCGTGAAATGCACAATTTTTATGTTGCAGGTCTTTATATAAATTATGATTCTAGTAGATATTATTCGACTTCGAGTTTTACTTAACTTTGCTGTTATTAAAATACTATCATCACTACGAATCATTCAACTAAGAAAATACCATACAAAGATAATCAAAACATAGTCATAATAAGAAAGTTGTATAAGCAGCCATTATCGTTAAGCCGACGGTTGCATTAACATGTAATAAACGATGTAGATTTTAATTGAGTTCTGAATGCAGATTCGACAAGATTTCTCTTCATACGATAATTTTTCATTTATGTCTTTATCCTAATCATCATAAATCGTTGCAATGAGAAATTGGTTGATTCAAGATGCATACTTAACTGCATATCGGGTATCTGGTGGAGCATTATCTATCCTTTGAAATATTGATGACTGATCCGAATATGACAAGAAATTGCATGTATAGTGACAGCTCTGAATCCATACTGCAAAATAATTGTACTTACTGGCCTCACAAAATATCACTTAGATTGACTACTTGGTCGTTTAAAGATGTTTTTGTATATTCAACTGAAGTGTTATTTTATGTTCCATATTTGATATGCATTGTCTTGAATTGTAGATGAAACTTTAAAATATTTTATGGTTGAAGTTGGTATATACAGGGTGTAAACTAACCTCTTGCACTCCCGTGAAGGAGGGGCGTATAAAGGCATGTTAGAACGAATGGCAGGTGTGAAAAATGCGAAAAAAAATTATTGAGAGTATTAAAATTTCGTGAAATATGGGTCGACATTTTGGGAACCTCAGTCCGCCATCCTTCAAGACCAGAAAAGGCAACTGCCGGTGAAGGAAAGACACTGAATATCGAACCGAATTAAGATTACGTTTACAGAGGTCTAGAGAGAGAGAACCACATTTCATGAAATTTTAAAATTCTCAAACATTTTTTTCGCATTTTTCACACCTGTCATTCGTGCTAACACGACTTCATTGCACTCCTTCACGGGAGCGCAAGAGGTTAGATTACACCCTGTATTATTGCTGTCATATGTAGTACCAGAAATTATTGTAAATATCACAATACATTTTTCTCCGTGTTCCATGCGTAATCGTGAAGATTGTTGAGAATTAACGGAAAGAAAGAAAACAAGAAAAACATAAAATTTTATGGGTGCTTAATTGCCTAGAGCAAGACCAGAGCACCCACAGGAAGAAGCCTCTACTTAAATCATATGTAACAGAGGGAGTACTGGACAATTGCACCATTAGGAAGCAAGGTCCAGGAAATACAGAGAGAGAGATAATTAACGGGAAAACTGGTTCATCATTTACTAGCACTTGCATAAATCTGTTTCGAATTATATTTGTGAACCACTTTCATTTATAATAAATAAATCTGTAAAAACAGAAACTTTTCCAGATATGCTGAAAGAGGGTAAAGTCATCCCATTATGTAAAAAAATTATCCGCTCATCATTGATAACTACAGACCAGACACCATTCCAAATGCTATAAGCAAAATAGTGGAAAAATGTATCTACAATAAACTTTCCATTCTCAGTTCAGTATAATATTATCAGCAGATGTCTACACGGTTTTTGTCCTGGTAAGTCGACAGAAAATGCGGCTGCAGCATTCCTATTTCAAATTATCCAAAGCTTTCGAGGAAAATATTTGTTAATTAAAATGATACTAATTCAGAATCATTCGACGTAAATATTGGTGTACCACAAAAATCGTTCTTGAGACCTGCTTGCGGCTGAAGCCGATAGCCTTGAAGAGCTTCATTACAATTAAACATAATAGGTGAAAGATTTACCGTATGGTGTCAAAACAATAAGCTCATGGTTAATGCGGAGAGGACTGTGCTAAATCATTTCTTTGGTAGGAAAGCTACAGAGCCACCTATAGCCGTCATAATTAATAATAGTTCTATACACTCATCGGAAACAACAACATTTTTAGGTGTACACATAGACACTGGTTTGAAATGGCAATGTATGTAAAAAAATCAATACCTAGTAGTTTTTATGCTCTGCTCAGCTATTAAAGTTTTGGATGTTAATAATCTTATGCGATGGTGATCTCAGTACTTTGCAACAATGTCCTCCTGTGAGATAATGGAACGAATATTGAACGAGCTTTTATTGGCCAAAAACGCATAATTCCACTTATTTATAGTATAAGTTATATCGAATCATGTAGACCTATGTTTAAAAAATATAACATTTCTATACATTTACCATTGTATCATGTATGTGAAAAAACATATACAGTGTGGTCCACTAAGTGTGCAACAAATGAGAAACTTGTTTATTATCGATTTCTCAGAAAATTTTATTCTTGACAAGTTGGTGCATGTTCCAAAACTATACCAAGTGTGCCTGAAATGGCTTTATGACAAACACCATACAGGATAGGAAAAAATATATAAAGTTCGTTCAAGAGTAAAGTACCCTTATTTAAAAAAATATAGAAATATGTCGAAGAGAAAAGTTGCTTAAAATTAAAAGTTATGTTCAGATACGAAGTCATGGCCTGCTTTTCGAATTTTTTTTTTCGTTTGGAAAATATTGAATTACCCCCGTATGATACATATTTTTACTATTTTGATTTAATATGTATATGAAGTAGCCACAATCAAATCAGTTTGGAGTATTTTTTATCAAATTAAAGTGTATTTGTAAAATTTACTTGGATTTGTATTTTTTAGGTGACCGTCAACTTCATGTTTGTTGCAACGATATTTAACAGAACTCTAGAATAAAACAAATACTCTTTTTAACGAGGCAAATACTTTACTAAGTAAATGTTCACATGAATAAACTGTCAATAAAAGTATAAAATTTCTGTTCTTTTGACAACAATGCCTCAACTAGAACAGATATTAAAAACACTCCAAAATCTATCGCGGATAGACTTGAACAAAAAACACATACGCCCGAAAACATTACTGTAGTTTGATAGTGTGGCGTCTTGAAACTTGCCTGTCAAACGTTTTCATATTTGTTCTTAATTAAAAATGCCTCGCCCAGTAGTATCAACGTTAACTGAAAAGGCAGAATTAGTTTTAATCTGTGGTGATGGTTACAAAACAATGCGCGAAGCTGCATCCAGACAAACAAATTTGCTATTCAAGTGTAAGTAGAATTTTAAAGAATTTCAAACAGACCGGCTCACTAGAATATAAACATAATACGGAGGAGCGTACGAAACCTGTGTGCACAGAAGAAAACCAGCTTGACGTACTTGAAGCAGTAGTAGAAAATCCTAGAAGGTCCACCCAAGAAATTAGTGATTATACCGGCATAAAAAAACCTCTGTGAAGCGTATTCTCAAGAAACATAAGTACCATGCTTACAAACCTACATTCATTTGTAGATTGCAAGAAAGAGACTATGATTTGAGATATGATTTTTCCATGTGGATTCAGGGTGAAACAGAAGAACAAAGAGATTTTCATCGATGTATTCTGTTTGGAGATGAATCGACTTTTACAACAAATGGGGTTCTATCATCACAAAATTGCAGATGGTGGTCAGATGTCAACCCAAATTTTATTATTGACAACAAAAATCAATACTATCAGAAAACAAACGTTTGGTGTGGTATATTAAATGATACATTACTAGGTCCGTTTTTTTTTCGAGAGAATTTGAATGGTGACAGGTAAGTACTTGAACTTTTTGGAAACTGAAATAGAAGAGTTTTTGGATAATATGGTATTAGAAGAACGGCAAAAAGTATGGTTCCAACATGACGGATGTCCTGTCCATTCTGCTAGAAATGTTTCTCAGTGGCTGAATAGGACATTTCGTAGGACGAAATACCGATCCTCGATGGCCTCCTCGTTCTCCAGACCTTTCACCTCTGGATTATTTCTTATGGGGATACTAAAAACAAAAAGTCTACAGAGATCGTCCATTTAATAATGTTGCTGAGCTTGAAACTTCAATACGAGTTCATTGCAGAAATATTCCCGCTAATGTGTTGCGATCTACAGTAAACGAATTTTATGAGCGAACAATTAGATGCATCGAAAGAGAAGGTGGACATACAGAGACGCTTCGATAATTTTTATTGTTAGCACCTGTTCAGTTACCTACTGTAAGTTTCTGTACTATCGCTGATTGGTTCTTTTTTGTTCATGGCTATCCGCGATAGATTTTGACAGTTTATTCATACGAACACTTACTTAGTAAAGTATTTGCCTCGTTAAAAAGAGTATTTGTTTTATTCTACAGTTCTGTTAAATATTGTTGCAACAAACATGAAGTTGACGGTCACCTAAAAAAATACAAATCCAAGTAAATTTTACAAATACACTTTAATTTTATAAAAAATACTCCAACCTGATTTGATTGTGGCTACTTCACATGCATATTAAATCAAAATAGTAAAAATAAGTATCATATGGGGGTAATTCAATATTTTTCAAACGAAAAAAAAAATTTGAATAGCAGGCCATGACTTCGTATCTGAACATAACTTTTAATTCTAAGCAACTTTTCTCTTCAACATATTTCTATATTTTTTGAAATAATGGTACTTTACTGTTGAACGAACTTTATATTTTTTGGCCTATCCTGTATGGTGTTTGTCATAAAGCCATTTTATACACTTGGTATAGTTTTGGAACATGCACCAACTTTTGTCAAGAATAAAATTTTCTGAGAAATCGATAATAAACAAGTTTCCCATTTGTTGCACACTTAGTGGACCTCACTGTATATGATTATAAAACATAAATTTGATTTTGAATCAAATCGTAATTTTCATACCTACCCTACAAGGAGCGGTAAATTACTGAGAGTGAAACAACATAGAAATCAAATAATTCAAAAGTCGCCTTTTGTACCTGGACGTCAATTTTTCAATTGCCTGCCTTTACACATTAAGGAAATATCAGCTTTCATAGGTTTCCAAAAGAAAGTTAAAGAATATTTGCTGGAAGGAATTTTTTATGCTGTGAAAGAATTTCTTCAAAGAAACGTGTAAAGTTTTGTAACTATTTTAATTTAATAATATTTCTCAATGTATTATTATGAATCCTTTGTTTTTTATATAATAATAAATAAATTTGAAATTTGTACTTGTCATATTCATAATAATTTTTTTTTCTAAATGTTTTTGTTTGAGTCGACTCTTTCATCAGGTTCACAAGTTCCATATAATTAGCCCAGTTATGTTGTTTGTGATTTTTTTAAATAAAATTTCCAGACTATCCTATGAATATATTTAATTTTGCACACAAATAAATCAGTTTTACACACCAATATTAATTTTGGAATAATAAGAAACTACTATTATTTATTCTAATTTTTCTTACTCAGTATTTTCATTGGAGTACTCCTTTTTTCGAAATTTCTAATATTTGTTTTTCTTAGTAAAATTACCTTCAGTCTGACATTTTTAGTTCATCTATTTTAAAATGGTTCAAAGTCATCTCTCTATCGATCATGGAATCTTACTTCCAGATCTGGCTTTTTTTTGCGCAAGTTTCGATCACAGAATCCTTTTTAACATAATTTCTGTCTTTCTGCGCTGCCCATGAGATGGCGCACACGAATGTTTCGTGAAAATTGCTAGATTGATGAATATTGATCTAAATCAATGTATTCTTAATTTCTACAAATTAAACCTATTAATAATACCAATTCTCTTTATGGAATTTAGAATTTGGAAATTTTATATCACTTAGGAGATTTGCGCAGTAGGTAGTGCGCATCAGTTCCTTTTTTGAAGAAAATTTTCAATGTTCAGGCAATTTGTAATGGAAAAACGGTAAATGTTGCTGCTTAGTTCTCTAGTTCTCACAATGGAGGATGGTATTAATAACTTTTTCCTCGAAGGTGTCTGTATTTCTGGATTTCTCACCTCACAACACTTCTTATAGGTGGGAAATTTACATATAGTTGTTAGTTTATGCCTTGGAAAACTTATTTTGTTTAAACTTTTTTCACTTTCTACAATGTATACTTTAAATTTTGGATTTTTAATTTTCAACAAATCTTTTATACAACTATGCCGGCTTCTCTCCATGTTCTAGCTCTCTTTTATTTCAACACAATTTTCTAGCAACTACTCTCCTTTATTTTGTTATCGTATTGCAATTGTTTAAATAAGTAAGTCATTGTGAAATTATTTTTCTCTTTAAATTTTTGTAACTGTGTGCTTCCAAATGAGTTACTGGGTGTTTTGCCAATAAGACATTTTAATGATTCAAAAGTTTGCTGTTTGCTGAGGTGTTCATTTATATTTTTGTGTTTATGGAAAGTTTTGAAATTTACTTTATATATTAAAATTTTACAGTTTATTTATTTTCTTGAGGAGAGTGTGGAAGAATTTGTGTTTTGCTGTATTTTTCTTAGGTTAAGTTACACAGATCTGTGATTATTTTTTTACCAGCAAACAATAAACAATTTATTATTATTTACATATTTATTTTGTAATACGTAGATGTTCCACTTTGTGTGTGCTCTGTATGAATACGTTATTCAATATCTTGACGATTCCTATATCATTTTGTATGATCAATTCAAGGAATAAATATTATTATCATTATAGACAAATTGAAAGGATATCTGTTCGTACGTCTGGAGAGCGGTGGACAATGTTAATACGGAATTTTTGGAGTTGAGTGAATTTATGGAAAGTTCTCTCGTTACCCAAGTGGTTTTACGTAAACAGGGTGATTATATAAAGGTTTACATCAACCTGTTACATTGGTATCAATAGCATTAAGAACTACTTAATTTGCCAAAGTGATTTTTTATGAGGTCGTTGCGAGTCATTTGCCTCAATTCTCGTGACGGCCCCGTCTCGACAATATGTATTAATTAAATCCGAATCAGCGATAAAAATACCATTTATTTTCAAGAGCCGTTCAAACGGCCGAGATCGATAACAATTAGGCGCCGGGCAGGGGCGCACCCAGTTTTTTTTCGGGGAGGGGAATTAACTTTTCAATTTTAAATTCCGAAATCCGAAATACACCCAAAAAGATTATTTTTTTGTTGTATTATATACCAGTTAATTCAAATTCGAGGGCCACCATTGGGATTCGGAAGAAATACGAAGATGGTTAAATCGGGGCAAATTTGCGCATTTATGTGACCAACAATATGCTGTCAAGAAAATTTCAAAATTCTGAGGATATACGGAGATGTCCGAAAAAAATCTAAAATTTTGAAAAACCGTTTTTTATTTTTTCCTGGTGTTATTTGATGAAGGCTAACAAAATAAACAGCACATTTACATTGCCACTTTGTCCCCACTATACGACGGTATTTTCAGATTTATCATCCGACGTTGGTAACCATCATCAACTTTATTTTTTCTTATGGGCGTCACATTGAACTGTTACAAATTAAAATAGAGTTTTTCATTCTGATTCCAACGATGAATAATATGTAATACTTTGTTATGTAACAACTTCGCATAACATTTAAAAAAAGTTTTAGCTGGCTTCGATTCCATCAAATAACACTTGTCAAATTAATCGATTCGTTGTAACATCATCATCTGTCACGTCTGTTGTTACTCTCGAAGTAAAAATGTACGTGCAATGTTTTTTTTTTATCAAGAAACGGGATTTAATTTGATCAAAGTGGTTTCAAATGAACTTCATAGAAAATAATGAAGTAGTATTACGTCTGTAGATATTAAATTTAAAAATAAATGAGATCCAGGGTTTGAGTTGATCTACATTTTTTCAATTCTGTTCAGATTTTCATTTATCCATCTGCTACGCCATAAACTTCGAATTTATTAAACGACGAAAAATCTGAAACATCAAAGAAACTGCTCAAAATGCCTGCTTTCTTCCTGACTACAAGAACATTTTCTGGAATGTTAGTAACTTTAGGACGTGCTCGTCGTCCTGAATTTTCTACAGCCCTTACTATATCCCTTCTTCTCATTGACCTACACTGTTCAATTATGCTTCCCCTGAGCTCCTCAACATTATCGAATTATTGTTGTCCATAAACCCGGTTTTTTAATGTGCTTCGCAAAAAAAGTATCAAGTACTGCCTTGCCTTGCTGGCCATCTTACATGACTATAATTTCCAATACTCCTATCTGGGAATCTTTATTTTAGGTTTTCACATTCTGCTCTGGTATTATGTGGAGGGTCACCGTCATGTTGAAACAATATTGATTTAAATTTACGAGAGGTAAAATGTCGAAAGCGTCCCGGAGAAACTTCAGATGAGTTTCTCCATTGATTGTTCCATTAAAAATTTAGGACCAAGGATTTGATCTCTACAAATTCCAGTCCATACGTTCAAACTGAACCGTACCTATGGTCTAACTGCTCTAAACTGTCTGGGATTGTTCGGACCTAGATGTGCTCATTATTTCTATTGGACATATCACAATTTGTGAAAGTGCTCTCATCCGTCCAAATAACGTTTGAGAACTGGGGAAAATAATTTCTAATAATTAGCCAATTACAGTAAGTCAACCTCCGTTCAGGATCACCAAGGATTTGATCTCTACAAATTCCAGTCCATACGTTCAAACTGAACCGTACCTATGGTCTAACTGCTCTAAACTGTCTGGGATTGTTCGGACCTAGATGTGCTCATTATTTCTATTGGACATATCACAATTTGTGTAAGTGCTCTCATCCGTCCAAATAACGTTTGAGAACTGGGGAAAATAATTTCTAATAATTAGCCAATTACAGTAAGTCAACCTCCGTTCAGGATCACCAAGGATTTGATCTCTACAAATTCCAGTCCATACGTTCAAACTGAACCGTACCTATGGTCTAACTGCTCTAAACTGTCTGGGATTGTTCGGACCTAGATGTGCTCATTATTTCTATTGGACATATCACAATTTGTGAAAGTGCTCTCATCCGTCCAAATAACGTTTGAGAACTGGGGAAAATAATTTCTAATAATTAGCCAATTACAGTAAGTCAACCTCCGTTCAGGATCACCAAGGATTTGATCTCTACAAATTCCAGTCCATACGTTCAAACTTAACCGTACCTATGGTCTAACTGCTCTAAACTGTCTGGGATTGTTCGGACCTAGATGTGCTCATTATTTCTATTGGACATATCACAATTTGTGTAAGTGCTCTCATCCGTCCAAATAACGTTTGAGAACTGGGGAAAATAATTTCTAATAATTAGCCAATTACAGTAAGTCAACCTCCGTTCAGGATCACCAAGGATTTGATCTCTACAAATTCCAGTCCATACGTTCAAACTGAACCGTACCTATGGTCTAACTGCTCTAAACTGTCTGGGATTGTTCGGACCTAGATGTGCTCATTATTTCTATTGGACATATCACAATTTGTGAAAGTGCTCTCATCCGTCCAAATAACGTTTGAGAACTGGGGAAAATAATTTCTAATAATTAGCCAATTACAGTAAGTCAACCTCCGTTCAGGATCACCAAGGATTTGATCTCTACAAATTCCAGTCCATACGTTCAAACTGAACCGTACCTATGGTCTAACTGCTCTAAACTGTCTGGGATTGTTCGGACCTAGATGTGCTCATTATTTCTATTGGACATATCACAATTTGTGAAAGTGCTCTCATCCGTCCAAATAACGTTTGAGAACTGGGGAAAATAATTTCTAATAATTAGCCAATTACAGTAAGTCAACCTCCGTTCAGGATCAACAAGGATTTGATCTCTACAAATTCCAGTCCATACGTTCAAACTGAACCGTACCTATGGTCTAACTGCTCTAAACTGTCTGGGATTGTTCGGACCTAGATGTGCTCATTATTTCTATTGGACATATCACAATTTGTGAAAGTGCTCTCATCCGTCCAAATAACGTTTGAGAACTGGGGAAAATAATTTCTAATAATTAGCCAATTACAGTAAGTCAACCTCCGTTCAGGATCACCAAGGATTTGATCTCTACAAATTCCAGTCCATACGTTCAAACTGAACCGTACCTATGGTCTAACTGCTCTAAACTGTCTGGGATTGTTCGGACCTAGATGTGCTCATTATTTCTATTGGACATATCACAATTTGTGTAAGTGCTCTCATCCGTCCAAATAACGTTTGAGAACTGGGGAAAATAATTTCTAATAATTAGCCAATTACAGTAAGTCAACCTCCGTTCAGGATCACCTGGGTATAATTTTTGGCAAATATGCATTTTGTAGCATTTTAGACCATATCTTCTGACCTCCTTGTGGCATGCACACCTGTATTCTAAGCAACGTATAATATGAATCTAAAAAACAAACAAGTTAAAAAAATAAAATATTTCAATAAAAGGATAAAAGTTCATTACCGCATTTTAAATATTGTTTCTAGTATTTTCATTTAATAGATTTCTGTATTTATTGCTCGTTTTTTTGGAACTACCATACTCGGTGAGGTTTCTATCTAATTTTTCGAATAATGTTCTTGCTGGTTGTATTTTTTCTGGATATAGTTGAACTAGTTGAAGATACGTACATTTCTGCAGTTCTCTCAGTATTACTGTCTGATTTATAAAACAGTTTCACAAATCCCTTTATTCCATTTTCTCTTGGTCACTGCAGACGTGACTACATGCCAGATAGTAGCGTGACAACGAATCAACTTATTTAACAAGTGTTTTTGACGAAGGTTGTGACATAACGAAGTTTCACATTTTATACAGGGTATTTCTTAAGTACGTGTAGAAAATTCAGAAGCATGTTGCTGACGTCAAAACAAGAAAAGTTCCTGTAAACAAATGTCCGCAAGTTATTCGTTTCTGAGATGTAGAGTGTCAAAGTTGAATTCTTATGTTAATTTATTGTGAATAAATTTCAAAATAATTATGATATTGTATAATTTGGATTCTGTTAAAATTTTTCAATGAAAAAATCAGATGTGTTAGTTTGTCTCTTTCGTGGGGGTGGTTCCACCTGCATGTCTTTTCAGTCATTTGCAATTTAACAACTTTTTTGGACGTACCTAGTGGAAAAATCGATTTCTCGATAATATTTTTATAAAAACCATATTCCTGGTAGAGGTCGCTGCGAGCAACTGCTTTAGAGTTACATACTGGGATTTGAAATAATCGATGCGAGTGATTTTGAATGACAAGTGACAAGATATTTGAATTCGAAATTAATTTAGAAATTACTTTTCTTTTCTTCCATTTTAAAACAGGAATCGGGTGTTATAATAGTTTAATACTAATAATTATAACAGTAATTAAGACCAATTCAATACTGAAACAGTTGTTGATTGAGGGTGCTAACTGAAGTAATTGTTTAAGTCCAAAAGAATTATGTAAGAAAAGCAAGAATAATTTTTAGACCACATTCAAGTGTTGAAGACCATTGAATGAAAGAAGGAAAATTCGTATCATTTCCGATATTTACTACTTAGAGGGCCATGGAAATAATTCAAATGCTTCGAAATATTTCGGAAACGGTTGCTCGCAGCTCCCTCTACCTAGAACATCTTTTTAAAACACAAAAATTTTGGGAAAATTTGTTTTTCCACTTGAAAACGTGATACGTGAAAACGTGATACCTACAATAAAGTTATGATATTTCAAATGACTGAAAAGATGTAGGTGGCGCCACCCCCACGAAAGATACAAACTAACATCAAATTTGACATTGCCAATGGAATATCACAATTATTTTGGAATTTATTCACAAAAAACAAAAATGAGAATTCAGGTTGGACACTCTTTATCTCAGAAACGAATAACTGACGGATATATGTTTATAGGAACTTTTCTTCTTATTTTGACGTCAGCAGCATGCTACTGAATTTTCAACACGTACTTAAGAAACACCCTGTATATCGTTGGAATCAGAATGAAGAACTCAATTTTAATTTGTAACAGTTCAATATGACGCCCATAAGAAAATATAAAGATGATGATGGAGGCCATGGGACGAAACGTCGGAAGATGAATCTGAAAATACCACCGTATAGCGGGGACAAAATGGCAAGTAAATGTGATATTTATTTTGATATCTTTCGTCAAAATCCCCAGAAAAAGATAAAGTGTTTTTAAAAATTTCGGTTTTTTCCAAATATCTCCGGATATAGGTACACGGAATTTTTAAACTTTCCAACGGCTTATTGTTTGTCACGAAGATGCGCAAATTTTTATATATTGTATTTTTTTTTAGAGTGAATTAAATCAAGTGCTATTGAATTTCAGAGGAGTTATAACCTCTGAAACCCCCCTTCAGGTGCGCTCTTGGGCGGCAAGCAGGACAAACCTCGCTGGCGAATTAGCTTCGAAAAGAAGCTGCATTCGCGTATCAATTAATTCGGTCGGCTGCACTTCGACTGCGTCAGCGTCTAATGGCTTTTCTGTGTCAGACGAAGAAACCAGAATGGAATTATTGCACCCAATTGCATCCACGAACACCGGAGCTAGTGAAATGAATATGTTCGACTGGGATTCGCTGGCGTACGGAAAATTTCGATTCAATTTGACCCGATGAAGAGGAATGGATTGCCTGTTGCTCGGTTGGTTTCTGTTGTCTCGACAGTATCGAGAAAATCTGAAAAAACAGGCTTTGATGGTGTTAGACAATATGAAGGAATGGGAATAATGATAATAATAAAGCTGCAAAGGGTGGACATTTTCGCAGTGGTTGAGCGACCGCCTGGTGGTTGAAGCTCGTGTCGGCTGGGAATAATCCTCCACGATTCACTGTTGCGTTGATAACTAACAGTACTGCTCCTAAGGTGGCGTATGGAGTTAGTAACAAGGCCTATCCAGAACACACGGCTAATGACCATAGCAGTCGATGCCAAAACACCAAAGAAAAGGAAAAAAAAAGAGAAAGAAAAAAGTAATACATATTTTGCACCTGACTAAAACAATGCCTTAATCCTACAAAGTAATGCTCTGTCCAGTAAAAAACTATTACAAATTTATTGTAAAACTATTACAAATTTATTTTGTGTCATCAATATACAAGGTTTTTCCAAATAAGTGTGAAAGTTTTTAGGGAGTGATCCCTTGTCGAAAATTAAAGGGGTAAACAAAAGCTCCTACAGACTGGTGCATATGATTTTTGTGAAAAAAAAGTACCAGGCAAGGACCAGGTGGAAAATGTTGTTGAGGTTCCAACTTTAGGGAAAAAAAAATTTAAACACAAAAACACTCAAAATTGTGAAATGGGATGCAGTTTAGGGGTTGAAAACAGTTTTTTGCGATTTGCGGCGAAACGTGATCTCTAAGCGGAAAATGTTCAATTGAAAAGTTGTAGATAATAAAAAAATCAAAAACTTTTATATTCAACACTTTTCGACATAACCTCAAATTAACTGTCAGAATGGAGAATAACCGATTTTTCTGTAGTTAATTTTTTTCTCGCGTATTAATTAATGATTTAATTCACATGAAAATTTGTTCGATTATGTTTTTTTTTTTGGTGTCGAATGAGCTAGATTTTTTCGCAATTCAGAAAACGACTAGTTTTCGAGTTATGTGCATTTTTCGATAAAAATAACCTTATCTTTGACGAACAATTGACTTGGTGTTTTTTTTTTGTATTTCGAAGGTCTATAAGTGATCATTTTGATTGTTGAGATGTCTACTTTTAAAGGGTCTTTGTAACTTGGTGGTTTATTGATTGTTAAACCGCTTAAAAGCGACAGTGACAGGAGTCAAAAAGTTTCGCAATAAATCTTTCTTTTCGACACATATTTTTAAATTGAGAAATTTGTTAAGTAGAATAGTTCTGGTAAAAAATGGAATAGGCGTTGCATGTTTCAACCCTTTACAAGATCACAACAAAATAAAGACAAAAATTTCATACACACAAAATGCAATTTCTCTAAATCTTAAGCAATTTTAAGAAAAAAACAAAAACTTTTTTTTTCTGGAAGGGTGTAACTTTTGAAGGACAAGCCTAAGAGCTTCTGCTTACATGAAAGACCCACTTCAATTTTTGAAAAGGAATCATCTCCTGAAAACATTCGTACTTATTTGAGAACACTCTATATAGGTAATCAAAATAGCTATATGTTGCATAAACTGTCTGCCTAAAACATTATCCAGTTTAGATGTCAAAGATATTTCTTGTTTTCAAATCTTGAAAACTTAATATTTCAACCATAAACACTCTAACCCTAAAAAAAGCTTACTAGTCTAGCATGTGCGAAAATTTGAGAGCTTATATATGAGGAATTATAACCTTTTTGGGTGCTACTGAGGGAGAGCACTCTGAACAATTTTCCGTGCCGGTATTTCACCCTGTATAACGCGCAGAAAACACTCGTGGAAAACATAACTGAAAACCTGTATTACTTTTCTGTTTTTTTGTTGTGTTGTTGTTAAAATTGTTATTTTCGTCAACCAGCTGCACCCCTACGCGCAAGCCTCAGAAGTCGAGAGACTTGTGCGAGCTAGGGAAGACGGTTACGGAGTCAATTTCGTTTATAAGAGAGACAGGAAGCTTCGAAGCTGAATTGTCACACACTAGTTAATATTTATTTATGCATTACCTACTGTTACCTACGAAGGCGTAGAAGGGCCACTATTATTAAAAAAAATTTTTTCTGCAAATTCCGAGATCCTAAGTCAGAATTCAGACTTAGTATCTCAGAATTACCTAATTCCGAGATACTAAGTCAGCATTCCGACTTGGTATCACGGAATTCGCAAAAATAATATTTTTCGTTAATAGTGGCCCTTCTACGCCTTCGTAATTACCTACTGCTTTTTTAATCTATATTTATTTACTATTCTATAATGGATTTGCAAAAATTCACAACATTTCTCTATTTAGAGTATTTTGACATCTCTCCCTGACTGCCATAGAGAGAGTAACACTCGTACTGCAAGAAAGTTACAACCAGATACATGAACAAAATGAATATAAATTATCAGCTATGGAAACTCAATTAAAACCTCCATCGTTTATTAAAAGTTAATGTAACATCAGCTCAACCATAATGGATACATTTACTACTTTCACGACATGACTATAATTTGTTTATCTGTGAATGAGATTTTGCGTTACAACTCGAAAACCTCCCATTCTCAGAACGAAAGTCATGAAATAATAATTAAAGGTAGAAGTGAAATGTGGTGATTAAAACTAAACTAGAATTGAACAGCGGTGGTATCTTTAATTAACGATTGGTAAGAAACCTCACACTGAGATGTAATAGTTTCCGCATACCTCTTTTAATGGGTTTAGTTAAATGATAAACATAAGTTTTGGGTTTGAAAATTATTGAGTTATGAGGGTTAGATACTGTTCCAGGAATTTCCCAAAGTAGAAACATGCAATATTCTATATAGAAGGAAATCGAATTTTGCGAAATTTTTTATTTTCCATTTTTCGTTAAATCGATAACTTCCCTCAGATGTAACTCGACAAGCTGATTCCGAATATTACCTCAAAAATTGAATTAAACAAAGGGGTAACTGAAAAAGGGCAATTTTTGCAGCCAAAAAAATGCAGCCATCCATAGAATCGACATTTTCAAAATGAATTAGCCATCTGATTCGAAAACCAAGTACATTCTCATATTCAGAAGGAAATCTTCTACAAGATAAAGTAATAATACTCGCGGGATTCCGCATTTTTGAAATATTCCCAGACGATCAAAGTCGAAATATGCAATATTCTATATAGAAGGAAATTGAACTATGCAAAAAGAAATTATTTTTCATTTTTCGGAAAATCGCAGACTTCCTTCAGACGTAACTCGATGAGTCGATTCCAAATATCACCTCAAAAATTGAATTCGACGAAGAGGTGACTGAAAAAGGGCAATTTTTTTGAAGAAAGAATGCACCCATCTATAAAATCGACATTTTGTAAATAAAATAGCCTTCTAATTCGAAAAACAAGTACCTTTTCGGATTCAGAGGAAAATTTTCTGTAATGAAATAATATTCGAGGGATTCTGCATTTTTGAAATATTACTAGGCGATCAAAGTCGAAATATGCAATATACAGTGTGTCCCACTTACCATGCTCACCATAGGTATCTGTTTAATGGTAAGAGATACGAGGTCGGTTAAATGACACCAAATGTGGACTTTATCAAAGCCAACTATAATGTGAAAAAATAATTTGATAAAATCTATTCGTTTTTGTTTTATACGCAAATAAGAAATTTTGATCATTTTCATGTCTCTTGCGAGTCAGTTTTCACCCACTTCTGGCGGTCCTAATAACTTGAAATTTGGCAGATGTTTATAATTTCGGTGACAAGGCACTATGAAATATTTATTGAAATAAAAAATAAAAAATGGCGGCTCCTCCAATATGGCGGACGAGATTTGTGATTATGGTCCGATTCCATTCAAAATTGGTATGTAGGGGTTTTTGAGGTCGGAGATCATGATTTTTTTGTTGAAATTTATAAATTCAAGATGGCGACTTCAAAATAGTTCTTGTTTTTGTATAAATGACGATAACTCCGTTGTTATCAGCAAAAAACTATTACTGTGACATATCATCAGTAAGAGAAAAAAAAGTTATTCACAACTAAGTTATAGTGAGCTATGACCTACATTTGAAAAATGAAAGTTGGTACTGATATCTCAAATTCTAGAAGAGTTGGTATGAATTTCATATTTTTTTCGAAATCTCATTGAAAAGCTGCCATGAGAATGTGAAATTCGTATTCGAATATTTTCATAAATAAAGAAGTTATGGAGGACACATGAAAATGATCAAAATCTGTTTTTTGCGTATAAAACAAAAACGAATAGATTTCATCAAGTTATTTTTTCACATTATAGTTGGCCTTGATAAACTCCACATTTGGTGTCATTTAACCGACCTCGAATCTCTCACCATTAAAAAGATACCCATGGTGAGCATGGTAAGTGGGACACACTGTATACAAAGAAATAATATTTATTTACAATTTATATCTTCAATTGGGAATTTATATATTTAATTGGATATGAAATAAATAAATATTATTATTATTATTAAATCGAATTTTGCGATTTTTATTTACATTTTTCGAAAAACCACAATCTTCCCTCAGACCTAACTAGACGAGCTGACTCCGAACATCACCTCAAAAATTGAACTCGACAAAGGGGCAAAAGGAAAAGGGCAATTTTTTCGACCAAAAAATGCACCCATCTGTGAAATCGACATTTTTTAAATGAATTAGCCTTATGATTCTAAAACAAGTACATTTTCGGATTCAGAAGGAAATTTTTTATAAGATGAAATAATATTCGCGGGATTTCGCTTTTCTGAAATATTACCAGCCGATCAAAGTCGAAATATGCAATATGGAAGGAAATCGAATTTTGCGAAAATTTTTATTTTTCATTTTTCAAAAAATCGCAATCTTCTTTTAGACGTAACTAGACGAGCTAATTCCAAATATCACCTCAAAAATTGAATTCGACAAGGGAGTAACTGGAAAAGGGCAATTTTTTCAAAGAAAAAATATACACCAATCCACAAAGCGGACATTTTTGTGAATGAATTAACCTTCTGATTCGAAATTTTCCATGAGATGAAGTTATATTCGCGGAATTCCACATTTTTTAAACATTCCCAGGCGATCAATGTCAAAATATACAATATTCTGTATAGGACATCGAATTTTACGAAAAATTTTATTTTCCATTTGTCGAAAAATCGCAGACTTCCTTCAGACGGAACTCGACGGGATGATTCCGAATATCACCTCGAAAATTGAATTCGAGAAAGAGGTAACTGGAAAAGGTAAGGTAGAACAGGTAATTAATGATAGGCTCACCTTCTGATAATCGAATCCATGCTTGATTTTCTTTCCGTTCATATTGATGGAGTAATTGTAGTACTTCGAGTTCATGATGAGGCCACCCCATTCGCGCCATCCTGGGGGAATATAGGAGCCGTTGTACTTGTTCAAATATTTTCCAAAGTAACCTGAAACAAAAGAAACATTGACAAAAACACGAACATGGAAAATAGCTCTCTTCTATTGCTTTCAAGCGCAAATCCAGTTTCAATTATCATTCAGTGATATGTTACGTTCTGTGAAGATAAGTCAAAATTTTCAGCAAGTGCAGTTCGGAAAATCGATGCCAGTGAGGCCTAGAGATTTCCTGAACATTAGGGACATGACGTCACTTACAGCAGTGTTTAGTATTTTTAGTACTTGTATTGGTTAACATCAGATAATACATCTAATTTGTTTTAAAACATCGTGGATGCAGAATTATGAATATAATAATAAAAATAATAATAATAATGTGTATTCACTCAAAGCATAGCGGTATAAATATTTAGCAAATAAACCAAATATCACAGATGCAAAAAATGCTCGTTTGTGATTGACATCAACTAAATTGAAGCAGGTAAGACCACAGCAGCATGAGATGCTTGTATGTGGCCTGTATGGTGTAAAATATAGATGAAAATATAAAATAAAACACAGAAATATAAATACTGGATCACGATAAAAATAATTAAAATCACTCAATCTATAGAATCAAAATCAACGTTAATATCACTTAGAAGTTATAACACTAAATTAACTAAAAAACAGGAATATTAATTTGCAATCACCGGACTAAAAATGATGAAAATAACTCAATCAAAATTATATTGAAATTAAATAACCAGAATGTATTATCGTAAAATATAACATTGAAACCATTTACATACATTCGTTTTTGTTCTTTTTTCATCATCAGGAGAATTTCATGATTTGTGTCAGAATTTGTTGAAATGAATGTATTTATGGCATTTTTAAATCTTGGGAATGATTCCGAGGTCTGTATGCTTTTTTTAATTTTTTAATTAAAAGCAGTGGGTCCCAAAAAATGATATGACCTCTGCCCTATAGTTTTGATTGTGAGTGGAGTGTATATCTAGTTCGGTTGCGTGTAATATAGTTGGCTTGGCTTATTGAGTTTATTATTTTCCCTGTATTTACTCATGACAATTGTTTTGTAGAATAATTGTCTGAAATCAAATATACCTGATTCTTCATATAACTTCTAGTACAATAACGGAAAGGTTTATTCAGCATTAATTTCAGAAATTTTCTCTGAATTACCTTTAAAGGGAGTAGGTACGTTTTTTTGATATCCCTCCCCTTCCTATTATGCAATATAATAGATGACTTTGTACTAGGCTATGATAAATATTTTTTTAGGTGTAGCATGTTTTTAAGTTGACGAAATTTATAAAGAACAGTTCTCCATTTATTTACTAGGTGATTTATATGACAGATATTTTGAGTGTACTTCCTATTGTAATAAATTCAAAACGTGGCAAAGAAGATT
Source organism: Chrysolina oricalcia (assembly GCA_944452925.2). NCBI lineage: Eukaryota > Metazoa > Arthropoda > Insecta > Coleoptera > Chrysomelidae > Chrysolina > Chrysolina oricalcia. The sequence continues at coordinate 32,096,958 of OX101808.2, forward strand.
TGTAGTTGCAGAACGGGACGAAGTAGGTTTTGCTACAGTTCAACGAGAGTTGTTAATTGTCGAACCAGTCTTTAATAAATTCCATATCCTTCTCATCCTGTTCTATGACTTCTACCCATGTTTCTCCAGAATAAAACTCAGCAGTGTCATCTGCAAAGCTGATGATTTTGCCAGTGTTGTAAATAATTAATTGATTCATATATAATATACAGAGGAGTATTGGCCCTAGTACGGTTCCTTGTGGCACTCCACATTTAATTGTTTCTTTTCCACTTTTTGTATTTTCGATTCTTACTATATGCTTTCAATTCTCTAGGTAGGAGAGAAGTTGGAAACTATACGATAGCCAATACGACTCTATCGATTGGTCCTCATAATTTTTTTTGATATTTATGTTGTAAATAATTAATTGATTTATATATAATATACAGAAGAGTATTGGCCTTAGTATGGTTACTTGTGGCACTCCACATTTAACTGTTTCTTTTCCACTTTTTGTATTTTCGATTCTTACTATATGCTGTCGATTCTCTAGGTACGAGAGAAGTTGGAAACTATACGATAGCCAATACGACTTTATCGATTGGTCTTCATAATTTTTTTTTGATATTTTGAAATTTCCAGTAAAGAGAAACTTCCATTAAATCATACTTAACCGTACCCAAGTGATTTGCTTCAACATGTTCAAAAAGGTTATATACCTTACAGCCATTTACATAATTAGAGAATTTGTTACATCGTTAAACGCGAAATTGGTCATAGTGCGTCTACGAAAAACCGATGAGTGATCATAAATGAGCGTTCAGTTTACGATTTATTAATGATCGACATTTGCTATTTTTAGTAACAGCCCAGGCTACCTTCTAGTTATTTCAAATGGCTCAATCGTAAAAAAGTTAGATAGCATCATGGAAAGGACTGAAGAATGCTAGAAAAAAATCCTCGAATTTTTCGGGCGTAGACGTTCAGCAACACCTTTTTCTCAGAAAAATGAAGGTCCGCATATATTTTTCTCCCGAAATTGTTATAGTAGCCATTTTCAGAGAAAAAGCAGCTTTGGTATTTTTCGCATAGAATTCCACTTGGGTATTTCATTATCCTTTCAAGATCTTTGGTGATGAAACGGACCAAACAAACAAGAGTGGTCCAACGAAAAGTATACACATAGCTCTTCTCCTTTTTTTGGAATTTAAAGCAAAAATACTCGGATACGTGGAGTTTGCTTTTGAGAGGAAAATATTTCAGACATATTTTTCAACCTGTGTCTTTAACCTCCTAGCGAAGGGGTGTCACAACCCTGAAATTTTAAATGGAAAGTGGGGTCGAGTTATATATCATGTGAAAGGGTACAAATGTATCTTTCTCATGATACCGTATTTGTTGAAAGGAGTGTATGATTTTCTAGTCCCCATGCTCTCGGTCATTAGATTTTGCACATTTACAGATATATAACAAGAAACATTTCCCACATTTATCATGATGACTGTACTAAAACAAGCGAGCAGTAAGTCTAGTACAACTATTTAATTTTTTCTAACAAATTTATTATTTTTTTAATAGATCTAATCTACTATACAGGACAGTAGCTAAACAGATAGAAAACCATGGAATTCATGTCAAGCACAGTAATCGTGACTTTTGACGTTACCTGATCGTCCTGATCATAAATTATCTAAATAAAATCTTTGTCTTGTACAATTTGAGAATGGAACCGTTTGAGAATTACGTTTTATGCAAGTTTTGTAAAGAAATCAGATAAATTAAAATGTATCATCAGAACATAAAATTTAAAAAATGCTTAATTATTACAAGAATGCGGGCCAGAAATTTATTCACCAAATTTGTTTGAGATTAATTGCTTATGGTGTGTAAGAAATATGGAGCTTTTGGTGGATCAAAGCAGGATAAGAAAGATTGTTTCAAAGTACTAAATATATATTTTATGAAACATTCATAAATGTTGGTGAATGTGTGCTTGTTTATTCTCCATTAAATAAAGAAGACGTGGCTAAGGAATTTCAATAACATTTAAACGCTTCTGTTAAAAATGTTTGTATTAAATCAGAAGAACTAACGTAGTAATAAAATGGGTTTTGTAAACCTTTAATTTTCAAATAGGTACATATGTGGTAAATTGTTGAGGAAGGATTTTTACTTCTTAACTAAGATAGAATAAATTCGATATAATCTGAAGTATAATCTTTCTGGCTTTTAATTTGTCGAAAGTACTGGGTGTGAAATTTTCACGATAAAATTCCTGCAATATGACTTTTTAGAAAGCACATTTTTCTATTTCGATTCGCATTTTAAATTTTTTCGAGATTGGTAACAATCGTAACATCAACTGTCAGATGAACGTCAGACCAGAGGGGTGGGATTTTCAGATATTAAACAAGGAAGAAGAAAAACCTTTGAATGTTGTGGTGTTATTTGTTGCCTTGGATGGTGCAGTTATTATAAACTTTAATTGTTACCTGACTGGTTTCTCGGGCGTTTATAATTGAATTAGCTGGTGTGGTTTGGACTGGGTTTACAAAATTATGCCCAGTGGTCTGATTGTTTGAAAAGTTATTTTGACAGCAGTGGGAGTGTGGTGAGGTATCGGATACCTCGAAATTGTGAAATTCCTTTTCGTAAACTGAACGACATTTTTTGGGCAACAAATCATTCACAGCCGTTTGAGAAATTACTCTCAATTCAGGAAAGGTGCAAATTGAGTTTTCTTCATCAGTCATTTTAAAAAAGGTAATTCACTGTTATTTGCATTCAAAATTTAAATAATTTATGTAAACAAATGAATTACCTGACAGCATCCTTCAAATTTCAAATATTTTATCAATGTTACCAACCCGATATTTCTGATATTATTTATTAGTATCGAATCCAATTTTTTCCAAAAAAAACCTACTGTCGGAGTACCTACGGGGGTGACGGGTGAGTTGTTGTAATCAAATAACGGACACCATATTACACATGTTACAAAATACAAAGCACTTAACAATCAAACTTATATACAGTTGCTAAAGAATGACTATCAAGCTCGACCAGATAAATGCTAGTCGAGGAGCTCGAAAAACAGAGAACATCGCGGCTTGAGAACTGGAAACCAACTAACTTTTATTTCTCATCTTTTGAACTCCATCTTTTCATTACAGGTCAGAAATAAAGAAAAACCCAGCCTACGTCATTCCAAATTCTCCGGCTAACGAACGCGTCGTTATAAAACTAATTGCTGGCTGATGGCAAGATTCGCATCGTTGGTAATCCGATTATCAAAAATCTAACTATGGAATTCCAAGTTATGAAACTATTTTAACGGATTAAATATTTCCACATATAAATATTTATAATCGGACAAAATCCCTTTGAATTCAAAAAGAAAAAAGGAATAAATATAAAATATTTAGAAAAGTTGTTAAAGATTATTTTCTCTGTAAATAAAAATTATTGTGAGTTTTATTGTTGGTAAAACCCCTACACTACAAAAAAGTGTCGAATAGAAAAAATAGTATATGAAACACGTTTTATAAGACACATTGTCGCACTTGTTCTCTTGGAGCACTCCTCGCTTCGCTCGTCGCACTCCAATCAACGCGTGCGACAGAATGGTGTCTTATAAAAATTGTATCATACAATACGATTCCGATATAGTATGGGATTCACAGAGTCCTTGTAGAGACTAAGTAGGCGATTATAAATACATATAAATATTTCTGATATCGAATATAAGGCAATTATTTGTCAAAGATGTTGTTGGTCTAGGCAAACTGATATTTTTGTTTTGACGGGTATTATAATAGGGTCCATTATTCGACTCCTTTGATTTTGTTTTATACGTTAAGCACTATTAAGCACACAGTTTCGAGAATAAATATACAAGTTAATGTTAAAATTCAATGTTAAATAAAAAGAATCTCACAGTGTATCCTTGATAGACATTTGCAAAAATACCTCACTGCTTTTATTTTCCTGAACAGCATTTTTATTGGCTTTTATGGAAAGGTAACCATTTGGAACTGCCAGAGTTCATGTTGCTACATGTTTAAGGATACTTTGTGAGTCATGGTGATTCCTCATGTACATCTTAGAAACTGACTAGTGAACTCTCCGATGCTTACTTCCGGTCCAGAGACACCTTTTGAATGAAATAACGAAATGCCAAATACAACTATTTCACCAATAAATGCAAATATTGTGTATTGGTGAATGTGATTTAGTCGAATTGCAGGAATTTCATGCGAAATCATATCTCACGGTTATATAACTTCGCATTTTTATAATTGTTTACATTTCACAACAAACATGGAACGCTATTGAAATGATAAGTGAATCTTTAATACGCCATAAATTAAAAATACAAGATGTGCGTGTTGCAATAACTGCATGTCGTAGCAATTCACAGCCAACTTATGGTTGGAACCCTGTGTCGGTGCGATTTATAGTTGATTTATAAACATTTGATAAATAGCTACTGTTTCCGTCGTTAAATAGTGAAAGTAGTAAAAGGCGCGTATTGCATGAAATATTGTTTCGTGTCGTTTGTTTGATGTAGAGTTTTTAGTTTAATCACTGCAGTTGGTTTAGAGGAGAGGCGCTGAGACTTACTTTCCAGGTACCGTACTTCATCGTAATTTTTTTATTTTTCGGGAGGGGTTTGGAGTGTGAGTTCAGACGCCACAAATGCAGCTGGTTCACTTGATTCAATTGATTTCTTCGACAAGTTTTCATCATAAAAAACAAACCACTAATTTTAATACTTCCAGAAGATGGTCACTTTTTTCAGTAATTTATAAAAAGTTAGTGACGGTGGTTCAAAAAATCACCCAAAATGAATAGAAATATTGATTATTCAAACGAAGATCTTATAAAATTATTTATTATACACGGACAATGTGATCAAATCATTGCCAGAACTTGCAGAAAATTCAACCAAATGTATCCTGAGTTAATACCAATGAACGAGAGAAAGTTTGTGAGATTAAAAAATAATTTCCCTAACTATTGCTCAAAGTTAAAAGCGCCTCCAACATTACCAAAACCCGTTACTTTAAATGAGGACCATATTATCAACCTTTTAGTATATTTTTATACATATCAAGAAGCTTCCATTTGTAGTGTAGAAAATGATTTGGGTGGATCACATGCTTCAGTATAACGAATTTTGGAAAACCACGAAACGCATCCGTATAAATTTATCAAAGTTCAAGTACGCAAAGCAGAAGACTGAACGTAATACATACACAGGATAATCAGAAATTTTTGTAAAAAATTATTTTGAGTGACGAATCAAAATTAACGAGGGATGGAATTTTCGATAAGAGGACTAGCACTTTTGCGCTGATCATAATCCTCATGTGACAAAAGAAATGCTGAGAGATATCTCCAAATACTGAGGACGATGGTTACCAATTTTCTCGAAAATTTGTCTTTACAGGAATATAGGAATTCGAAGTCTCAACTGGATGGAGCGCCAGCTCTTTCCGCCAAGGAAGTTTCCGAGAAACTTTACGAAATGTTTGAAGACCGTTGGTTTTGGACGTTTGTGGCCTTAGGAATGGCACCAAGATCAGCCGATCTCACGCCGCTTGACTTGGGGATGTTTTTGAAGAAAGGGTGTACAGTACTCCAGTGCCTACCACAGAAGAACTGCGATGACGAATAGTATGGTGTTATGCAGATCTGGATCCCCATGAAATTGAAAGAGAAACCACGAGTCGCATACAAAAACACATTTTAAAATGTTAAGAATGTAATGGACAACATTTCCACCATGTATTGTAAAAATGTGATATTTTGTTTAAAATTTTGTTATTTCTATTCTGCCTAATTCTGTTATTTTCTGTATTTTCACATGTTATAGAATGGAATAGAAGTTTATTTTGTATAAAGAATACATCAAATAAATTACGAATACAATGTTCCAAATAAAAAACAGAACTCACACAGACTTATACATGTTTGTGAGGATAATAAATACATTTATACGACTAAATTTAAAATTACTAAACAATCACATATTAAAACGAGAATCTCTTTTAGACTTTGATGTCCAAATACAATAGACATCACATAACAAACTATACAGACATGTTAAAATTTGTAAAATATTAAAAATTATACACTGTTGCAAAATTTAAAGAATTGCATGTAGTTGCAAAATTTAAAAGAAATTGTAGAAAGTGATGTAAATGAAGATAAATAATAAATTATAAAATTGTCGGAGTACGGGGGTGACGGGAGAGTTGTTGTAATCAAATAACGGACACAGCAGCTGATAAGTAACCATAACGATATATTTACACATGTTACATAATAACAACACTTAACAATTAAAGTATGTTTAGTTTGCTAATAAATGATTCTGAAACTCGACCAGATAAATGCTAGTCGATGAGCTCGAAAAACGGAGAACATCGCGGCCTGAGAACTGAAAACCAACTAATTATCTTTTCTCATCTCTTGAACTCCATCTTTTCATTGCAGGTCAGAAATAAAGAAAAACCGAGCCTACGTCATTCTAAATTTCCAAATTCTCCGGCGAACGAAAGCGTCGTCATAAAACTGATTGCTGGCTGGCAAGATTTCGTATCGTACGTTATCCGATTACCAGAAATCTAACTATGGAGTTCTGAAACTATTTTAACGGATTAAATATTTTCCCATATAAACATTTATAATCGAACAAAGGCCCTTTGAATTTAAGAAGGAAAAAGAGATAAATATAAAATATTTAGAAATGATTATTTTCATTGGAAATAAAAATTATTGTGAGTTTTATTGTTGGAAAAAAAAATTAAATAAATGAAGATGTTTAAATAGTTGTGCATTAGACACTACCATACATAGACATATTAAAATATTGTGGTGCTGATTTTAAGAACGATCTGGATTATATTTCAATCAACCAGTTCATGTATATATTCGTCCGTGAGACACATTTTATCAACTCAATCACTTTTTTTTTAATAGAGTCGTAGATTTCTCAGTTTCAATATTGTATCTAGCTTTTCACCTAGAAATGCGAGATAAAAAGCTAATTTTTGGATTCAGTTGTTCCCTGGAAACTTGTTATTTTGTAATACAAAGGACATGGCACGGATTATATGGGTTTCTGGGGTTCTACGAATTTCGTTCAATTTTTGATATGTGATGTAGCATGGATAGGTGATTAAAAGTTACCATTGGCCCAACCGTGTGGCAATCATCGTTTGGTCAAAAAAACCGTTCAAAGAAAATGGCGGATGCCCCTCAATAGAAAATGTTCATTTTGAATCCAGCTCAGTTTCCAGTTTCGGCAACTCAAAGACAATTTTCTCAGATGTTAGGTGATCGAGGGATCGATGTGTGACCACAAAAATCCATGTTATGTACTGGGTGTTCCAGAATTAATGTAACGAGTGATACCATCATATGCCAAAAAAATTACAGAGTCCATACAAGAAATATATACTACCGAAACACCAAAACTTGACTCACGTTTCTTTAACAAAGTTAGCATGTTGAGGTGTGTGGGTAGTTTATATTTATTGAATTGTAATCACACCAAAGGTTGAAATATTCAATTATTCGATTAGATTGTCCTGCTGATTGTATCAGAATTTATGTTTCTTTCTTAATAGAAGAGAATAGAAAACAGTGAGACATTATTTATCATATAGACAATAGGTAACAAACATATAAAAAAACGAATTCTGAAAATACAGCATAAACACTTCTTATCCAAAACCCCCGAAATATTTTCCTTCCTTCATGAAGCACCAAGCATTTTCGCCGCAAGTGGTCTTTTGGATACTGAATATTTGCTTTATGTCTAGCGTACCCAAATCACCATAATATGCACACACACATAATATGTTCTAGCACCTGCCTTACAAGTGCAACAAATTCCTAGTACTGGCTTCTCCAGGGATCGGATTGAGTATTTTTTCATTGTTTTGAAAACAAAAATGGAACACAAACTGCAATGAGGATTTCATGAAAGCGTTCGATAAACCTCTTCGGAGTTTTTTCATGTTTTGTTTCTAACCTCTAGGCTAGCATAGATAACTGCAGTACTTTGAATTGAATGTCGATAGTTTCCATCATGAAGCATAATAGCTATTTGTGTATTTAAAGCGCTAAGTGGTTGATTGTCGCTCGACAAAAAGCGGAGCGCGGTAATCTTTGGAGAGCGGCAATTACACTTTCTGCTCGAAATTCACACATTATTTTTTATACAAGCGCAGCCTTAGACAATAAAAATGATCGGCACTTCATACAAATAGGCACATAATATTACCTATGAGAAAATGAACACTCAAAAGCAATCCCAAATGTATATATCCAATAATTCACATCTCTAACAGAAGAAAAAGGTAAAATTATTTGCTTACAAAAAAAAGTGACAACTGCCGAGATCTGAACCAGGTACCTAGGAACCACCGCAGAATCTTAGATGGCTGTGACTGTATTGTCTATACTTTCAATCATGCAAAAATAGGTTCGTTTATAAAACAGAAAACTATTGATCACAGCAGGAATTGGAATGATTTCACCATGGTGACGCAAGTGAGAATCTGTTTATGTTTACAGTAAAGCATTTTTTATCTAACAAATAAGCTCTGTCAAAATGGTGTAATAATATTAGAGCAAACCGAAAATAGATGGAATTCAAGTGGACATCGAATCAGTCCGGAGAAGAAATGAATTAGCTTCATTACATAGGAATAGATTTCGACTACCAAATATGGACATAACTCCAAATTCAAGAATTTGTATTGTTTGTGATAAAAGATTAATCAATGTAATCCAAATGAAAGAAAACAACTTCGCTATCAAAATGAATGTTATCGTTTCCAAACCCCATAGATGTTTCATTTGCCAAAGGAATGGAATTAATCATAGACTTACATTAAAAGCGCGGGTGGACTTTTTTTAAAAATGTGGTATATATCTTCCGGAAGATATCAGATGCTGTAATGTTCACCTCAGTGATGATGATTTCGTGCTTCTCCAATATATGGAAGTTGAACTCTACGTTTAGATCACTCGCGGTATTCTAATGAATGGAGAAGAAATAATGCAGTGGTTTGGTTATTTGAGGAAATTGAATAATGAAATGGTGTCATCAAAATTCGAAAGTGAGAATAATTTCACTGAAAAAGATTTCAAAAATCTTACTTCAATCACAAAACAGCAGTTTCAAACTTTATTCAGTTATTGCGATCCTATTGAATTGTATGGATCACAACGGATTATAACAAAGAAACATTTGATAACATTTCTCATTAAACTTCGGCAAGGTTTATCCGATACTTTTATAAAATCGCATTACAGTTCAAGGCAGGCGGTTAGTTTAATAATAACTTCGGTACGATTGAGTCTCATGCGCAGGTTTGTTCCAGAGAATCTAGGTGTTACATCGAACGAAGCAGTCAATCGAGAAGTGTTTATACAAAGGCATATCACTCAGTTTGCTAATGTTTAGCCCGACAGTCATATTCCATGCACAAGAAGTATACACCTCTGAAGGCTGGTCTTGTAGTTGCACCCGATGGGTATATATTGGATGTACACGGGCCTTATTTCTCCGATGGAAGAAATAATGATGCAGCTATTTTGATGCACAATATGACTCAGGATGGAAACAACCTCCGCACATGGATACGAGATGGTGATATTTTCGTAGTCGATCGTGGTTACCGAGATGCATTGGAGTTTTTGAATAATCTGAACATTAACCACGAAATGCCGGCGATCATCAAACGAGGAGAGAAGCAGTACACCACCGAAGAAGCTAACCGATCCAGGCTGGTTACTAAGACACGATGGATAGTAGAGTCCAAGAATGGTCACCTGAAATCTACTTTCAAATTCTTCAGGGACGTGATACTGTAGGGGTTTTACCAACAATAAAACTCCGACATAAGTTTTATTTTCCGAAGAAAATAATCTTTCACATTTCTAATTATTTCATATTTATTTCTTTCCATCTTAAATTCTTAGTCCTTTGTCCGACTATTAACGTTTATTATGGGGAAATAACTTGGAATTTCATAGTTATGTTTCTGGTAATCAGATTACCTACGATGCGACTGCCAATAAGCAATTAGTTTTATGACCCTTCCGTAAGCCGGACGGACTCTGGAAATGTGCAATGACGGGGTTTTCCCTTATTTCTGGCCGGCAATGAAAGGACGGAGTTTGAATAATGAGAAAAAATATTCAGTGGTTCTTGAGTTCTCAATCCGGCATGTTCTCCGTTTTCCGATCACCTCGACTAGCCTTTATCTGGTCGAGCTCGATAGTTATTATTTAGCAATTGTATATACTTTAATTATTAAGTGTTTATGTAACAAGTGTAAATATATCGTTATCGTTCCTTATTAGCTGCTGTGTTCGTCAATTCATTACAAAAACTAACCCGTCACCCCTAACCTCCTTCAATAGGTACCAATCCAACTTTGTGGAAATATTGAGGAGTTCATAAAAATTGCTTGTGCAACTATGAATTGCTTCCATGAACCCATTCACATGCAATCTGCGGATGAAGATTTGGCTCTTAAAATGCTGGAAATTGCTCAGGAGCCCAATGTTGTGCAATTGCGAGTAGAACAAGAACACTTACATTTACGTCGGGGGCAAGGCCCATGGTCATACCTCGATCAACAAGGTATTCCATCATTTCCAAGGCTGCCATTGGAAATATCAGAGATAAAACTTTTGGTACTTACCAAGTGAAACTAGCCCCAGGTTACACTCAAGACAAGTTCGCTATGGAAGAAAATGAGTATTTATTCGAAAACCAGCTCTTCGAACCAGGATTATTGCGAGCTAGAATTTATTCTCGTTTCACCCAATCGAAGAAGCATTAGAGCAAGATCCCAGGACCGTCAGACATTACTTATTTTTAAACGAACGAAATGTGTACGATTGAGTAGTGTTAGTATGTACTATGCAGGTATGCCTACCTGCTAGGTTTGTCCAGATGACCAGTCTTGAGATATAAGGGAATAAAGGTCGTTAAAACATCACTTACTTTATTTAGATAGCCGTTATGGGTCAGTGGACAGGGTCACAGGCTCCCACCCCGGAGCTCCGAGTTCAAATCTCGGCTCCGACAACTTTTTTTTTTTAAACCCAGCCAAACTAGTCAGCTATCTTGGTTGGAAACTCTCTGAAAGGATTTTTGTTTGAAAAGATATTTGACTTGAAAACAGAATTTTGGTAAATAAAAGATTTTGTTAAGATTTCCTCATAAGATCCCAGGGCCTTCAGACATAACTTTTTTTAAAAAGATGAGGACTTACGTTCTGAGTAGTATCTCATGTACTCTCAATACCTGCGTGCTTGTGGAGTTCGCTCTGTGACACCTGGGCAGGTACAAGGTGAGAAAGGTAACTAAAAATGAGAGTTACTTAACTTAAATTTGTGTTGCTGATTTTTATGTATATTTTGTAGAATATCACTCTGAAGTAATTTGTGGAGCTTAAAAGGGTCTGACAAAAGTTCTGGTCCATGGAAAGCGTCTGACACTTTTGAAATCACCCAAGAGTAATATTCTACAAAATACATATAAAAATCAGCCATACAAATTTAAGTTAGGTAACTCTTATTTTTAGTTAGCTTTCTCACCTGGTACCTGCCCAGGTGTCACAGAGCGAACTCCACAAGCACGCAGATATTGAAAGACACTACTCAGAACGTAAGTCTTCATGTTTTTAAAAACAAGTTATGTCTGATGGCCCTGGGATCTTATGAGGAAATCTTGACAAAATCTTTCATTTACCAAAATGTTTTCAAGTCAAATTTTTTTTCAACCAAAAATCCTCCCAGAGTCGAGCCGTTTCCAACCGAGATGGCTGAATAGTTTGACGCGTTTGGCTGGATTAAAAAAAAAAGTTGCCGGAGCCGAGATTTGAACTCGGACCTCCGGGGTGGTAGCCTGTGACCCTGTCCACTGACCCATCGAGCGATGCTAATAAATCCTGTATAATGGCTATTTAAATAAAGTAAGTGATGTTTTCACGTACCTTGATTCCCTAATATCTGAAGAATGGTCATCTGGACAAGCTAGCAGGTAGGCATGCGAACATAGTACATACTAACACTACTCAATCGTACACATTTCGTTCGTTTAAAAATAAGTAATGTCTGACGGCCCTGGGATCTTGGACTACACACCCTATTCATTGCTGTGCTAGGAACTTATTGCACATGTAAGGCAGGTGCAAGAACCCTAGGTATGTGTGCTCATATCGCAAGCATATTATGGTATCTCGGGTATGCTCGACATGAAGCAAATATTCAGTATCCCAAAGAACTTTTATTAAGGAAGATACTTGATGCTTCAGGGAGAAATGAAAATGCACCAGAAGTTTTGGATATGTAGTACCTAATTATGCTGTCTTTTTTAGAATGTGTATAATTATATATGTTTATGAGCTGTTCTCTTCATGATAAAAGTATCACTTAGGTTTCAGTTTTCATGTTTAAAGAATAAAACGCCAATTCAAAATCAATCAGAAGGGAAGGGAAATCCACGCACTTAATAAAATGCTGGAATTAATCATTTTTTGGGTATATGTTGATATCCTTCGTTACATCAATTGTGGAAGTCTCAGTGTATTACATGGATTTTTATGATCACACATCGATCCGTTGATCACCTAACATCTGAGAAAATTGTCTTTCAATTTGCCAAAACTAGAGAGTGGGCTGGATTCAAAATGAATATTTCCTATTGAGGGGCATCCGCCATTTTCTTTGAACGGTTTTTTTGACCAAACGATGATTGCCACACGGTTGGGCCAATGGTAACTTTTAATCACCTATCCATGCTACATCACATATCAAAAATTGAACGAAATTCGTAGATCCCCAGAAACCCATATAATCCGTGCCATGTCCTTTACTCTCTTCGAATTCATTTTGGGAGATTTTTTGAAACACTGTCAATAACAATTTATTTATAAATAATTAAAGTCACCAAACTGGCATAAGCTTCATTTTTCCTGTGCTACCTAAAATTGAATTCTTCAAAAATAAAATTTTCACAAATAAGCGGCTTTATAAAGAAAACTTGATATGTCATCTTTAAGCATTTTTCTTCATCTTTTAATTTATCCAGTAATATACCAGTGGTGGAAAGTCACTTCATAATTATTATAATAATAGTAAAAACCACTATTCCACTAGTCCTGAAAATATCCTCTTGAAGGTTGCTAAACTACGTTGTAAACATCATTTCAAGATACAATTGTACATAAATATAAATTTAAATTAATCACTGATAAAAAATTTAATCCTTTTAATAATTCAGAGGATGCTAGTAATAACTCATTTTGCTGAAGACATAAAACTGAGGTAATCCCGACAAAGAGAGCAAGCGAAAATAATGAGAAAGACAGCGAGAGTAATACAAATACGCATACCATGCCAATCGCATTTAATGTATCGTAAAATAATGGTTGAGCAGCCTAATGGATGAAGCGGATCGTTCTCGTTATCATTTTTCACAATATCTGGCGGCGAACTTTGTTCTGCATTGAATTGCTTTCTCATGCATGTCACCTGGGAAAAAATTGCAGTTCTCGAGGAATACTGCGAGACAAAAGAGATTGGTTGGTACGAATATTATGTCTTAAAGGTTGAAGAACCCGCGGCGATAGGCACTGTGACATGGTGTTAGGGGCGTTCAACTTATCAGGTCTTACTTTCTGTGAGGCATAATGTTTCCAATATATTAGGCATTAAGAATTTTTTTTCATATCTTTTTTCTTGCCCTGTATAGTTTCTATTATAATTTTCACTCTTGTTCTTTGCATCTTGTTCTATTCTTCTTCCTTGAAATTGTATATTTTTGTTTCTGTTTTCGCCTTGAAAATTAATCCTATGGTGCCTATGTTTGTTCCATAATTGTCTTTCTATTTTCATCAGATAGGTAGACAATTGATCCATGTTTCTTATATTTTGTCTATGGCCTCCGCTATTTCGTCCAATGCGATGTCTTCTTCACTAATTTTTGGCTCTAGATATTTAGCTGTGTTATACATCTGCATTGTATAATTGTAAACGTTTTGACTCCTATATACAATTTTTCCATGTATACTTTTCCTCTAAATATTCCCTGTTTATAATTTCCCCAAAAACAGGTTAGAAACTTTTCTTCAAAGTCGTTTATACTTTTCATTTCTTTTTCTTTGCAAGAAAGTCATAAAGCTACATTTCCCGTTAATTTTGCTCTAATTACTTCTTTAATTTCCTCCAAATTATAGGAAATTCTGATTTTATCTTTTAGAATGTCATAAATACTTTTGGATGTGATTTTCTTATTTCCCCATCAAATCTGACAATATTCTCCGTTAACACCAGAATTCCATATTCTCTCGTTTCTATTCTATTATTCCTTATTTATTGAAACAAAATGCTTTTTTTTCCTGTTGATTTTTAATTTCATTCTTGGATATTTTCTGCTAAATTTGTTCGAAATTTTTTATTCTTTCTGATGTATTCGTTTGAACTTTCTGGTTTTCTTCTAACTTCCTTTTAAATTTCTTTGACTATTTTCATTTTGTTTCCTTGATCCTTCTCTAGCTCTTCTATTCTTACCATCATTTCTATTCTGATGTCTGTTCTAGTATCTTCTATTTTCTGATTAATATACTCCTTCAAATCTTCTTTGTCTTGTTTAATCTTTTCTTCGATACGCTTAACCGTATCATTTAGTTTATTTTCTATCACCTTGGTTATTTTATCTTTTATTTTCTTTACTACATCTTCTTGTTCTTTCGATACCTTCTCCACTGTTTCTTCTTGATCTTTTAATGTTTTCTCCATATTTTCTAGTTTCTGCGTCATTCTCATTAACATTTCCACCATTTGGTTACCTTCTTGACTTCCTGTCTTGAACCTGTCCCTTCCTCAATTTTTATCTCATCTTCAAAGTTATCTCTCCACTTCTCAGATCCATTTCTTTTTATTATATTTTCAAATCAGTAAATAAGCTGTAAGTTTAATTTCAATAATTTGTGAAGTGAAATGTCAGTATTCTATTTGAATAAAATGAATTTCAAATTTCTCTTACACAATTTTTTTATCCATTGAGAAAAACCTCTGTCTTCTTTGATATTACACAGTTAACTTATATTCTTTTCGACTTTACCTGGCCTCAAATGTCAAATTCTCTACTTTTATGAATTTTAAACCTGCCTTAACTTGGCCTATACACTTTGATTTGTAATATTATTGTTATTATGATTAATTTTTCCTCACGGCCTACACGTTGGTCGCCATATCATTAAGAATTTTCTTTAATTATTTTATTTTGGTAATTCATTATAAGTGAAAATTTTCAAAAATTTTGGTTTATTGAATTTAAGTTTTTAGTTTTGAAATGTTTTTGCTCGACTCGACTCTTTTCTCAGGGGCAAGTTCCATAGGATTGGCCTAGTTAAATAGTTTGTGAATTTCTCTTCTCTAAAAATAAAATTTCCAGACCATCCTATAACAATAATTAATTTTACACAAAATAAATCGGTTATACATGTATGGTTGAATTTGGAACAATGAAGAAAAACTATAATTATTAATTCTGATATGTGTTATTTAAAATTTTCATTTGAGTACTTCTTTTTTTATTTGAAATCTCTAATATTTGTCTGATATTTCTAATTCATGACCGCCATCTATTTTCAAATGGTTCAGAGTCATCTCTCTATCGATCATGGAATCTTACTTCCAGATTTGGTTTATTCTGCGCTAGTTCTATCATAGAATCCTTTTTTAACAGAATTTCTGTCTGTTTGCGCTGCCCAAGAGATGGCGCATACGCATGTTTCGTAAAGTTTGCTAGATTGATGAATATTGATCTAAAATTTATGTATTCTTAATTCTTACAAGTTAAAGCTACTAATAATACTAATAGGTAATTGTCTTTATGGAATCCAAAATTTGGAAAGTTTATGAATATTACTTGCGCAGGTTGTGCGTAACCGTTCTTTTATGAAGAAAAATTCTCAATGTTCATGCAATTTGTAATGGAAAAACGGTGGAATGTTGCTGCCACTTCGCGTTTTCACAGTGTATAATGTATTCTGTATTTCTGGATTTCTCACTTCACAATACTTCATAAAGGTAGGAAACTTACAATCCCCTACAAGATTCCATATCTCTGATGTGATACAATTACAGCAAAGTATACCTCTTGGCCATATTCCTGCCAAGTTCCCACGAGGTGGTTCTCACTTCAAAACATCCAGAGACTACTTTTCTACCCAGCTTTTTTATATGATCCTCAAACCTAAAGTTCGCGTCAATGTATAAGAGAAGAAACTTCGTTACTCTCGTACTGTTAATGACTTCATTACCCAGATAAAGTTCTGACACATGACATTTAAAGATGAGGATATTCGTTTTCGATATGCTTAAAACGATATCAAATTGGCATCACACCACTGTTTTACATTAATAACATCATTATTGATTTGTTGGTGAAGATCAATGTCGTTATCATTATCATCTAGTATAATTTGCGAACTGAGTAAACTTTCCCGTAATATTTATTTAGGCTAAGTTATTTATGTAGGTAGATCAAAAAAAGAATTGGCACTGATCCTTGAGGTAATCCCCATTTGATCTCCAATTGTTTCGATAGTTTTTTCTGATCAGATAACTGCGCATAATTTCGGAATACTACGTTCATAATAAGAAAGTTACAGCAGGTGTCCCGTTACCCTGTTTCACCTGGTAAAGATATGTGTGTACATAGAGGCCAGTTACTCCTGGGTTACTTTTTGGTTCGTTACCACCAGGCCTGCAGCCAACACACACATGTTCAACTATTATTATTTACTGATAATTTTTGGATAGCCTCCCGACACGCCATAACCAAGATCGAATCACAAATATTACTTCAGCGGTATGTAGACGCCTAAAATTCCTTCTCATAGCATGTAATTTGAACACCTGGACTCCGCTTCGTGATGCAGATGATAATACGCGTAGAATTATGCAAATTATACGAAATGAAGTAATCAACACAAAGAATTTCTAAACGATCGTCGGATTGTTTGGTATCATCTTCCTGCTCAATCAAAAGCAATAATGCGTGATAATAAGTGAGGTGTGAGCGATCCTGATGATCAGTTGGGTGTGAGAGCGTGAAATCGTCAACTGTTTCCGTGTTTTTCTTCATGTTTGTTTCCGTCAGGCTTAATTTCTGGGTCATTAATCCAGTTCCAACGAAACTGAACAAGTTTTTCAGAAGACTGAGTTATGAGTTATTGACATAATGAACATGTACCTAATTACATCTGGAAATAATTGATATTTGTGTCGGCAAAGCTGATCTAAGCAGATATTTTCTCTAACACTTGTAATTCAGTTGTCTTTCTCTTTTGAACATACTACTCAGATCAGCTTTACTATCACAAATGAACAAACTTCACAGCGAGCACAAACATCACTCAAAAATCAAAATCAAAAAGGGTTTTTCTTGGAAAATATCCAATGCCTGGTAAATTAGCCCACTATGCTTTTTTGGCCTGTTATGGTGGGCTCTGATTGCTGTTATATACCTAGTCAGCGAACTTCCAAGAATAAAGTGTTTGTAGAAATTATCAGACTATTGTTTGATAAATTCTTCGATGGATGGAATATCGGCTAACTCTCTCAATGCGTTTAACCGAATTTATCTATCACTATCTGTGACGATACGGAGTGCTTTGTTCTGTATCCTCTCCAGTCTCATCATCTGAGACTTGGGGAGGCTGCAGAAAACTGGACAAGCATTCATATGTCATCGTTGATCTGATGACCTGCTTGTAGATCAACACCTTGTTCTCCATGGCCAGCTTGGAACTCCTGGCTATCAACGGGTATGACCTTTTTATAGCAGCCGCAGCTCGTTGAATTGCCAAGCTGCCAAGCACGGATTCTGATCTGTCAATCTGGTTACCAAGAGCCCTGAATCCTCCAGAGAGTTCCACGCATACAGGTTTCCTTCTCTTGGTGAACATGAGCTCTATCTTGGCCGTATTCAACACTATTTTGTTACTCGCCTGATACGGCACTTCATTTGCAGATGTGTTTTTAACCGACCCGCTGCTGCATTGCTTATATATGCCTGGGCATATATTGCTGTGTCATCTGCATATACAGTCGTGCGCGTGTTACTAAACATCGGAAAGTCATGCGTATGTAGCGAGTACAAAAGTGGTGACAGGCTCGATCCCTGCGGCACTCCTGCTCCGGTCTTCTTCATTGCGGAGCTGGTGTCATTCACTTTAACCCTGAAAGTCCTGCCGACTAGGTATGAGTCCAGTAACTTTACCATATGATCAGGCATGCCTGCTCGTAACATTTTCATGACGAGACCCTCCATCCATACGGTATCGAATGCCTTCTATGGATATCCAGCAGGATCATAACTGTGCTGAGTTATGGAATAAAGCCTTCCCTCACCGCGTGGACAATCCGGGCAACCTGGGAGGTTTTGAATGTAGGCACTCAGATGTTTCTTTGAGATAGGATATGTACTTCCCAAAGAGGTCTCTGAAGGATATTCAATGTTTTGTTTTTGTTCTGTTGTGGCGTTTATTTTTTGAATGCCTATAAGAATGTATCGGCAATGTGCATAACATGTTATCGTGTGGATGTTTTCACTACGTTTGACACATGGTTCACATCCTTGAGACGTTCTCCGAGAATATACCTAGCGGTCGCGCAATCGCAAATATAACCATGTGTTCTCAGGCCTCTCAGTGATTTATTTGGATATTGACGGAGAGTGTGATTTTTAGTTTTTACAATTTACCCCATTTTGGTCCTAGCAAAAGTAGAGTTTTTAGAGTTTGGTCAAGACAATATATTTTATTCAGTAATCAAGTTGATCACGGACTGCAAAGTAAGTATTTGATGGTCGTTATTCAGAAATATGTAACCTCAAAAACATGAAGCAATAAAATCATCATCATAATTATTATGTAAGGAGATTAGTTGATCAGGTACACTGTATCATTGAGAGTGTATCAGTAACACAGTTTTATTTAATTTAAATTCAGTCGAACCAGACAAAAAATATCAGCAAATGACATAAGAGAAGGCTCAAACAACAGGCAAATTCTCCAGTTCCATCATCTCATCCAGAATGTCAATATAGCTCCTTTTTTAATAGTAAATTCGTCATAATAACAGATTGTCATTTTATTGTAGATGCTGCAAAGAAAAAATCAGACACAACAAGACAATAATTCCAGTTTTGCACAAAAGAATGGTTCCGCCATTGGAAACAAAGTAAAGAAAGGGAAGACAAAAGGTAATGAAGAACAGAAGAAATAATAAATTTTTAGTGCAAAATATATTTTAAGTTTAATTTTTGTTTTCAGCTAGTCTTTCCTTTGTAATACAGGGTAGGGTGATTTTTGGTGATGGCTGATTAGACGTATATCCAAAAATTAATATTAATTGAAATTTGAAACTGCAGGATCTTAGCCCTCGTCAAGAATCATCCTGTATTTTCGATAAATAATTTTTTCTACGACAACCTCGATAAATGTTCATTTTATAACCGTAACTTCAATCATAAACAAGCACATTTTGTACAGAATTTCATTTTTGCATCGGTTGCTAGGCAAGTTGCTAAGCAACAAATGCAAAATGGAATATTTCGTGTTAGGTCTATAGGATCACTCTAAAATCACGACGGCTTGTCAAATTATGACGTCCAGCGACAAATTGATGAAATGTCAGCAGATCGTTTCTGTCAAAGTTTTAGTAGGTAGCGAGTAATTTCATAGTTGTTTTCTATAAAAACTATTGATTAAAATGGAAACTGATAGTGATATCGACTTAGATTTGACACCTCCGAACATAATAGAAGCAGCGAAAGTAACAACACTGAATTTATTACCGGAAACGTCGAAGAGTATGTATCAACGCGCTTATAACCTTTTTTGGAATGGAAGGTAGATCAAAAGACATTATCGTTTTCCGAGAACGTTTTAATGGCTTATTTTGGCGACTTAGCCAAAAAATTTAAAAGTTCCACTTTGTGGTCACACTTCTCAATGCTGACAACGACTCTTAGTATCTATAATGATATAGATATTGCCAAATATTTGAAACTGAAAGCATTCCTCAAGCGGCAGTCTATATTCAATAATTACACATTCAACTTCAATTAGATACATAAGTACATACATTTATAGGCTTCTATTTCTGTGTACCTATTAGAAATAGCAATAAAGAAAATATTTACATATTTCTTCAATTTATATTTTTTAATTCTGATAGAAAGCCCATTAGCGGCGAATTCGGAGTAATGAAATATCATCAGTTTATTTCTTTCAAAGTTTTTGCAATGTATGCATGTATTAAACGTGAACGATATGTTGTCATAGAAAAAGTATAGTATGCAACTCGCAACAAAATATCCATTTTGCACTCGTATGAATTGCAGCACTTGCCTTCGGCTCGTGCTGCAAATTTCATACTCGTGCAAAATGGCCATCAGTTTGTGCTCATTGCATAATATACTATTTTGTATGCGAAATATATTTTGAGCTTAGTATTTTTACCTAGAGTGTGTTTTTGATTTTTAGATTTTTGAAAAATTATTCATTTTATACATGCAAAAAATATTTTATTTTTAATTTGTTTGTAATTTTTTGATTTCCGATTAAAATTAGTTTTATCGATGATTCTGTTCAATTCAACCTCTACATAGTTTGAATATTGCTAATTTGTACAGTGGCTTAAAAAAAGACAGAAAAGTGCATTTTGCGATGTCCCAGGAACATCTCTGAAAATGTTTTATATACACTGATTTAATATAGGCAAAAGGCTTTGAAAATGTACTGTCGTGTCTTTGAACAGGCTTTGAAAAAGAACGAGGAAAAAGTGCCTTTTGTGATGTCCCAGTGACATCTCTAACAATATTTCATTCACAGTGAATTAATGCAGGCGAAAAGCTTCGAAAATATTATGTTGTATCTTTAAAAAGGCTTTGAAAGGAACAAGTAAAAAATGCCTTCAGTTATGTCCCAGAAATATCCTGAAAATATGCGAACATTTGCTATTACATACACGTTCTATTCATGTAGGAATAGAACATCGCCGTGGAGGTTTGATGTCTCAAAAAATCTCTTTTTTGACATTTCTTAGATGTTTTTGTGCTCGCTAGGCTAATATTAGAACTACCACTTTAAAAAATATACGATATAAATCTCATTGATTCTTGAATCTAATTCATTTTTGTTTAAATTGGATTGTTTAAATTTCGACCTGCTTCACCATTATTTCCAAATTCTGCGACATTATACCTTGTAGATGCCAGTTTCCATCCAACCTGTAGCAGTTCCATTAAGCAAATGCGAATACTGAGAAGGTATCCAAACAAGATAATTAGTTTTCCGTTCATGAATGATTGCACTCGATTCAAATAATTTAATTTCCTTCTTGGTAAGCTTTATCATTGTCATGTCGTAGACGCTAATGCCGGGTTTGTAGCGAGTTGCCAACGTTTGTCTGAGGGTCGTAGGTCAATATAAATAGGTTCGGTCGGAAGTATGAAAAGTTGATAATTAGTTCTTTGCGAGCATGTCGCAGGTTTTGAACATTGAACATTTTCAATTTTGTAGGATGTTCAGCCTCCATTGCTTCTGTAGTCACCACTGCCTTCAATCTGCAGATATCCAGATGGAGAGTGGAACACGCTACACAGTGACCTGCATGTCTTGAAGGAAATAGTATATCAAGTTGATATTTTATGTTTCTGATCTGTGGATCCTTGATTGATTATTGACTCCTTCCACCCATTTAATTGCGAGAATTAGATCTGAAACTGTTGCAAACAAGAAGAATTCACAAAGACCTTTGTTATGTATTCAAGCTGCTCAATGGACCGGAATTACTTGAATCAATCAACTTCCATGTTCCAAACAGAAATCTCAGACACAGCAATTCATTCTACATACCCTTCCATCATACAAATTATGGCAAACATACACCATTAGAAATATTCCTAAAGTTATTGAATGACAAAGATATTAGTATATTTGGAGTATCCTATTGTGGCGAAGCTGCGGGCGATGCCGGGCCTGAACGCTCACGTAGACCGCGCGAGAGCGCGAATTATTTCCAAGGCGCTTTGCTGCGAGAAGAATCTGGTCGAATAGGAGAACGTTCCTAAGGCTTTCTAGAAATATCAGGAGGATTCCGAGAAATGAACGGTGAATATAAAAAGAACCACGCAGCAGAATTGAGTCAGTCAGTGAAGCGGAAGTCGAACATAAATAGTCCAGTGATTGTTATATAAATTAGAGTATTGTGTTGAAGTTATTGAGGCATTGTATTTAGTAAAATAAATTATTTAGAGTGAATTAGTTTAAATATATTACACCATGATACTTTTAAAAAATCATTGAAAAGTATAAGTTGGTGATTGTTTATGTAATGTCGTATTGTAACAGTGCCTAATTTTATATTTAAATTTATTTTTATGTTTCGTTGTTTGCTGCTAAAACATTCTATAGTTATTTTTTGATTAATTTTTTCAAATTAAAAACTTATATTGTTATATTTTGTGATATTTTTACATTGTAATGGGGATTATAAATAAATAAATCAATTGCAACAGCCCCGCAAAGGAACGAAAAATCAAATTGTGCGAGTTCAACGTTCACTACAACCGACCCATCAATCACATTATCATATACAAACTAACTATACGCAGACGTGGAAGTAATACATACGTAATACGAGGTAACAATAGCGACATTAATCATGCCGTTGAAGACATGTTCGACTAATAAATAAAGATATCTGTGACTTCGCATTTCTCAGCTGGGTCCATAAAGGACAGTCTCAATGCGCGGTTTTTTGTCAGTTATAAAGCACAAGCATGAAAAGTTTTGAGCTGTTGAATGTTCCATTTCAAGGCGCATCGAGACATTTCACTAGAGATCCTAACGAATATTTTGGTCAGGAAACAGTTAGTTAACGATATCGTTGAAAACAACGAGGTATTTGAATTATTGGTCTTTCCGAAAGTGATAACATCGAAAGTATGAAATGCTCCGGACAGTAATTCTACTTCAATTTTCATGAATGAGCCCAAAAAATTATGTCAATAATATTATGTTCCCGAAAACAATTACAATATAAAACCATTTTATGGACGCAAATCAGTTTTTCACTAAAGACGTTCTTTTAAAAATACCTTTGCATCTCTTTTTCTTCCCCACCCTTGGTTTGCGATCAATCAGTCCTAAATTCTCATCAAATCTCATCAAATGAATAGATAAATATGGTGTCTCTTGTAGATTATAGAAGGAATTGTACTGGCTATGCGGCCTCACAAGCACTTCCACCTATAAAAGATTTTTATGAATGACACTTTATCAGTTTCCTGGGAGATAATTTTCAGACGCAAATGTTCTGCAGTTTTAGCGTAGTAAATAATAACAATGATAGTCGTCCTCTACCGTACAGGCTATGCCTTTGGGTACACTATACGAGTGTTTATGAGGGAATATTATTATTATTATTTTACTTAAGAGTGTACCAGTCAGGCCCTGTCTCCGGTGCTCCGACCCATCCGGAGGACGCGCTGGTGTCGTTTACCTCAATAACCACTCCCTACGTCCGTAGGGTGAGTGATTATTGGGTCCGAGAGTCATGTGTTCTGAGCAGACGAAGTGAACCAAGGATGACGGCCTTCTGCATTCGAGCGGCTAAGATTTGTGCCATATTACGGCAAGCCGGTATTAATTTCCACCAAGGACTCCTATAATCAGAACCACAATTTTGACAGAATGGTCTGGATACAACCTGCGGAGTTCAAAGAGAAGATCTCGATATTTAGTCCGTTTTTCCTCCTCTTTCCGATCGATATTCATCTCGCCTGGAGCGGAAAACTCCACGACGAATATCGTTTTACTTTGATGGTCGAGGAGGACAACATCAGGCTTATTGGCTTGTATTTGCCTGAGGGTAGGGAATGAGTAGTTCCAATAGATTCGGCACCACTCATTCTCCACCACGGACTCAATATCCCCCAGAACATAAGGCAACACTGGTGTCTCGTCTATACCGTACGAGTGTCTTAGATGGTAGTACAACACTCGTAGCGCCGCGTTATGCCTGTGGATATAGGCTGAGACCGCATAAGCTGGGCATGCTGATAGCAAATGCATTACGGTCTCAGGTGCCCCACGACATGCCCTGCATCGGGTGTCAGGGACGTCTATACCCATCACGCGACAATGGTAGACAAGGGTGTTGAAGACACCATCCTGGCAGGCCATTATGAATCCCTGGGTCTCCGACTTCAGCTCACTCGACTTGAGGAAGGCAAAGGTCAAGCTCTTGGATAAGCCAAGGTCTTCGATGTTGTTGAAGAAGACACCATGCATTGGCTTATCCGTATGCAGCTGTAGAAGGACCTCTGTCTCCGCAGCTTTGATGTGAGCTTTTAGCTGAACGGGTCCCTCTATACCCATCACGTGGCTTCGGTAGACCAAGGTGTTGAAGACACCATATTATTATTTTTTTCCGTTAGGAATGTACCAGTCAGGCCCTGTCTCCGGTGCTCCGATACATCCGGAGGGCGCGCTGGTGTCGTTATTATTATTATTATTATTATTATTATTATTATTATTATTATTATTATTATTATCATTTTCTCTTAAGAGTGTACCAGTCAGGACGCGCTGGTGTCGTTTACCTCAATAACCACTCCCTACGTCCGTAGGGTGAGTGATTATTGGGTCCGAGAGTCATGTGTTCTGAGCAGACGAAGTGAACCAAGGATGACGGCCTTCTGCATTCGAGCGGCTAAGATTTGTGCCATATTACGGCAGGCCGGTATTATTATTATTTTCTTTGGTGTCTTGGCATCGACTGCTATGGTCATTAGCCACGTGTTCTGGATAGGCCTTGTTACTAACTCCATGCGCCACTTCAGGAGCAGCACTGTTAATTGGAACGCAACAGTGAATCGTGCAGGACTCACCCTAGTCCAGCCACGAGATTTGAATAATTTAATCGGTCAAATTAAATTAAAAAATCCCAGCCGCAATTGGGGCTCGAACTCCGGACCTTTCGACCCAAAGTCGGACGCTCTAACCACTGCGCCACTCCCCGACATTATTATTATTATTATTATCATAGATGAAGAACATTTTCATCAATAATTCGATATTGCGAGAATAGTACAAAATTTTGCGGCTATACTTGAACTTGTATTAATATTTTTTTAATGCACAATGAGACAGTGTACCTTCAACTTCAAAACAAAGGAAAGTATCATTTCGAACCGAACTGGCTTGGTAGGAGTATTAGAAGGATCTGGTAATGATTAAATATTTAACATAAATCTTTCAGACTGTGAAAAAAACGAGAGTAATGATAGTGATGATAATCCTCAAGGTGAGGATTTATCGCAAATCCAGCAATTCGTTGAAGAATATAATCAAGATCAAAATAAAAATGAAGAAAGATCGCAGACAGATGACTTTACTTGGTCTTCACAGGTTAGTCAAGATTATATAATATTTCCAAGTTAATACGCAACCTTAGTAGCAGCACTGTTAATTGCAACGGAGCAGCTAGTGAATCGTGCAGGACTCACCCCAGTCGAGCAACGACATTTCAATAATTTAATCGGTTAAATTAAATATAAGAAAATGTTAAACCATGTGCCAGCACCGCGCCTCCATTTTGATTTTAGATAGATTTTTTTAATAAGCTGTGTATACAGTACTTCTCACAGGGCACTGAACAAAGGTAGAGTTAGAGCAATTGATAATTGTCCGGCCTATTTTCAAACTTTTCAACAAATAATACTTTTTCCTACGACCACATAGGAAAGTAACGTATATCGCACCGTACAGTCCCGCGGAAAGTGGTTCATATTCACAAGCGTGCGAAATACTTTCCGCAAGCGTGCGGAAAGTTACTTTCCGCACGCATGCGGAAAGTATTTCGCACGCTTGCGGATAAGTTGTCAAATGCATAATTTCTATTAAGATTTACCGAAGTCAAGTTGTCAAATATATAATTTCAATTTAGATTTACTTATTTAATATGTAAATTTGAAGAAATCTATTTGAAAAGATAATTTTTTTTTTCATTCAGAAGGCCGAAACTCCACCAACTGATACTATCTTAAAATCAGTATATATACTATCTAAAATCCTACCCACAAAATCTTGAAGCAATCTATTTGAGAAGTGTATTTTTTTTCATCTTCTTAAAAAAAAAGTTTCCGCGGACGAGGATAGAACCCGGGTACTCTTTGTCAGAAGTCACGTCGAGTCCCGCTGCTTACCAACTGAGGTATTGGACACATATTATGATAAGAAAATATATTGTATTAGAGTGTATCTTGATTAGTAATTATTATCAAAAATAAAAGATGTCTAATTATGATTTTGATCTCGTCGGTATTATATCATAAAGAAAATATTTTGTATTTAAATTAATTATTAAAAATAAATGAAGTCAGAATGGTTCTCAGTCGGACCATTCATTCGATTTTCTTGGACACATGCATAGATAAATTATTATGTGGTCGTAGGAACTATAGTGTAAATTACTCGTGCGAAAGTGATTTTTCACACTCGTGTGATTGCCGCACTCGGCTTACGCCTCGTGCCACAATATTTCCCACTCGTGTGGAAAATGTCACTTTCCGCACTAGTAATGTAATATACTATAATCTGACGCAATGTACGTCTTTGATCTTCGAAAATACCATTGGACAATTTGTACTTTCTCAGCTATTTCGTAAACCATGTTCAACAAATGTTATTACGTATTTAAATGAACTATCTATAAGTGTCTTTGCTAGATAATTATTAGGATGTCACGATGACAGTTATTGTCATCGTGAACAGCGAAACCGAAAACGGCGAAAACTGAAGGGGTTGGACGATAGTTAATTGGGCATATCTCGTGCAGTGCTGTGAGATGATCTGTATAGACAGAATATAATATGGATCACTCAAATATGTCAAAATATTTTACAAAGACCTTACCGGCATCTAGGTATGTCGTGAAAATTTTGCCGGAGACGAATGTGTTTTAAACGTTAAGGTCTTTTCGAGTTCTGAATTGGGCCCAGTTTACGTTATTGGGGGACCATTTCGGGAAAAGTGTAGATGATGGATGTCCTATTTTGGTTATGTAGCTAGTATACAAATCACTAAGAGTGTCCCATTCTCAAGTGGACGTAAATCATACATACAGATGGCAAATATAGAAAAGCTACCTCAACAACTCCTCAAATGATGTTAAGTGATGCCGTTTTATCATGGAGAATGAAATGATTTCTCGGACAATTATTATATTCAATCAAGATATAAGCCACACGTGTTCAAATGGCACGTGGGCAGAGTCTTTTTAGAACAGATCTCGTGTCGCCTACCACAATAAATCATAAGTGCACTCGACAAAATGCCAATTACGCCGCAATTCATTGTAGGGGAAATCGACTATTACATAACACTTATCAAGGGTACCAGTCTGCTGGACAAGTTTTAAACGAAATATAACACGAATCAAATGATCCATGAAATGACTAAACATGGTACATCAACTTTTCGAGTGAAAATATAAAGACAATGCGAAATCAGTAATTAACATGCGTAAAGTAAGCGGAAGGTAATCATTTCATGTGGTGTTTACAACTGTAAACAAGATAAATATATGTACATTTGTGAATAGTTTTTGATATACGGGTTATTTAGATTTGCAGGAAAAAACTCTTCATTTCCATGGAATTAAAAAGTGTATACATCTTGATGACGTAAGTTTATTCATAAAACCCGCATCGAATTTAACATACCGGGTGCCCTTATTCCGAGCTCCACCATGGGGATTTCAGTTATTATAAGAGATATAAGGGAATTATAGGAAATTACACTATATTACAAAGTTACGTTTCATTTGTAACAAATGATCTTATCTGTATATATGATGCACGTCAAATAATTTCACGAACCTATTTATTTATTTCATATCGACTACAATCCACTTCAAAACTGTTCCAAACTGAGAGAGATTCAAACGCCAGATTTTCGCGGGCTGACGTCACTTGTATTATTCTAAACGTCCTTGAGTCCTCAGAATGCTTTCTGTACAAGGAAGAATTGTTTCCAGTTTGAACCACAGTGTACAACGGATTAATCTTCTTTCGATACTATTCAGTCCAATTTAATGGAAAGGTACACTTGGTTTTGACAGGCAAATAGGCAATATATGGAAATGTTGATGTCAGGAGAGTTTGACGTCACTTGTATTCGTCCAATGAAATAACAGTATTATTTCGCGCGAATTTAAATAGTATTTGAATTCTACACCAATCGTTTTTTTTCAAACCCAATCGAAAAAAAATTGAAAAGTCCTTTTTTTACCCAGTTTGATTTGTAAATCTATGAAAAAAAAAATGACTAGTGTAATTCCCTATTACCTGAAAAAAAATTTGTTGTTATTTTTGGTTTCCATTTATTTTTAATTCTTTCAAGCGAAAACCAAATGAACTGGACGTTTTAACTAGAACGTTCTCTAGTCTAGTCTAGTCACCTTTTTACAGAGGAATCTTATGTCATCGCATTTTCCAAGGCGCCCTGATGCATTAGCAATATTGCCGTATTGGATTTCTGCATATTTGAAAAGCATTTTTTTTTTCTGATTACAACGATGTATCACACGATATGATCGAAACTCACATGCTGGTGAAAATTAGAAAAAAATCGTTTTGGCGAAGAGTGCTTTCGAAAGAACGCCAACAATTTTGTTCAACAAGCTAAATTTTGACAGTTCAATCTGGAACGTTCACATTTCTATCAAGCTCATCTACTTAAAAACAAAGATTTTTAATTAGGAACGATATGAAAAAACAAAACGAAACAAAGTTATAAAAAATGCTCGAATACTCCACATTCCACTTCTAAACATAATTTTACTTGTTTTCTCAGATTCTGAATAGCTCGCGATATGTCCGGTCTTCTCATCTTAGTCATAATATAGGTGGTTGTGGTTCTTCTCGTCTCATCAATATCGATAGGTACGGTTTTAAAAACCTAATCTTTCATTGAATTCTCAGTAACTTATAACAGAAATTAAAGGATGTGTTATTGGCATATATTCCACAGGGTAAGTTTGAGATCTTTTTGAGTCTGTTTTTCGATCTGATGAACGAACTGTATAATGAATATAAAAAGTACGACTTCATCATAAGCGGAGATTTTAATATTAATTTTGCTTTACCTACTAGAAATTTGAGTAATTTCAAAGATATCCCTAATATGTTTGAGTTGTCGATTCAGATCCCCCACGAATAACAAAATATTCTTCCACTACTGTTGATAATATCCTGATAAAATCGAATAGGCCATTTTCCGCAAACGTCGCTGAACTTGGTATTTCAGATCATTCAGCAGAATATTTACAGCTACAATATAAAGCTCAAACAAATTTAAAAAATCTCAAAAAATTCACAAGATTGCACAATGCCGAAAACAATTCAAAATTCACAAAACTGCTAAATGCTGTTTCGTGGAAACATCTTTACGGAACTATAAATCTGTCCGATACTTTCGAAATATTTTAAATGCAATTCACTACCGCTTTTCAAATAGCATTTCCCCTGACGAAATTAACTTTGACAGAAGAACGCAAGATTAAAGGTTGGATCACAATAGGCATACAAAATTCATGCAAGAATAAACGGTTTCTGATGACCTTGAAAAAATACAGTAATATCCCATCCATTATTAAATTTATAAACTAATATAGGCAAATCTTGAAAAAAATTATTGAAATGGCTAAACATAATTACTACAATAATACGATAAATCCCTCATGCAATAAAGGAAAAACTACTTGGGAATTAGTCAACCATTTCAATGGAAAAAAAAATCCAATACAAGACAGAACTTGTCGGTTAAAGTAGGGGATGCCATCAAGAATGATCCGCTGGAAGTTGCAGATATTTCGAAGATTTCTTCTCCAACATTGCTCAATGCACCATACCAAATAGTAAAAGTGAAAAATTAAGCGATGAATATATCGAAAATATGAACCTGAATTTCATCAACTCATTCTATTTTACACCAGTTACAGAACCAGAGGTAGAAGATTATATCAGGGCAGTAAAACCAAAATGTCGACGGGCTTTGATGATATTCCAATAACGCTAATAAAAACAAATGTTGACATCTTCAAATATCCAATAACTTTCTTATTCAACATTACAAGACGATGAAATGGATACCAATAACTATATAAGAACCTGAGAACAGTTTAACCACTAAACAATTACTTTTGGTATATCATGGCCAAGTTGACTCCCGGTTGAGATGAGATTAGTTTTTGTAGTTGGCGCTCTAACACGGATGATGAGTTTCTCGCTCAAAAAAGAATCATTAGAACAATAATTGCTAGTGTATTCAGCACTTTTAGCTTACGGAATCTTTTCAAGGAGATATGTATATTGACACTCACTAGCTTATTTATATTGAAAACATCAATTCATATTTTTTTAAATCGTAACAACTTGAAAAATTCTGTCGTTCCCAAGCGGAATACAAGAGTTTAAAGGACAACTTCCATATTCCTAAAACAGAAACCTTGGTATCATATTGTTAAAACTGTTTTTTCCGTTAACCAGCTGTCGTCCCCTTACGAACGGCACCCCTCAAAAGTCGAAACTTGTGCGAGCCAAGGATTTACCTTTTACGTGCGATTCCTAGCACTTTCTCGGGCCATCAGAAAAAATTCTGCAGTCGCCAAGGTTTGAACCACCGCCAACCGGCAGCCAGTGACCAAAACAATGTCGCTTTAACCACTCGGCTACCGGCCCCCTCGACTAATATCACATGCATACTTATGTTCAATAAATTACCCTCTGAAATAAAGTCATGTTTAACACATTTTAAAAAGAATTTGAAGGAATTTCTTGTCCGTCAAAGTTACTACTCCATGAGAGATTTTTTTTAATTGAATTTGTCAATGCTATGATATTAGGTTGAGATTTACATTAAGATTTCTGATGACGAGCATACAGTTGTAAGTGTCTAACTAGAGAATAAATTAAAAAAAACGTTGTTGATAGAATCATGCAATTTGAATGCAGCTTCCTTCCACAGATAAAACACACATTACTTGAAGAACTGTGCACTATTTAAAAATCGTATAACTTTTCAAAACGTTCATTGTATTTAATATTGAATTTAAAGGCAATCTTTATAGATCAAAACACAAGCGATCTAAATAGCGATGACTACTATTATAATATTGAATAATATATAATCATAATCGTGAATTAGTCGATAATGATGTGAACATTTCTAGAATGGATTGATGAATTGTACTTCTGTGTTTAACTCTACCAATTCACGTTAAGTATTTGAGCAATCCCAATTAAATTAGATGACATACCGGTAATATATTCACTTTCCGGAACAGTAAATTAGAATTAAACTTAGAACATGTGTATTAAATTATAAAAATTGTGCTAAAGAGGAAACGCTGCAGCTCTCTTAATTCCAGATAGCCATAAATCAGACTTTAACTGAACGAAGCGGTCAGACGACGAATTGTTACAAATTGGAGACTAAAAAGAAAACAAAGCACAATGTACAGAGTTTTCTAAAATGATAATTCAATCAGCTGAACATAATTTGTGAGTCGCTGAAAGTAGGACGGTTGATACAATCTGGGGAACTTTGCAAGCGAAACAGTTATAAGGCCAGGAAACTTATGGTATTGGAAGAACTAAAGTTGGGTAGCAATTGGCATCATTTTGAAACTTCTGAAGATTGTAAGTTTCAAAGAAAATATTGCAATTCGTTGAAAATGTGAGGTCTGATAGAGGGACGGTAGGTGGATCACGGAAAATATATTCGAACATTTAAAAAGCTATTATGGCACTTGGATAAATATTAAAGAAAAAAACTACGTCACTCGACATCAGGAGTTATTAGCTCTTTAATTCAAACAGACCAACAAATACGCCTCTTTGGAAGGTGACTGAAAATCAAAGGCCCACTGATCTGCGTGTAAACTACCCCAATTTAATGAATCCAAATGTTTATCTGATTTGGATTCAATGAATCAGTTTTATTGCGACAAATCGTATGTCGGACAAACTAGAACAGCATTGAGAAAACGACTCCAAGAGCATATGGTACAAAGTAGTTTCTCAATACCAGATAAACCTGGTGTTTCCTAACATGCTTCTCTGAATGGCTACATATTATTTGATGATGTACAAAATTG
Source organism: Chrysolina oricalcia (assembly GCA_944452925.2). Taxonomy (NCBI): domain Eukaryota; kingdom Metazoa; phylum Arthropoda; class Insecta; order Coleoptera; family Chrysomelidae; genus Chrysolina; species Chrysolina oricalcia. Next base: position 32,129,220 of record OX101808.2, read on the forward strand.
ATTGAACCAGTACATAACAACAAGCTGTTCAGTGGATCTAGGAATCTGAAAACAGTGAAGTGTCATAGTAGCATTATTATGAATGAGGACCCTATCGCATATAAGTAGTCCATTAATCAATTGCATTTCATAGGTTATTTTTGAATTAATGCAATTTCATTTTTGACCCAAGGTAATTGGGGTATTCTTAACATAGCTTTTTGGGAATGTTAACCTTCACACCTGAAAATGGAAAAATGTTAATTCAAGGGAATCTGTACAAGTGTAGAAGGGCAATGAATCAAATTGCCCTGATGAGTTACTGCGTTTAGAAGATTGCTATCTTGAATACATTTTTTTGATTTCCTCATCATATTCTGAAATTTGCTTGTATGAAAAATAACAAGTTTTTAAATGCCTGAATCGGACTGAGATTCAGTGGAAAAACTGGATGTGGCCCAAAAGTTGATAAAAATAATGGAAATGAGAATGAAACGTTTAAAAGCAGTGGAAATGACAACAGTGGAGAATTCAGGTATAACACAAGGAATCAAGGAATAGGCTGCTTACAAAATTAAATAAATAGATATATAACAAATATAGAAAGTCATAAAACTTAAATGTTGATAACCCAAAACTAACTTGGCAAAAGCAATACCTATACTCGCGAAAATAAAAAATAAATCAATCCATTATTCGAGATTCTAAGAGTCTATTTACCATATTGTTCCGAATATTCGAAATTTCAAAACAGCAGTTAACGGTATACCTACCTGGTAATACGAAGTTACTAATAGCATTCGTCTTTTTTGTTCCTCTGTAGGAAAATAAATATAAAAACGTTGCAGTATTGTGAGTTTTTTTCATTGATTGCAGTATTTTTTTGATCGAGTGTTATCGGGCTAACGAGGAGGCCATTGTTCGCTATCCAACGATCTTCAAAATGATTATCTGAAAAGTGATTCACAGGTGCAATATTATGAGGTGGGGTTCCGTCGTGTTGATACCAAAGCTGATTCCAGTCCAAATCTAATGGATGTAAATAATTTTATAAAATTTCGAGATATATCTGACCTAAAATAAACGGAAAATATTTTTTTATACCACCCTTCGATCTCCAATAAGCTTTCTCGAAATTCGTGTGGATTAGAATAACGTCAGTAATGTGAGTTGAACATTCCCTATTTCATAAATTTTGCCTCATCCGTCCAAATCAATTTTTGTAAAGAATGTAAAAATGCAATAACAAACAGGATGTTTCATTTAAAAAACAAAGTTGGGGTCTACATCCAGTATAACCGGAAAGCGTAGACAAATTAAAATTCCAACTGAAACGAGCTCCTCGGAACAGCCGTATACAAATTTTCAAAAAAATACTTCTAGTAGTTTCCCATATACATATCGACCAAGCTTATCGTGGTATACCCTGGGTGTACATGAGACAGTGAAAAAAGTAAGGGGGTCTTATTGTTAAAAAAATAGTCGCATAGTCTACACCTAATAGGCTGGTGTCAAAACGAATTATAAACGCTTAAAATAAGAAAAAAGTTACAGGCAAGGACCATGTGGAAAATGTTGTAGAAGTTCCAACTTTGTGGAAAAAACAAAATTAAACATGAAAACTCTCAAAATGGTGAAATGGGGATGTAGTTTAGGGGTTGAAAACTGTTTATGCGATTTGTGGCGAAACGTGACCTCTTTGCGGATAATGTTCGATTGCAAAGTTGTAGATAATTAAAATATAAAAACTTTTGTTTTCAACTCTTTTCGACCTAACCTCAAATTAACTGTCAAAATGGTAAAAGTCCGATTTTTGAGTATTTAATTTTTTTCTCGCGTATAAATGATTTAATTTACATGAAAATTTGTGTTTTTTGGTGTCGAATGATCATGATTTTTTCGAAATTCAGACAACTAGTTTTCGAGTTATGTACATCTTTCGAAAAAATACCCTTATCTTCCACGAACAATTGTTCTGGTGTTTTTTTTATTTCGAAGGTCTAAGTGATCATTTTAATTGTTGGAATCTCTACTCTGAAAGGGTCTATGTATCTTGGTGGTTTACTGATCGCGAAACCGCTTAAAATTGAGAAGAACCGACAATAAGTCTCTCTGAATCATAACTTTCTCAATATTTTCAATGATTTTCAATAGCTGTAAAAAATAATAAAAATGATTTTGATGAATTAATTTTGTAGTGTAATTATGTAATTATGTTCTTTGGGAGATCGTTTAGTAACGAACAGTCGTTGCCGACCGATGTTTAACCCTTTGCTCCCATATACACCTAGAACGGAGGCTTATAATGGCAAATACCTGTCAGAAAAAAACTACTCCCCTGGCTAAGACTACGACGGGTATTGAATTAAATCTAACAGATACTCTTTGTTATGAAGAAAGTCGAAAATTATTGAAAATATTGAGAAAATCATGATTCAGAGCGAAATTTTCCTCAATTTTAAGCGGTTTAACGACCAATAAACCCCAAATCACATAGACCATTTGAAAGTAGACATTTCAACAATCAAAATTGTTCACTTATAGACCTTCGAAGAATGAAAAAATATCAAGGCAATTGTTCCTGGTAGATAAGGGTATTTTTTTCGAAAAATATGAATACCTCGAAAACTCTTACAGCCGTATGCATAGTCAATTCCAGCGACTCGCCAGAGTTTCGCCGCTTGCTAGACAAGAACTATAATGCACAGTCGAGCTCCAAAAAAGTGGTACATCGCTAGAGTGTCGCTAAAGTTTAACTTATCGCGTAGTTGTCACTTCTTTGGAGCTCGACTGTGCATTATAATCCTTGTGTAGCGAACGGCGAAACTCAGGCGAGTCGCTGGCGATTGACTATACATACGGCTGGTAGTTTTCTGATTGGCGAAAAACTCATTCTTATTTGACACAAAAAAAGACATATCTAAAAATTTTCATCTGAACTAAATCATTCATACGCGAAAAAATAAATAAATACAGAAAAATCGGGTTTTTGCCATTTTGACGGTTGATTTGTTGAATGAAGAAGTTTTCAATTTTTTCACTTACAACTTTTTCTTCAAAAAATTTCTCCAGATCAGATTTCACAGCGAATCTCAATAAAACATTTTCAACCCCTAAACTGCATGCTCATTTCACCATTTTGAGTGTTTTCGTGTTTAAATACTTATTTTCCTAAAAGTTGGAACCTGAACAACATTCTCCACCTGGACCTTGCCTGTTACTTTTTCCTCAACTATTGAAAATTATTGAAAATATTGAGAAAATAATGATTCAGAGAGACTTGTCGGTTTTTCTCTATTTTAAGCGGTTTAACGATCAATAAACCCTCAAGTCACATACACCATTGGAAGGTACACATTTCAACAATTGAAATGATCACTTACAGATCTTTGAAATACAAAAAAAAAACACCAGAACAATTAACCTGTGGTAGAAGTCCATTGTATCTCGAAGTGGAGTGGTATTGATTCACAATATAGAAAAACTTGAAGTCATCTCCACAATTTTTAATAATTTCATCTGGTGTAGTGTGATGGCGAAGCCATCAATAAAAAAACCAGTTTATCGAACATGTTTCGAACCTATATACGTTCATCATCAGCGAATTAGAGAATTCTACAATAAAGAAGAAAAACATAACTATTGGTAATCCAGTAAGGTGTAGTGCTACTTACAAGGAGAAGAAAATTTGATATGGATTTATGAAATTAAGTGTCCCCACATTTCAACAAAATTAAATGGGGGTGGATTAAATTCTACAATAAAGAAGAAAATTATGACTATATGACTTACATGGAGAGGAAAAATACATAATTAAGATTATACTAAGAGAAATGAAAACCACTACATTTTACCCAACAATGGGGAACATGGTGACAGGTTAAAGGTTGTCCAAGTGACAACAACCCCGGAACAAACAAAGGGGTTTGGGGGCCTTAAGCCCTTTCTCTAAATCAAAATTGGGCAACCACATGGGTTAATGATTAAATACAGGTAAAACTACGAGAGGTTAACTGTCAACTGTTAACTTTGAACTTGGCACTTGACAGTTAACCTCTCGTAGTTTCACCTGTATTTAATCATTAATCCATGTGGTTGCCCAATTTTAATTTGGAGAAAAGGCTTAAGGCCCCCAAACCCCCTTATTTATTCCGGAGTTGTTGTCACTTGGACAACCTTTAACCCTGTCACCATGTTCCCCATTGTTGGGTAGAATGTAGTGGTTTCATTTCTGTTAGCATAATCTTAATTATGTATTTTTCCACTCCATGTAAGTAATACCACAACTCAATGGATTACCTATAGTCATAATTTTCTTCTTAATTGTAGAATTTAATCCACCCCCATTTGATTTTGTTGAAATGTGGGGACACTTAATTTCATAAATCCATATCAAATTTTCTTCTCCATGTAAGTAGCACTACACCTTACTGGATTACCAATAGTTATGTTTTTCTTCTTTATTGTAGAATTGTCTAATTCGCTGATGATGAACCTATGTAGGTTCGAAACATGTTCGATAAACTGTTTTTTTAATTGTGGGTTCGCCATCACACTACACCAGATGATATTATTAAAAATTGTGGAGATGACTTCGAGTTTTTCTATATTGTGAACCAGAACAATTGTTCGTGGAAGGTATTTTTTCCGAAAAATGTACATAACTCGAAAACTAGTGGTCTTCTGAATTGCGAAAAATCGGTTTTTCGCCATTTTGACGTTATGTCGAAAAGTGTTAGATGGAAAAGATTTCGGTCTTTTTAATATCTACAACTTTGCTATTGAACATTTTTCGCTAGGAGGCCACGTTTCGCTGAAAATCGTAAAAAAAAACTTTTTTAACCTACGTCAATTTGTGACTTGAACCATATACTTTTTGCATGTGAATTATATTCAGTGGAGAGAACCAATCTAATTGATACATTAATATCAAATCAAATTCAACTAGCAATTAACATCACATCCTTACTTAGTTTACAACACAAATATATTTTTTATGCTTTAATCGCCCTCACAACACTATACATACTTTAACAAAAGTCTGTGGCAAATGGATTACATCCAATGCCAACCATCCATCCACAAACAGAAACACATTTTTAACCCCTAAACTGCACCTCTATTTCACCATTTTGTGTGATTTCGTGTTTAATTATATTTTTCCTTAAGGTTGGAACCTCATCAACATTTTCCATCTGGTCCATGCCTGTTACATTTTTTATGCACTAGCGGGCGGTAAAGTACACTTTACCGCCCGGTTCGCCGGGTGTAAAGTGGCACTTTACCGCCCGTGGGCGCATTATGGCCCGGCGGGCCGTAAAGTAGACAAAATTCTAAAAATTGTCTATACTCACACATCATTTCATGCAATTCCTAACACGAATTAGAATCATTTCAGTTCAATAGAGCAATACTCTTTCTAACATTTGTTCATAATCGTTGGCAATTTTTTCGGTGATGATCTATTTATTTGCAATAGATTCTCCTATATAGCACTCAGCTACTATAGTTTCACATTCCTGTTATCCTTAATTATTGTATGCATAACGTATGAAACGTGTAGACCATTGCAATTCAAGTCAGTATTTGTGATTCGCGCTATAAAACCGCTAGTGCATAAAATTTTGTATGTATCACGTGCGTAAAATGCGTTTAAGGCCTCGGCTAACGCCATCGGGCCATCATCCACGCCGCAGGCCATAAACGCCTACTTTACGCCCTTGATACATAAATAACTATTTTTTCACAAAAATTATAAGCAACATGACGGTTTGAAATGTCAAGTGACAGTGACTCTGGAGAAACTTGTTATTTTTTAAGAAAGTACCCAAGAGACCATCAACATTTTAGTTTCGAACATTTCGTTATATCAGCACAGGATGAAAGAGAAGCGGGGCCGTCAAATCTTAAACCTCAAAATTCTAGTAGCAGACAAGAAAATCACATTGACATCAAAAGGACTAGTGAAAGTAGATATTTTTTAAGAAGTCATACAAGAAATAGCCAAAATTATCGTGTGGAAGTAACCCTTTCAGACGTTTCTACCGAGGGTAGTAATGTTACCAAAAATATTTCTCCTAACTAGCTGAGGTATAATAAAAAGAAATCAAAATCTTCCACCGATTGTGATTTTTGTTGTGGAAAATATAAATATTAGTAAGTCTCACCCATCTGAACACAGGAAAACTAACAGTGACAGAAAAATACAATTATTGCAATTCTCCTTTGAATGAAGATCATCATGTAACACCGCTCCCAAGAGAAGAGAATAAGGAATATGAAGAGCATATAAAAAAATTGAGAAAACATTTTCACTCAGAAAAAATAATTTGATGAATTTCAACAAGATGTGCTCCAATTTTTGTGTTTTCTACGGAATTCTATTTCATATTTACCTGGGCCCAAACATCCAGAAAAGAAATTTTATGAAGCAAGGAAAGCTGGAACCCTGGTGAGTCAAAATAGAAAGTATAAGGAATCTAGTAATCCTGAACGACACACTAAGAAGGATAGAGAAAGAAGAAGGGAAAAATATCAGTACCAGGTCATACAATATGAGTACTACAATAGAAGAAGAAAAGCAGTAAAAAAGTTATTAAATGAGAATAAAAAAGGATGCCAGATTGAACTTGGACTGTTATACAAACATTTTTCTGAGAGATTTTCAGTTAAAAATTTATGCCGAAAGAACATATATCCAGTTATACCTCATTCAAACCAACTTGAATTTGATGAAGAATATGATGCTCGCATCGACGAAATAAAGGAAGCTGTTAAGTTAAGCAATTGACACATCACCAGGTCCTGATCGAGTCTTGATGCGATCCATTAAACGTGATAAGATTTACCCAGTTCTTTCTCTGATATTCAATAGAATTACTCTTGAACAAAAAATACCTGAATGTCTTTCTGAAGCAAGAACGATTCTGATCGATAAAGGAGGGGATTTAACGTCTACAAGTAACTGAAAGTGATATGGACAACATGTGTCAAATTCTCAGTCTTGATTTTTAGAAACCATTTATATGGAATGAATAATATAAAGAGTTCGTAGTTCATATTTACATTTTATTTCCTCGATAAGTGAATTGGTATTCTTTGTTTTGCAGACTATATTGTGTAGTATGATGTTGAATAAATCTATATATACTATAAATCTTGTCGAGTAATAAGGAGTAATATGGCGAATGAATAAATCCGAGTAAGCTATTGCTTTGGCAATCATCCCATGAAAAATCGGAACCACGCCATCAATTAAAGCGTTAGGAGGAACCATAAACAACGTTGGAAACGAACGTCCGTCATTTTTATTCGAAGATATGGCGAATGCGCCGCTGTCACGCCATCGAATTAATTAAAATCTGGGGTCGGGAGTAATTGAGTTCACTCATTTTTAGGGCTCGTTAATCATCTGAAAGTGAGCTTGCGGCACAAAATAGTCACGCCGAAAAACTCTTTATCCTAGACTGGGAGTCTTTAATGAAATTATCTTTTAATTTATCGCCACTTCTCGAGTGTTTCTAATTGCATATTTGACAGCTTTTTAACATCGAATGGACGAGTGGGCGTAAGAAAGCGGCTTTGAGTGAATGTCCAAGGCGGAAATTCAATTTACTTGGGAGAGCTGGGTGGAGAATTGAAAGAAAATAAAAATATTATAATATTTGGTTACGCAAGGCTTACTGTGATGGTAATTATTCAAAAGGATCTTTTAGATGTTCTATCACAATGGCTTTCTCATGATTAAATGTTTTTCTTACATGGACATTGTCAGTCAATTGGGCACAAAACTCATCTGAAATTGATATATAAAGAGAAATTATACCTTCAAAAAGTACGCAACAAATGGAAAAAATCTTCATTTATGATGTCATGATGTCATCAACAGGCTTTCTGAATGCAATATTGGCAAAACAGCAATAGAAAATTTACATTCTATGAATTTTGATTATATTGATACCTAAGCGTGATATTATTTAATACCAGGTAGCCGAGTGGTTAAAGCGACGTTGTTTCAATCACTTTGGCTGGTTCAAACCATCGCAACTGCAGAAAATTTTCTGATGGCCCGAGAAAGTGCTAGGAATCTCACGTAAAGAGGTGAGGCCTCATTAATCCTTAGCTCGCACAAGTTTCGACTTCTGAGGGCTGTAGTTCGTAAGGGGACGACAGCTGGTTAACGGTAAAAACGGAAAAAACGAAATTTTTACAATTTTACAATACAAATGGCTGTTTTTATGATGAATATAAAGATTAGGATCATTCTTGAATAGTTTTGCTAAATATTATTCATAAATAAAACGTCACATTTTTTTTTGAGTTTTGTCACTATTGCATTCAGCAAACGATCTTAGGCTCATCTTGAAACCTACTTAGCCTCTATCAGAAAAACGCATTTTTCAAAATTAACAAAATCTCTAAAGTTATATTTTTCAGAAAATTCTACACTAAACGATTTTTTCAAATTTTTAATTAATAAAAAATTTCGTATATCAGGAATTGATTTTAAAACTTCGTTTGTTTTTATGGATGACCTCAGCGATGTATTGATTGTCAAAACTATTGAAAACTTTCAACTATTCTTTCACATTTCATAGAATTCATTCAAGACTAAATTTTGTCAAAAACGTAAGTAATGTTTTTGTTGCAAGGCACATTTTTGGCAAAATACCTTTCATTACTGACTGATTTCCATTCAAATGACAAAAACTCTATTATACTATACCTAAAAAATTACTAAAACAAAGATCATGAAACTCTACTTTAAAAGTGGCTACGAAATGAGGGATCTTCGAATTCCGCGCTTACACAGCCAGGTTAATAGGCATAAGAGCACAAAATAATAAAAAAAATTATCGCTCCAAATATGTTAAAATACTCAACGCATATACAGTGCGGCTTTTTTTAGTCCCCCCCCTGTTAAAATTTGAACGGTTCGACGTACAAACCTGAATAAAAAATACTACTTTTTGAAACAAAAAATATGGTGATTGCTCGACAGGGGGCGCGGGGGGGCACATCAATTCAAAATTTTTAAATGGCATGGGGGGTCGAGTGTCACATCGTTGAAAAGAGAATTCAATTCTCTTTACAACCATCTAATTTTTTTTGAATTTCGTTAATATTTTTTTTGCAATTCAAATTCGAAATATCAAAAATGCGGATCTGAAAACTAGTCATAGCTTGATAAATTTGAACGGTTTGTTGTGGAATAATGAAACCAAAAATATTGCAAAGGGTATTATCGATACTACTTTTTGAGAGAAGAAATATTGCAATTACAGTACAGATGGCGCTGGGGGCATCAACTAGAAAATTTCGATAGGCATAAAAATCGAAATTGGGAAAAAATTCCTCAACTAAATTCAAAAATATTTAGATGGTTGTAAAGAGAATAACGGCTGCTTGTAGCGACTTTTGACAAGTATTCCTTTTTCACGTAAAATTGATAGTGGAATATGTTTTTTTTCTAGAAAATGTGATACTTACATGCACGAAAAAGTTGTGACTCCCCAAAAGAGACAAAGACCTGTAGGTGGCGCCCCCTACAATAAAGTGCCAAACAGAGATCAAATTTGAATTTCTCATATTGAAAAGTCCCCATATACCAATTTTTGTTCAAATATAGACATTATTTCAAAATTTATTCACGAAAAACCAAAATAAAAATAAATTTTCAACACCCTCTATCTCAAAACTGAAGGCCTTGCGGACCCATGTTTATGTGAACTTTTTACCTTATAAATAACTGAGAAATCGTCCTGTTAAATATCGGACACTTATTACATAACACCCTGTATATCCCAACGAAATCATGTTTATATGGTATCAACTATCTTTGGAGGATGGTAATTCACTTGAATATAGGATATGTACGAAAGAACCGGCCATATATTTCACCAATTTTTCAAATCACCCTGTAGGAAATGAAATAATTGTGATCAATGATGGAATAAGAATAGTATATCGCATGCCAAAATTATTTTATCAATATTTCATTATTACATCGAATTTTCAGACATTACTAAAATGTTTTTATTTTTCACTCTGGACATAATGATATAATCTGCATCATCTGAATGATATTTAGTAAAATGAAGGTACTTTGATGATGAGAACCAAAAAAAATGCAGTTGGCACTTTCCAATCCCGAGAAAATAATTAAATAAAAATTACTGATTTTTACTTTGAATTTCAAAATCTATCCATCAACGAACTGTGCGATTCTGCACATCCAATCAGTACATAAAATACTAAAATATACTAAAAATTCAGACAATTTCACTGAGAACCATTTTACACATAAAAAGTGCGGGGTCCTTTCAATTACAGCCGTACCCGTTTCTGAAAATCAGCAAATTTCAAAGCTTCTAATTTTGGCGCTCTTTGTGACGTACTCTTTCGAGCCCAATCAGCCAAAGGGCGTATTGTAATCAGGTTGATAGTGACGTGAAATGGCAATGGTATTGGTTGCTTGGAATTTTCTGGAGAGTAAGTCACAACAATTTGCAATGACGCGACAAAGAAGCAATTTGAATTTTATTGACTTCAAATATTATTTTAAGATAAGAAAAATAACAAAATAAAATAGAAAATTGCCAACAGAGTTTTTATAAGCTGCAGAATCCATTAATAGTTATTTTTGTATTAAGTTCGTAAAATGAGTGTTTTTTTGATGACACATGAGAGTGTTAATTCTCTCGAATGTGCCATGAAAATACGAATTTTATACACGAAATACAAACAACACTTTTTGTACAACTGTGAATGTGAATTTACATCGTCTTAAATATATTAAAAATAAATACTCCCAATACATCTTGACGTAGTTTTTTGTCCCGATAAGCTATCGCTTTTGAACGACTGTTGTCATGAAAATATTATTCAATATTTTCAGTAAAATTGTATTCAAAAAGTTTTCCTGTCTGAAAAAAATAAGTCCAAAGTAACTAAATAATACTTCTCTTTTCCATACATGTTATCTTTGAATCAATACTTCCAATACATTTTCACAGCATCCAGTGTTCTTTCTGTGTCGTTACTTAGAAACGGTTTGTTGAAACGCCGCGTTTGACTGTGTTTGCTCGTAGTTGCTTTAATTTCAAGTTAGTTTCAAGAAGATGGATGTTGACTATGATAGTGGTAGTGATACTCCATCAGATATATCTGAGAAAGCAAATGTATCTAATACGTTTCCGGCCAAATCCAAGTTGAAATATGAGAAAACATATGACCAATTTCGTGAATGGTGCGCGACACGAAACAAGTAAAAAAGGTTTCTGAAAATGTGCTTATATGCTATTTTGATGAAAAATCAAAAATTATAAAACCTCCTTCGTTATGGAGTGTCTACTCAATGTTGAAATGTACATTGAATGTTAAGGAAAATATTGATATAAGGAAGTTTTCAAAATTGGTCCCGCTCATTAAGAACTAAAGCGTCGGATACCGAGGAAAGAAATCTAAAGTTTTATCAAGGGATGATATCAATAAATTTATTCAAGATGCTGATAACGAAACAATTTTACTTCATAAGGTGCAGATATAATTATAATTTTATAATGTTAGTAGTAATTTCAATATTCTTTATTTGTAGATTGTCCTAATTTTGGGTATCAGCGATGCTTGTCGCCGTGAAGAATTATTACATATAACTATTGATTGCCATTGAAGATGCTGGATCTATTTTGATTGTTAAAATACCTGATACGAAGACCTATCGCGCAAGAACGTTTACTGTTTCAAATTCTGATTATATTGAGATATACCGCAAATATAGAGCACCTCGGCTGCCTCATATAAAAATTAACAGATTAATTTTGAAATATTCGAGAGGAAAATGTATTAACCAACATGTGGGGATAAATAAAATAGGAGAAATTCCCAGCTTGATTGCAAAATGGCTTGGAAAAGACAAGTATAATAGCTACACAGGTCACTGTTTCAGGAGGAGCTCTGTAACTCTTCTAGCCAATGCAGGGGGCAAAATTCATTACATCCATAAAACGTCAAGGTGGCTGGAAATATGCCTCCGTAGCAGAATCATATATAGAAGATAAATTGAATAATAAAATTGAGTTTTTCAATAAAATATTAAATTGTCATCTTCTTCCAAACAAATTAAAATATCTGATAAAATTGTGGAATCAACACTTCAATAAATATCTAACGTTTCTGATCAGCAGCTGAACATCTTTGGGAATTTATGTTGGAAGTAATTGTTCAAACTTTACTATCAATTATTACTCCAATAAATGATATTGTTTTATAACAATTAATAATTGACTCTGTTGAAAATAATTCCTTCAAAAAGAATTATTCCATATTTATTTTTTGAATTATTTTGGCAGTGAAAAAAATACTTTTAAGAAGTAAACATTTACGCATCAATATAGATGCAGAAATGTCAAGTTTTTTTGACAGTTGTACAAAATAGCTATTTATGATACAAGTTCGTAAAGTAGGACTTTTTTGTATGAGCATGAAGTTTGTTGAATGATGCGAGCCGAGCCGAGTTCAATAAACACGCGAGTACAAAAAAGCCATTTCCGAATGTGTTTCATCCAAAGTTTTTTCTTCAACAGTTATTATATTGCCAAATTGTAGCAATTATGTCATTAATATGAATGTTTAATGATATGAATTGTCGTCGTATTATCAAATAAAGACTTCCGAGTTATATTTGACTCAAAATACTGTATTTTTCAGAAATGTCTAAATGTATGAACAGTGTGAAAAAAATTACTTTACGCACAGTTGATGATTTTACGCACAGGTGATTTTTTTACGCATTTGTGCGAAAAAGAATTACTTTACGCACTGTCAGCAGTGCGTAAAAGGTTAGTTTACGCACTGTCGTGGAAAAAATATTTTTGTGTCCTTGCCTATTGACTAGGCAACAAAATATGAGATGGCTATGGATTATTTTACTGTAAAACTGAATGGCGTAATTATTTGCAAGTTTGACAATTCTTTCTGGGTTTTTTCGATAAATGAATCCGTTGAGAGCAGTTTTCCTAGAGTTATTGAGCAACGAATAATAAAAAGAGCTTGTTATAATTGTTGGCGAAAATTATAAGACATACATAGAAGCAGCGGGGATATTCAAGGAACGGCATCCCAACAAACATGTTTACTACTACACTTTCAGCAGGATTTTGAAAGAATTCAGAAGTACAGACTGTGTCTAAAATAAGTTTTAAAAAACTCATAATCCTTGAATAAATAATTTCGAGCGTCAACTGCAGGTAATGCAGACTGTTGTCGAGAATCCAAGAATCTTCGAAAAATCGGCCTAAAGATCATGATTTTCCCTTCATCGGAAGAATTCTGATAGGTAGGTAATGAGTTTCTGGCAAACATACCAAAAAATTTGTAACGAAGTAATTTATGGACTTTTGTTATTACTGAATAAACGGAAATAAAACGGCTGAGGAGTTGGCGTCTATTTTGAAGGATTGGACTATGAATATGAGAAAAAGGGATGGCACATAATTTAAACAAGCAACGATTAAAACAATATGGAATGTAACAACTAAGCTTCTACAAGAAAAATACCATGAGAAATATAAAGTAATTATTGATCCATTTCAACAAGCATGTGCTGCCATTTCAACATGTATGTGCTGCCCGAGACGTCATGAGAAGGAAATTGCAACCAAATCCGTGTAAAAGAAAGCAAAGTTCAGCAGTATTAAGTTCAGCTGAAATTACCAGAATGATAAATGTGTGGGATGAAAACACCCCTGAACGACTACACGTCAATTTTATATCGCAACGCTAGAATTGGATTAGCGCGGTTTTTCGTTTTGTATAAAGAGTAAGAAAAACTATCACAGATTGAGAATATTTTAATTCAATTACTCGAATCATAAATCTTGGAGCCCCAAAATATCATATTCTCCATACACTTCTGTTCGTAAGGCTCTAAACCCTGTAGGTACATAACAACATTGATTATTCTCACATTGCATCCCGTCACCATATAATTATGTTACGTATGCAAGCAACTATAAAGCTATTGCATCATTCCATTCAAGAATTTCATTCATTGAAATTTCGAACGGAGACAGCCAACACGTAAACAGAACGTAGGTGTCCGTCTCTCTTAATCGGACATTGGACAGTGCGTTGGAGGTGGACCATTTTCTTTTAAAGATTTTTTATATTCGATAAACTTAAAGGCGCATTCAAAAGTTGTGATCGATGAAAATTATCCTCCAAGTTTGCGAATTTCACGGACAATTCCCTCTTATTATATAAACCAATCAGATGTCATCATTTTCCCGCCTCTATAGCAGAATAGCGCCAGTCAAAACAGCGCTGGAGAAAATAGCGCTGCACAAAAATAACGCTTCAAATAGCACTGCGACTAAATAACGCCGGTTAAAATAATCCTTAGAAAATTAACTATTAAAATAAGACGTGATTGAAAAATCAAGTTGTCAAAATTAGTTTTAATACAAAGCAAAGTATATAACAATTAACAATTCAAAAAAAAATTACATGTACAAATTATGAGCCACATACTGTAAATACTGTTCACCGTTCCTGAAAGCATACGTTGAACCCAGGTTTTCAACCTCTTTTTTAGCTGGACGTATTTATTGTTAAGACTTTTTTTTTCCTAAATCCTGAACGGTATCTAGTAATAAAGATTTCTGAAGACTTTTGTTCTTTGTTCAATTAATTGATCAATTTGTATACATGAGGATGTTGGCAGTTTAGACCTTTCTATAAGGAATTGTGCCATGCTTCAAGAGAATTATTTGTTTTTGGCAAATCGTTTTTCACCCGCTCATATTGATTCCATAAATTTAAACTGAATCGGAGCTTGATATTATGAATCCTCTTATCAATGTAATTATCTTCCCATTAGTCGATCATCGGCTTTACTTCATCTGGATATAACTAAGAGCAAGAAGCATCTTACATTTTGTTCTTGTTTTCGTTGTCTCTGTATAGGTTTGTTAATTGACAATGTTGTATTTTCCTTCATAAGTTATGCGCTAGATGAAACGAACGACCGACAATACGTCTGTTGGAGAATACTTTTTCCACTGCGTTGAAAGAAGATTCTTCAAAATCAACGAGTATAGTTTCAGGCTTAAGTTCAGCATCTAAGATTTTCAGTGTATTAAACACTTGAATGTAAATACCTTCTGATTTATTTGGCAACAGCGCATATACAGCTTTTGAGTCAATTAATGCATGTATAACGAATAATTGCCAAAACAAAGTTGGACATGTCTTGAAGGTTCCGTCTATTGCCCAGTGGGGAAATTCTTTGAGCAAATCGAGATTATTGTATGTCCCAAAAATCAAAAGTCTATTTCGGTTTTCTTTTCCTGAATCCCACAGTAAGAAAACTTCACCTCTGTCCGTTTTAGGATATTTGTCGCCAATTGTCACTTCAGAAATATCGTTAAATGCTGAAGAACTTAAAAGTTCCTTGTTTCTTATTCTTTGCACTGTTCTACGCGATGCCGCATAGCTTGGAAGCCCCTTCTTCCGAAGTTACATTGCTGCAAGCTTGTTGTATGATTTCTCTTGGATTTGCATCAATTGCATCCGATTTAGGAGCCCTTTCACGATCCTGATTACTTTCTCTACTGGATTTGGCGCGTGATTATGTTTCGTGGTTCGTTTTGCTATATCACCGCTAAGCATCAACCTTCCATTACAACCGGATTGTGATCTTCACGTTGCTTGTACTTTCGGTAATTATATCCTTCGTGGAATAATGTAGTACCTCCTTTCTGAGACTTGCCAAATTGCATTGTTTATGACGTTAAATAAATATGACACTGACAACTAGTTGTTTCCATGCTTTCGTGAATCTATAAAATATTGTTACGTTATACCTACTTTAATTACTCGACATTTTTTAAATAATTCTCAAAATAAATCGTTTGTCGTGATCACGCACGGAAGACAATTGTTTTGTCACGTCGCTATTTTGTCTAGCTATATTTTGTCCGCCGCTGTTTTTGTTCTGCGTTATTTTTGTTCTGCGTTATTTTTGTGCGGCGCTATTTTGTCGAGCGCTATTTTGTCCGCTGCTGTTTTTTTTTCTGCATTATTTTTGTGCGGCGCTATTTTGTCGAGCGCTATTTTGTGGCAGCGCTATTTTTGAAGCGCTATTTTGACTGACGCTATTCTGCTACAGAGCTACAGAACTAGTACTAAGAACTAAGAGTTCATAACTCTTTCTTTTTGACTACATAATTCTTAGGTTTAGAGTATTAACCCATTAATGCCCGTATCTTTTTTTCGTTTTGATTTTTGGAAAACTATATAAATTGAGACATATATATATATACTAAACAAGATGTACTTGTCAATATTTTAATTTTAATTTACCGGATAACACAAAAAAAAGGTGGCACATATATGTGCCACTGGGCAAGTACCACACCAATAAATGAAAATGAACACATTCTAAAATCGAAACCAACATCTCTAAATATTATTACATTCATAATAAAAATAAACGCAATGTAAAAGAAACTATTGTTTATGGTAATTCTCAAAGCAGATATTTGGATGAAGGGCTACTTTGCAGGTATTGCACTCGAAACTTGTTCGGTTAGGACAGGCTTTACATCTTCTCCATTTTGCACTACCTTTGACTAACAAATGATTTTTTTCGTTTACACGTATTTGACTGACAACCGGAGATAACTGCATTGATGATGGTCCTGGTTTCAATGGTGGCTGTCCATAAGTTACTAACAAATACAAAGTAACTTGTCGCCGGAATTCAAGAAGAGGCATGTTTTTGTTTCCAAATCTTCTCCATAACAGCCATGCTTGTACACAAGATTGATCTATTGCCCAGCTAAAGAAAGGCCACCACCATTTTTTAGTTCTTATTGATGTTCTGTACGTGGACAAGAACTGATCATTCAAATCAACGCCTCCCATATTTTTGTTATAGGCGGCTATTGGTGCAGGCATTTGTATCTGGATTTTCTTTTTTTCGCGTTTAGAATATCTATCTACAGTTTTCATAGGTTGGACATGAACGCAGTTAGATATAGCAGTCACAACGGCATTATCATTCCAACGCACGAGCACTAACTTTCCATCGGTTTTGGGCTCCATTGTTCCTCGGCTTGTTTTAGCGAATGATTTGGCATCCGAAAAATTGGCTCCTTTTGGCACTCTATTTTGTCGCAAGGTACCAGTTCCCCCATAGCCTAAACTTGCAAGTCTGTCTAAGAGCGCAACAGATGAAAATAAATTATCAAAAAATAACTTTGTGCCTTTTGGAAGTCCAGTGTGCTCTGCTAATCCCAAGACAACGTCTCCACCTTGACCAAATGATGTTTCTGGTAAACGAGTCGAAGATCCACAATAAGGTTCCGCATGATGAAGGAAGCCTGTTGGGTTAGCCAAACACCATAATTTGAAGCCAAACCTTATAGGCTTACCACGAATAAATTGTTTTGCACCGTGGCGACCAAAATAAGGTATAATGCTTTCATCTATACAACAATGTTCTTCTACAGAAAATTGTTTGAAAGCATCATTCAGGTGATCAAAAATCGGTCTGACTTTATAAAACCTATCAGTTTCGTCAATTCGAAAATTATCGGCTACATGTAAATACCGTAGAATTTCGTCAAAGCGGTTTCGCCGTATAGAATCTGCAATCAGTGGACAATTGCAGTCAGCGTCTCTTTTCCAATACATTCTACGTGCAGGTAACGTATGGTATCCGGAAAAAAGTAATACACCAATAACTACCTTTATCTCGTTTTCTGTTACCTGAATATTATGATTTCCTTTTTGACCGGCATATAAATTTGTTTGGGTTGTTATCAGTTGAACCAGTTGCTCAGAAAAAAATGAAAAGAATACATCAACAGGTTTGGTAAGAGTATTTTTCAAAAAATCTTCAGTCGATGGGTGTGAAGGCTGAAATTCTGGTATCTCGAATGTCGTTTCGGTTTCATTCCATTTTCTTTCCGTTTGTTTATTTTTTTCCTTTGTCGATTTGGCTATTTGTTTACTTTTGGTCACGGTCCCCGATATTCTCCTTCTTTTAGAGGCGAGTTCAGCAAGAGGAACATCGTCGTCGCTTCCACTAGAGCTTGTTTCCTTTGAAGTACCAGCTTTTACATTGTCATCTGATGTGGTATTTTTATCACTGCTCCTCGTCGTAACACATCTTGACAATAAAATTCTGCTAGGTAAGCGGTTTATGTCACCAGTGGTTTCTAAATCAGAGGCATCAGAATCTTCACAACTGTCCACGCCATTTGTTTCGAAAGGCGGCTCGATTGCAACAGATGAAATATCCAGATTCTCATCGTTCTCGAGTTCTTCTAACAATTCATGAAAACGAAGGCCTCTACCATCTGGACCCCTTGTATACCTATAAGGGCGGAAAATGAAGACCTAACATAAAATGAAAGAAGGTTGTACTCACAATGATTCATCCATATTTTGCGTACCACTCTCAAAATTTTCTAAATATAATCATACAATCAACAAGTGACAAAAAATACGACTGCTCAATGCATAAAATACTCTGCCACTTGTTACGTAGACGATTCACAAATCACAACTGAATATCAAGCATTTATTTCTATCCTGCAGCCCTGCACAGCTGTGACAATACACGGAATCTAAAAATAAAGGGTCAAATTCACAGAACTGCTTACCTAGAGCGATATCGAATATGCCCACTGGCACATTCATGTGCCATCAATTTTTATCAAAGTATAAAATATTTTTCGAAATGAAAAGTGAACTTATTTTACTGCAGCATTGTTGTACAATGTATTGAGTATGAGATCAATGTAAAAACTTTTTCACTAAAATAATTTAGACCAACAAAAACAAACAATATTTACTAGAGTGCAAACACGTTTGGGAAACTGCTGTGCAACGGGTGGTATTTTGACTTATTAATCAAAAACTACTAACTATAAATTTTAGGAAAAATTACGCCGTGTAAACAACATCACAAAGAATATTTTTTTATATATTCAGCAGTAACAAGTCTTTACAATTTTCAGAAAAAAAAATTAAGATACGTTGGCACATTTATGTGCCGGTGGGCATTAATGGGTTAAGTATAGTTCTTAGGTAGGCGAGCATAAATCGACCATAAAATTGCATCCTATCATTCGAGACTAAAAATGTGAGTATTCAAAAAACGAAAAGGTAGATATGTTGGTGATATTCGGTGAGTGTAGGAGAAATTGTAGTCAGGCTGAACAATTGAATCTCGAAATATTTCTGGAAAGATACCATCCAACTGATAATTATTTCGCTAGAGTAGAAGACAGGTTCAGAACAGAATCGAAAATACTATGTGACTACATAGCAAAAATAACAGACAGATGGTTTTTAAATAATATCGACGAACTGAATATAATCTTTGGATATCATAGTCTTCTAAGCAAAGAACTGTCATCAACTTCGAAACACAGCCAATTATATAAATGCTGTTCAATATCCAATCCAAACGAATACCAATTTGTGACAGATGGTTGAATAGATAATTTTAAGACAAATGAAATAGTCTAAAGAAATGTATACGATTTAATAGGTACTTATGCAACAAATGCAAAAAGTAAATGTTTATTGCACTCGAGTGCAATAAACAATTTTTGCACGAGTTGCATACAACATTTTTTCTACGTTCATGCAAAAAGCAAAAAATGATTTATTGAAGTGCGGCACTAGGTGTAGGAAAATGAAAAGCGCAACTTGAATACTTTATTATTAATACCGATTTGCATTGAAACAGGAACTAATACGTTACGAACAATTTAACTCAAACTTTATTTTTACCCTCAATGTTGAAAGTGAATGAACAATTGGTGCAATTTTCAATATGAATATTTCGTAGTGAAGTACCTATTGCCAATCTCACAGAATATCTGCTAAATATGTAGTAGGTTTAAACGTTTATGTTTGTCATGATGACAGCACGTTGAAGTAGAATGACAGATGAGTGCAATAAAAACTTTATTGCACTAGTGCAATAAAGAACTTTTTCCACTGAATATAGTTCAATAAAGTTTTGCTTTTTGCATGAATGTAGAAAAAAAATATGGATGTAATGAAACTAGATAAAAATTGAGTGAAATAATAACGAGACTTTAAGCTTCACTCTATAGATTGAGTCGTTATCGCTGCTGCCTGAAGTTGACAAACTTTTAACTCAGGCGGCAGCAGCAGCTGACGAAGGACATAAAATACTATTTTCAATTTGGAAGATGAGATTTATAGCAAGTTATCAATGAAAGAAAATAGAAGGGGAAGAAATTTCCATTGTGAGTATTACGCCGGAGATGAAAAAAAGTATAAATACACCCTACAGTTTCTCTACTACTACGGCAGCTGCGTCTCAAACTATAAATCCGACTTACAGTTTTCGTGTATTGATAAATTCACAACACTTTTGATCACGATTTTACTCTGTGGGTTTGAAATATGAGATTCGGAAATGATTACATTCAGTGACCGACGACTTGCCACGCTGATTAGATTAGGTGAGTATTAATATGAATGATTATGTGGGATAACGGCTCATCACATATTTATCATCTGCTTTGATTCGTAAACGCACCTATTCAATCACCATCAACATAAGAGAAAGTACTCGTTTGGATGGTTACATCTTCCTTTTCATTTAGAATATTCAACGTTGATGCTTTGCACTCCATTTTGCTGTAGGACGTGAAATCTACAAACAAATCTACTTTTTTTCTAAGACTATAGAAAAAAGCCTCAGTTATATTTGACCCATTCTTGATAAGGAGTAATGAACTCTAGTAGAATAGGCATTGATCCATTACTCAACAGCTTCAAACCAATCAGAACAAGATCCATTACTTAACACTTTGAAGCCAATCACAGATGAGCATATTCATTACTGTGGAGTTGTTTGAATTTTGTTTCCATTCGCAAGCAAGCCTTGATAATTTACAAACTTCCATCTAGTTCTCGAATGTCATCATCATTGGTGAGAAGAGCAAGTTTGTCTTCAAAGAGCTACTCTAGCCATGTGCCTATTCAAGTTTAGAAGATATAAAAAACACTTCCTCTCTGTAGACTTCTGATCACTTGTCACTTGACCTTTTTCTATTATTTTACTACTGATTTATATCACAACTCTTTTTTGATTGAAATTGTTCTACGTTAAAACTTTTTTTTCCTATATTTTGATATTTAGGTTATGAAAATTCAATTGAATGAAATCATGAAAATTGCTAATATAGATACTCATCAGCTATTATTCAAAGCTTAACCTGTGAACGCTTAGAAATTTTCACTTTTATTAGTGATTTTATGTATATACGAGGATGTGTTGATATCTAGTTAGCCTAGACCAGTTCCCTGCATAAACAAAATATTGCGTTACCATATAGCAACGAACAATAACTTATTAGAAGTGTCAGTGCAAGATGTATAGAAACTATAGCTGTGAAATTTTCACCCAAAACTGTCGATGTACGGTCAACATGATTTCTGATATTTTAATGCGGTAGGATATCTTACGCATCATAACATAGATGGCGGATAATTCATTACAGATTCATGGCTTGACAGGATGTCATAAATCACTAACTTACGAACGAAAGAAAAACAAGAATCAATAAAGAACTATACTGTATTCCAAATAAGAATACAGAGCTGGAAGCTCGGGCTTCACGCTAATTGGTTGAAATCCAAGTCAGTATCACATAGAGCAATATTATATAAGCAAGTATAGTAACTTTTTCAAATTTGACGCTTTTCTTGGCCGCAACAAAAATTTAGCTGTGTGAGTTTTCCTCACTGATCACTGCGTCACCTACTGTATTTTTATTTGGAATGGAGTATAGGCACCCAACAATATGAATAAGTCGCAAAACTATCGAACTGAACGAAAAGTATTAGTAGAGCAGAAAAAACACGATGTAAATACCAAGATGAAATTTAAATTTGAATACGTTGATGCCAATGACAATAGACGAGGAAAGTGTGTCGTCACAAATGTCATTCTTGTCAAAAACTGATTCCAAACAAAGAATTTTAGGTGACTTTCTCTGTTGATGATTTGCTGCTTTGTGTATTGGTTTGTGTTTGGTTGTTTAGATTTTGATTTCTCAAGCGAAAGAAGTTGAAAAATCTTAACGGAAACAATCCGACAAGCTGATTTAAATTTGACGGATGTTTGTTTGGAATCAGTTTTTGACAAGAATGACATTTGTGACGTCATCACTTTCCTCGTCTATTAACCAAACAAAATAAATGACAACATTTGAATACTCCAAAATTTCTCAGTAGACACTCCGGTTCGGAATATTGGAAACGACTATTTTCGACGTTTGCGCCATCATTGACGAATGGAACATTCATGCCCATTGAAATTACAGAATCGAGAACTTTGTGTGAAACAATATCGAATCAGTTAACACACCATGGTTTCTATACATCTTGTGTCAGTGTAAAGTTTGACGTCAAAAAAGTAAACCAGAGTTACGCAATAAATTAAAAGAAAAAATGTGTCCACCGAAATTGTGAACATCGAAAAATTGGAGTATAGAGCCATCATCAAGTACCTGTATTTAAAAGGGTTAAGAGGTAAGCAGATTTACGAAGATATGCCTAATAATACCCTTGGTGATCAATGTCCTTCGTATTCGACCGTGAAAAATTGGACTGCAAGCTTCAAAAGAGGTAATTTTCAATTGAAGATGATGACCGATCGGGAAGGCCAGTTTCTGTGTCAGTCCCCGAAAATATCGATGCAGTTCATGACATGATTTTAACTTCACTGAATATTTCATACGAACGCGTTCATCATATAGTTCACGACAATTTGGACATGAGAAAAATTGCTGCAAAATGAATCCCCAAATGTTTGAATGTTGACCAAAAGCGTGCAAGGATAGTAGCATCGCGTTCTATCTGTGCTCGATTTGATAACGATGTAGACTTCTTAAACCGAATTGTTACTATGGATGAGACTTGGTTGCATTTCTATGATCCAGAAACAAAGCAACAATCGATGGAATGGCGCCACTCCGGTTCTCCAAGACCTAAGAAGTTTCGTGTCCAAAAATCTGCTGGAAAAGTTCTTGCTTCAGTTATTTGGGATTGCCATGGAGTAATCATGATTGATTTTTTGGATAAGGGTAGAACAATAACTGGAGATTACTATTCGACATTACTGACCACTCTACGGGAAAAAATTAAAGAGAAAAGACGCGGAAAGCTATCCAAAGGTGTTTTGTTTTTGCAGGACAACGCCCCTGCACACAAATCTCATGTTGCCATGCGAAAATTCGTGATTTAGGGTTTGGATTACTAGAACACCCCCCTTATTCACCAGATTTGGCTCCGTCCGACTATCATCTCTTTCCTGAACTGAAAAAAAGTTTAAAAGTTCGTAAATTTTCTTCCAACGACCAATAAAAGCTGTGGAGGTCTGGTTTGCAGAGCAAGAAGAAACATTTTTTTGAAAGGTCTAGAGACGTTACAGGTTCGCTGTAATAAATGTATCCAATTAAGAGGAGAATATGTTGAGTAATAAAATATTTTGACACTGAAATTTTGTTTGGTTCTATATAGTAGGCTAAGAATTTTTCAATATATCCTCGTATGTTGGCTTTATGACTGTACGTCCTTTAGGGTTTTTGGGCCAAGTGAACGAAATCATCCGACGAGAAAGAGAATATTTGAACTATTTATTGATTTTTGTAATTTGATGAAAAGGTTATGGTTGACTATGATAGAATTGTCTGACTCACTATGGCAATGCTTTCTAGAGAATTTGAACAGTACCATGATTCGATGAAAGTGAAATGAATACCTTCTATAGAAAAAATCAGGAATTCAATGAAACACTATACAAGTACCACCAACATTTCACAAACATTCATTTCAAAGAACACTTCGGAAATGAAAAATGGCAATGTGAATTTGGATATAGAATCCTCGACTGTTCTAATTCTACTATTAATTTCATTAACAAAAAATTATTTTGTTTATAGTATTAATTTTTTCGAAAAATAATTATAGATTTTTCTCATTCAATAAAAACTTACGGTTCTCAGATAATGTTATCTTCACCAAGTTAAATACAATAATGACAACTCAATGCAATTCTATCCAACTGATAGTACAGAGGTTGAAGAAGTCATCAAATCCATAAAAAACTCGGGTTCGCTTGACATATAATCACTCAGTGGTCATGTACAAAGAAAATATATCGGAGCTATTGCAACCAATTACGTATAGTGTCAATTTGATTTTGAAAACTAGTGTATTTCCATCCAAATTAAAAATTGCGGAAATAATTCCGATTTTAAAAAATGGCGATATTAACTTTCCTTCTAACTACAGACCAATTGCACTACTTCCAGTCATGGCAAAAACTGCATAAAAAATAATGGCAATAAGAATTATTAATTATCTAGAACATACGAATATTTTGACAGACAGACAGTTTGGATTTAGAAAAGGTAGAAGTACGTCGAAAGCAGTGCTCGAATTAGTCAATTTCATAACTAATGGCATGGAAAACAAAGAAGCAACACTTGCCATATTCTTGGATCTGAGCAAGGCGTTCGACTGCGTCTCCGCGGATATTAGAAAAATTAAGAAATTATGGCTTTGTAGGTGTGGCACATAATCTTCTCGCATCATATCTGAATGAGCGAAAGCAATGTGTGTTGTATAATGAAGAACTCAGTAGCATACAAACGATCTTTGGGCCACTACTTTTCTTGATTTATATGATTTATATCAATGATTTACCAAATTCAATGACAACATTTAGAATGCTGTTCGCTGATGACACTACCTTCGCCATCCGGAAAAACAATGACGAAGAATCATCAGAATTAGAAGAGCGAGTTATTCAGGAAGCTACTGACTGGTTCAATGCGAACATACACACAAACATGTGTGAATGAAAAGACCCAATCAGTTATGTTCTCGTTGTCACATAATCCCTCAGATAATGTGAAGAGTCTTGGCATAACTATCTAAGTTAACTTGAATACGACATATTGATAAATTAACGAAAAATCTATCAAGTAAGGTTTATGCAATCAGGAAGATAAAAAACAAAGTAGGTAGGGAAGCTGCCCACATTGCCTACCATTCAATGTTTCATAGCTCTTTAACATATGGATTGATAAATTGGGGAACAAATGGAAATAATCATTCATATAATACTAGGAATAGAGATAATATTGGAGCACCAAACCAGAGACTAGAAATGACAAGGAGACGTAATTCCTTCATCCCACTTTATAATTCACTTCTCCAATCAATGAAAAATGCAACCCTCACTAGTTTCAAAAGGAAACTGAAACAATATCTAACAAAAAATGCTTACTATGATCCGTCGGACTTCAATTTCACCGAATGATTATTGCAATAATTATGTCTCTATACAATATCTTATGTCTCTATGTACCTTTTTATCTTAGTTTGTAAGTATATTCATATATTTATTTTGTGATTGTAACGTATTCGATTTTATACAAATTATATACTGTGATACTATAATTAAGGAATAATAGTAAGAATAGTAAGAAATAATGATAAGTCATAGATAAAGTATAGTATTCTACTCGAGAGAAATGGCTCGATTGATAAGAGCTACCCAGGTCACTGTCACTGTTTCAGGAGAAGCTCTGTAACTCTTCTGGCTAATGCAAGGGGCGACATTACATCCATAAAACGTCACGGTGGCTGGAAATCTGCCTCAGTAGCAGAAGCATATACAGGGTGTCAATTTGAAAACTTCCCACCCTTAATATCTTCCTTCCAGTAAACAATATGAGTAATCGAAAAAACAGGTCAATTTTATTGTCAAGGGGGACACTTTCAAGGACTATTTGTAGTCCTCGTGGTTCAACCCCCTAGGAGGGGTAGATGTTACCCTTCGAATTTTAAATGGGAAGGGGGGTCAAGTGGCACATCATTTTGATGGGCGTTCAATTCTTGTTCCAATGGTACCCTGACTTATTATTTTTTGATGAGCATTTTCCGAAAAATTGCGTTCTAAACTAACAGAAGTAATTATTAGAACGCCTATACTGAGATGCATGGTTTGGCCAGAACTGGTTAGAATATTAGGTGGTACCGTTCCAACCCTGTATTAGGGGTAACATTAGCCATTAGCTCCAAACACTTTACATAAAAAAGTAGTCTAATAGTAAAACGTAGATGGTAGTAAAGTTGTGTTTATTAAATGCTGAATTGTTAAGTGTCATCGCAGAAATTGTATAGATAGCCTTCCTTTTTTGCTACTTCTGCTGTAAAAAGTTTCTGTTTTCCGGCAAAAAATTGGTTAGCAAATTTGAACTATGTGGTAGTATTGTGAATACCGTTGTACCTGTTGGGCTGTTTAGGAATTACTTTAATAAGTGTATAAAAGTGTAAAAATGGTTTACATTCTTCAAGACAGAATTGAAATGATTGTAATTTATGGAGAAGTTGGAAAGTACGCACGAAGGGCGGCATGTCTTTTTAACGAAAGACATCCAAATTGTAATGTAAGTCACCGGTATGTGCTTGATTTGGTGAATAAGTTTTACGAAACTGGTTCAGTGACAAATAAAAAAAGAAATAACCCCAGAGTACTAAATGAATGGCAATGTTAATAGACAAAATTGTCGCTATTGGAGTGACGAAAACCCACATATTTTTCGGGAAGGGCATACACAACACCCACAAAAAGTTAATGTTTGGGCTGGTATTCTTGGAAATGCCATTCTTGGTCCATTATTTCTGGAAGAAAACTTGACTGGCAATCTGTACCTTGATATGCTTGAAGAGACTATCGATCCTCTTATAACTCACGAGCTAGAAACTCAAATTGATGCAGAAGGTAATTAACTTTTGCAGGAGGATCTGTTACATTACCAGCAGGACGGTGCTCCACCTCATTATTTTCTTCCCGTCCGACAGTGGTTAAACGAGAGATTTCCGGGTAGATGGATTGGCAGAAGGGGACCAGTTGAATGGCCTCCGAGATCACCGGATTTAACACCCTTAGATTTCTTTCTTTGGGGGCATCTTAAATCCGTTGTTTATAAAACACAACCTTCTGATATTGACGAACTTAAAAGACGAATTACAGCAGCATGCCAGTCAATTGCTAGTGAAGTTTTCCGTAATGTTAGAGGGGAGTTCGAAAACAGACTGTATTACTGTTTAGAGCAAAATGGACAACATTTCGAACAGCTAATAAGATAAGCGTAAGTAGATTTTATGTTGGAAATGTCTTTCTCGCAAATTAAATTTTATTGTGTAGAAGGAAAATAACCACCAAATAAAAAATCCCATACGTAATAAATTTATTCCTGTCATTCAAGGGTTGGAGCGGTGCCACCTACTCTTCTAACCATTTTTATTAAAGGGAGTCAATACAATAATGCATCTCAGTATAGGCGTTCTAATAATTACTTCTGTTAGTTTAGAACGCAATTTTTCGGAAAATGCTCATCACAAAATAATAAGTCAGGGTACCATTGGAACAAGAATTGAACGCCCATCAAAATGATGTGCCACTTGACCCCCCTTCCCATTTAAAATTCTAAGGGTAACATCTACCCCTCCTAGGGGGTTGAACCACGAGGGCTACAAATAGTCCGTGAAAGTGTCCCCCTTGACAATAAAATTGACCTGTTTTTTCGATTACTCATATTGTTTACTGGAAGGAAGATATTAAGGGTGGGAAGTTTTCAAATTGACACCCTGTATAGAAGATTGTTTGAATAACAATACTGAGATTTCTAACAAAATATTGAATTGTCCATCTTCTTCCAAACAAATTAAAATATCTGATGAAATTATGGAATCAACTCTGCCAGAAATATCTAACGTTTCTGATCAGCAGCAACATGGAACATCTTCGGGAATTTATGTTGGAAGTAGTTGTTCAAACTTTACTATCAATTATTATTCCCATAAATGAAATTGTTTTATGATGAATTAATTAATAATTGACTCTGTTAAAAATAAATTATTCAAAAAGTAAAATCTCATGTTTATTTTGTGAATTATTTTGGCAGTGAAAAAAAGTTTTTTTTCACCGTGAAAAAAGTTAACATTTACGCATCAATAGAGATGCAGAAATGTCAAGTTTTTTTGACAGTTGTACAAAAAAGTTATTTTCTTCATCCTGTATTTCATAATGAATTTCCACAAAATAAATAGATCATCAATCGAACAACATAAATCTTCTATTGTGTCTCAGCCTCAACATAACATAAGGCCTCTTCAAATTATTTTTCGATTGAATATCTGAAGTAAAATTCACAATACTAGAATGTGAGTCATTATGGGAGATTGATGACTTGTTGATGTTTATGCTCCAATCAATAATAATTTTTATCGCTTCTCCATCCAAAAACATAAAACTGGGCCTGTTATTGAACGTCTAGACTTATCAAATGATATAAAGCAACTGAGCTGCTGTTTAACGTTAAATAATGTTACTCGAGAACAGATTACACATTAAACAGTTGTTTTTTATCAAAAGATATCAAAAAAACCATTATGGCTTTGAATGTCAGTACCAAAATAATTCATTTTTATGAAGTGGGAGACTTTAAAATATCTTAATGTTCTTTTTATGTATATTTTCAGGTAATTTGAAGTATACAGTGGGGGAAATTTAAAAGTGGCCAACGGGAATAACTCTGAAATACCATTTATTATCGTCCTAAAATTGCTCTGAGCTAACTCGAAACCGCGCGGTAAAGAATTATATGACTTACGCAATGGATTTTTGAAATCGCGAGTATTGGATTTTTTAGTTTTACGAGTGTATAGCTTTTGAAGTTCTCTTTCGTTTTGCCAAGTTATTTTTGGGTGTGAAAAGTTTTTTTTTACTTTTTCCATCTATTCACATTGATTGGTTTTGTTGGAGATTTTTTGCAAAGTACATAATATGCAATATGATAAGTGAAAAGTATTGTATTATTTATGAAATAATTATTCTTCGTGTCGCCGTTCCATATGATTCACCCTGTAGTAACACCAGTTCTACCTAAATTGGCACAAGATAAAAAACGTACGGAGTTTTTTGCTCGCTGATAAGGATACTCGCCCAAATATACCTCACTTCATCTGTTGTGCCTAAGTCAAGCACATCGCGTACGGTTTTAAATTAAAATAACATGCCGAAGAAGTTCGTGAAAATGGTTAGTTCTTCGGAAAGTGATTCTGAAAGTGAAAGTGATAAGGATCGTAAGAGGAAGAGAATTGAAAGGAAGAGGAAAATGCAATTTGAAGAACTTAAGAAGAAAATAGCTCGCCTGGAGAGGCAGTGTAACTTTTCCGAGTCATCCGATCTGGACAACAAAGGTACAGTCATCAGTTTAACTGTTTATACAAAGTGATGTATTCGATGATGAAATATTTGGCAGTCTTGTGACTTGCCCTAACAAGCAAATCATTCTTGCATTCAGCCAGAATTATCATCATATTTGATCGGGTAGTCACGTGACTTACCACATACGATCTGGTGGACATGTGTCCTGCCCATTCTGTCAGAATCATCATCATATTCGATCGGGTAGTCATGTGACTTACCATATACGATCTGTGGACATGTGTCCTGCCACTTTCTAAGTTCTTTCGTTTTCCTTACAGGTAGCTCTGAAATCGAGTCAATGCCTACTATTGCGGAAATCCAGGTACCAGCTCAGGTACACGAGGAGGCCCCTCTTGTTACAGCTGTGACAGCAATACTCGGTGCTGATCCCACAAGACTTAAAGCTATTTCTATTATATTGCATGAAGAGCTTGTCGTTCGGTGGGCGGTTTATCTAGGAAAAGGGATAGACAAAGATGTCAAGAAAGAATTGTTGGGAAAATATCCAGTTGTTGAAAACTGTCCAGGTTTGAACCCTCCAAAGTTGAAACTAGAGCTTCAAAGTTGCCTACCTGAAACAGTTTTAAAACAGGACAAATTCTTTGCTCGTTGTCAAGAGGAGTTAGGCTCTAGTTTGACTGCAGTAGGCTCCTTGATGAATCAGTTTCTGAAGGATCCAGAAGCGAACAAAGAATCCCTTGTGGTGATGGCCGATACAACTCAGATTTTGACAAATCTGCATAACACTTTGTCGAATCATAGACGTTACGTCATTATGCCTCACGTTAAAACTGACATCAAAAAAGTTTTTGAAGAAGCGGGAATCGGGGAATTTTTATTTTAATGCCGATCTTCATGAAAAAATAAAAACCAACATTGCTGTCAGGAAGGCGGGATCAGAAATGAAGACTCCAGTTAAAGCTTGGCAACCCAGGCCCGGACCTTCGGCTGTTCCTTCGAAGACCACCGCCCAGAGACTACCTGTGTCTTTAAACTACCAGCGCCCCAAATTCAGAACAAAACTGAAAAAAGGGAGGGGAGAGGTGGAAAGGCCACACCGCTACATCAGGTACCAGAAGGAGCCCCAGAAGACTCGACAACAAACTCGTTAATGATTCAGGTAGGAAAAACAAATGCAGGTGCTCTAAAAGGTTTTTTTTCGAAATTGGTAAAAAGTTACTCAAGACAAATCTGTATTAGGTTGGGTTCAGGGTATGAAGATACCATTTGAACGAACACCTTTACAGTTTCGTCCACCTAAAGTACACATTGCAAAAAATGATTTGAATAATATGAAACAAGCTGTTTCAAACTTATTACATGATGGAGCGATTTCTTCATGTCACCACAAGCATGGTGAATTTTTATCATCATATTTCCTTGTTAAAAAACCAAATGGTAAATTCCGTTTTATTTTAAATCTGAAGAATTTAAATAAATTCATAATACCACCACATTTTAAACTTGAAGATACACGAATGGTCCAGAAAATGATTACACAAAATTGTTATTTCACTAATTTAGATTTGAAAGATGCCTACTTTTCAGTTCCAGTTAATAAAAAATATAGGAAATATTTGAGATTTGAATTTGAAATTCATCTCTTCGAATTCAATTGTTTGCCATTTGGTCTTAACATAGCACCATATATATTTACTAAATTATTAAAACCTGTGTTGAGATCACTGAGACTCAGAAATATTTTATGTATCGCTTATTTGGATGATCTTCTGATAATGAGTAATACGAGGTCTCGATGCAAAATCAATACACAAATAACCATACTTCTTTTAACCTCCTTAAGCTTCGAAATTAATTATGAAAAAAGTACCTTGACTCCATCTCGTGAAATATCATATTTGGGGTTCAGTTTTAAGAGTGATTCAATGATAATTTCTTTGCCTGTTGACAAGAAAGTGAAAATTTTCGAGGAATTGAAAAGAATTTATAGGAAAGATAAATGCAAAATACGCGAGTTTGCAAGTTTACTTGGGATGCTGGTTGCAGCTTGCTCAGCAGTTCAGTACGGTTGGCTCCACACCAAAAAATTTGAAAGAGAAAAGAATTTAGCTCTACGTCTCAACAATACAAATTATAACAGATCAATGACTATTAATATCTCTCTGAAGGAAGACTTCGAATGGTGGCTGAAAAATATCATGGTTTCTTACCATTATATAAAACGAAAACCTTTTAAATTGACTATCTTCGCGGACGCTTCTAGAACCGGGTGGGGAGCGTTTTCAGGTGATATTCAAACACATGGTTTTTTGGAGTGAGACAGAGAAAAAACATCACATTAATTACCTAGAGCTTTTAGCAGCTTTTTATGCTCTGAAAGCATTCACAAAAAATATTGTGAACTCTTCTATACTGTTGAGGTTAGATAATATCACAGCTATATCGTGCATCAACAAAATGGGCAGTGCTCGATTCGAAAACCTGAATTGCATAACAAAAAATATTAGGAATTGGTGTGAAGAGAAAAACTTAAATATATTTGCTTCATATATCAGCTCCTCTAATAATATTGAGCCAGATCTTGGATCGAGGTCCCAGTCGGTATCAACTGAATATGAATTATCAGAAAAAAAAATTTCAAATTAATTTGTAAGGCATTTGAACATCCTGATATTGATTTGTTTGCAACTAATTTAAATTGTAAATGTAAAAATTATGTTTCATGGTATCCGGACCCGAGTTCATTGTATGTAGATGCTTTCTTTGCCATTATAGCTAGAGTATTAGAGAAAATAATAAGTCAGGAGGCACTTGGCATAGTGATAGTGCCGCAATGGCCAACGCAGCCCTGGTACCCCTTATTTCATAATATGGCAATAAGGACTATATATTTTAATCCTTGTCCTCATTTGCTTTTGTCCCCTTTCAAAAAGAAGCAGGTCCCAGATTCCGCAATTCCAGTCTTAATAGCCTCATTGAGCGAAAATACTTTGAAACAGTATAATTCATGTTTCAACAAATGGTGGTTATTCTGTCAAGAAAATGAATTAGATGCAATTGTTTACAATTTCGAAAGTATCATTGACTATTTGAGGTCACTTATCGATTCTAAGTTTTCTTATTCAACGTTAAATAGCCATCGATCAGCTTTAGCATTGATTTTTCAATTCTCTGAACTCGAAGAAAAAACTATTCGAAGATTCATGAAGGGCGCCTTCAATATGAATCCCTCACGACCAAAATATTCTTCTACATGGGATCCAAATCCAGTATTGGCCTATTTAGAAAAGTTATTTCCTTTCGAAAAAGTGTCGTTGGAAGACTTAAGTCTAAAATTAGTTACGTTGATGACCTTAACTACGGGACATAGAGTGCAAACTCTTGCAAATATTCGTTTGGATAATATAAAAATAACAAATTCTAATATCGAAATAAAGGTTACAGATAGAATTAAGACTTCTGGGCCTAGGAAGCAACAACCATACTTGGTTTTTCCGTTTTTCAAAGAAAAACCAAGTCTCTGTATTGGAAAAATTATTATTCACCATATAAAAGTTACTAAGCCTCTTAGGACACCTGAAGAAGAATATCTTGTTCTGACACATAAAAGACCCCATCACCGAGCCTCTCCTCAATCAATAAGTCGATGGATCAAGTTAACGTTGAAAAGAAGTGGAATTGATACTAATATTTTTACTGCACAAAGTACGCGGCATGCTTCAACATCGGCCGCACTGAGAGGAGGTGTTAATATCGACTCCATTAAAAATACAGCTGGTTGGACACAGGCTTCCGCTGTTTTCAATAATTTTTATAGAAAACCTTTAGGACCAGATCCTGAAATTTTTGCAAGAACTATTTTGCAACAGGCCTTAGCATAAAATGTATTAGGTAATCTTTATGATATATTATAATTATATTTATTTTTTTTTTCTTTGTTCTTTCGAAAAAGTATCTCTCAAAGATGATTTTTCTCTTCATGTTAATTTTGTTAATTAATGATCATTATTATAATTCACATGGTATTACGTATTTCTCCTATTTATACATACTGTGAAAATTACAATTCATGAATAAATTGTTTTTTGATAGATCGCATTTCTGCTTTGAACATCTACAGGGTGAATCATATGGAACGGCGACACGAAGAATAATTTACAGATTAATCGACTTACCTGAAGGAAGATCAATCTTAATTATTCGAGTGGAGCCGTTCCATATGATTCAAAACCCACTTCCGCCCTATACCCCATAATGCGATCTATAGTGGCTATTATGCCCAACGATGAAGTGAGGTATATTTGGGCGAGTATCCTTATCAGCGAGCAAAAAACTCCGTACGTTTTTTATGTTGTGCCAATTTAGGTAGAACTGGTGTTACTACAGGGTGAATCATATGGAACGGCTCCACTCGAATAATTAAGATTGATCTTCCTTCAGGTAAGTCGATTAATCTTTAAAATAAGTTTGTCTAATTTGTTTCGACTTTATTTATTGCGACAGGTTTCGGCTTTTAAACCAGTCTCCAAGTAACTCCTACAGATTACATTAAATTTGTGAATATAATATATGCAAGGGAGTAATTATGCCTAACAGGGTTTAATTACATGTATCCTAGCTGGTATTTCAAAACAAGTTGGGAATGTACCTCCAACCTACCTGATTTGTCAAACTGAGTTGACAAAATACCTGAGAAGGTCTCCCAATATCAGTGGGTCCAACCATTGTATCAAAACTCACAAATTCAAAAGAATTAACTCCCCTATGCACCGTATGTACTTAATCTGGATTAATTAACTTTTCAGCAAATAAGTGAGATGACATTATAGTTGATTTCATGGGACAGACAGAGGCATAACAGTCGATTAGAATTCTATAGTACACGGTGCATACCTCAAAAGTCGAAAATTGTGCGAGCCAACGATTGACGAGGTCTTACCTTTTTACGTGCGCTTCCTAGCACGATCCGAGGAGAATCTCGAAATGAGGTCCGTTGGTCACCTATCCATAGACCGACCTCGACTAGCGTTGCTTATCCTCAGATATCGGTGACCCAGTGCTATCCACGCGGATGTCTTTCTTTACTATACGTATGAAGAATGTTTATGTTATTTTTGCTTTTTGTTTGATTCGTTTTCTGTAAATGTTCATACATAGCATTTTTAAGGTTAGTCACATTATTAACATACATCAAAAAAGGAATTGGTCCCAGATCTGATCCCTGATGTACTCCAAGTACAATTTACGACTTTTCAGAAGTATTTTGCTATTTTTTGCCTATATGAATACATAATGGAGAAGCTTACGCAACGAATGTCTTGACTTATACAGTAAAATTACTCCGAAGTTTCAAGAATTGAAAATTCTATTGGTTTTTTTTAATTTTGAATACCAATCTGTTCAGGGGCTAGCGGGTATATTATATCACCCTAAAAGAACTCATCACTGCACGTTTAACTACTTTATGAATATTTTTTGCTAATTTGGACAGCAATGAAATCGGTCTGAAAT
Organism: Chrysolina oricalcia; assembly: GCA_944452925.2. NCBI lineage: Eukaryota > Metazoa > Arthropoda > Insecta > Coleoptera > Chrysomelidae > Chrysolina > Chrysolina oricalcia. The sequence goes on from OX101808.2 coordinate 32,164,018, forward strand.
TACTAGGATCATCGGTGGGACATCACGTATGCAAGGGTATTATTAATGCAGATTTCAACTAGACGGGAAGAGACCTGTAGCAAATGAATTATGTATGGCACATACCAAGACACTTGGAGCTTCATCTGATAATTTAGAAATAAACTTCGCTGACAAATAGTCTTCAGTTGATTACCGATTTCAGCTCAGTCAAGTTAGTCTTGTACATGAATAGTGAATCCCTCGGAGATAATACCATCTGTTTGTTATAGAGGATACGAGGGGATCAACTAATCGCGAGGGGTGAACCGCTGGTGAAATTTGTACACCGGACTTCACGTTTTGATGGTATTTCATGGTAATTCACTGAATTACCATAGTAATTCATCGGGTATTTATGTAATTCATCGGTAATTCATGTAATTCATCGGTAATTCATGTAATTCATCGGTATTTCATGTAATTCATCGGTAATTCATGTAATTCATCGGTAATTCATGTAATTCATCGGTAATTCATCCAGACTTTAGGTAGTCTGAATTGAGCTGCAGTAACAGTAAAATGACGTCATAATAAAAACATCGTTTCCAGTTGTTGCATGATTTGAAAATTTTCCCATATACAATGGAAATAAACGACCTAAATTTTCAAGTAAATGACTGCTAATTTTAAAAGTGTATTTACCATTGTTGAGTAGATCTCAAAATTCTTGTACAACCCAAGTGGACAAATGTTTGCTTTCAAAACTAGAATAAGCTCCTATTCAGAAATGGGAAGGTAAAAAAAATGCAAGTGGATCAGCCTGAATTTTAGTCGAATTTCGAAAATGGTTTTGCCAAAGTTTCACTTTCGAACGATTATTTGTATGCTTTTCAATTTTTTTTTAATGGAAATCCGCTACTGACTAGATAAAAATCCATCGTAAATGACTTCATTTGATCATGTTGAGAATAATTATATGAATTAAATCACTACCCCCAGATACAGCCTTGTTTCATGGTCACTCAGAATATACAAGGAATATTTCGTAATTTTGAGATTAAACCCTTTTGAAATTGCCAAGTACGTATGGAATCTTATTGAACCAATAAAAAACTGGTCACAAATTGAAGGAATATAATACAAGTCAGGTACACCAATCATAATTTAATATTTCCTTCTAGCATAAACATTAACATAAAAAATATAACAAGTACATAAATCAACATTTGTGATGAACCAAAAACCAAATATTCGTTATGATGGATAAAACAGATCACTCTAGTCAAAACTTATTATAAACAAAAATAAATATTCTATCAAAATGAAAACTCAAATACCAGATACCTATATAAATATATATATATGTAAATTTATAAAATAAAAATATGTGATAAATTAATTACCCTTCTTCATTGCTTTATACCTCCTTACTATGATCTCTCTATCTTTTGATATGGTGAGTGGTGCACACCCAAGCATTTTCAATGGCCCGTATACCTGTATTTTCTGTACAAAATCAAGGTCTTCAGTTTTTGGCCAATGAAATTCCCCCATACTCTGCCTGAGAAACTTCATTTTGTAACTGCTATCTTCCTTTACGATGACCCGTCCGATATACCACTGATTGGCATAATAGGTAGCATAATATTTTTCTTCCTCTATATCATCTTCGTTTTCAGACGAGTCATATTAGATGTATATCACTCTCCATGTTTTCTAAATCTTCTTGTACCTCTTTTTCTGCCCCCTCGTCTGTTCCTTCCTCAATTAAATATTTCAATTTTTTCATGCTCTGTTCTTGGATTGACATTTCGGATTTGTTCACGTTGAAGTCAAAAATATTGGGTGAAATCGTTGCTTTGTAGTTAGAGAGGTTATAAAATTGTTTTCCTTTCAAAACGACTGGAACCAGTATCCTCCTTTCATCGATAATGTACCACGAACACAGACAACCTAAATCGCGTTTAGGTCTATTCATTGTGATGCTTATTGGAGCAGTTTCTAATGAATGGCCTCTCTTTTTTCCCGTAAGATAACTGAAAGCAAGAATGCGACCAATGATATTATCTTGAAGTGTATTAGTGGAACTCGAGGTGGAACTCTTTATTTCAAATTCTGAATCCTTGGAAAAAATACACCAATCGCCTACGGATACCGCAATTTTTCTTTCCACTGAGCAGGTCCCAGAACTTTGTAATACTGCAGATTTTTCTTTTGTTCCCTTAGATATAAATCGCCTCAGTCTATCTGCGCTCACTATTTGGTGGCACAGGTGAAAGTGTGATTGAAAAAGTATTGATAAATTCACCCTAATTTTAAATGGTGATTCAACAAATTTCACATACTTAAAGAAATGTGGATAGTCAATTCCTTCTCTTAGTTGTTAATTCAATGTGATATTCTGGCAAATTGGACCTCCGAAATTACCTGAGGAAAGTAAATATTTTTGTTAGTTCACTTACCAAAATATCAAGATATATATTCTATCGTAAACTCTTTCAGTCGTTTTGAACTATAAATAGTGATCTATTGCAGCCTGTGATTCGAATTGAACTGAGATGAGAAGCAATGCCGCCGTGACTGCAGACAGGACTGACGGTGAACGCCGAACAAGCCAGTGGCCAGTTAGTAGTGGTGCATCCAGCGAATCTAGTTCAAAGCGGTTTAAACTAGTCTACCCATATCTATTCGTCTCTGTCTCTATCTGCCCTTCGCAGGTCGCCGCATACATAGGCACTTTGAAATGAAATAACGAAATAATCGAACGCACAATTACTGTTACGTGCAGGGTGGGTGCAATTTTTCCACTAGCATACGCTTTCGCGAAGCATTCAACCTAATAATTCTTACTCCGTTAACGTATTTCTTAGCAATCGAGTTTTTTCAGTTTAATTGAGAAGTATTGAGAATAATAAGAAATCTGAATTATGTGTAATATGGAATTCCCAAAATTGTTTAGTAATTTACCTCGTAATTCTCGGACTTCATATGTATTTCATCGGGACTTCATGTAATTCATCGGTAATTCATGTAATTCATCGGTAATTCATGTAATTCATCGGTAATTCACGTAATTCATCGGGAATTCTTGATTTTGTACACCAGAATTCACCAGCGGTTTGCCCCTCGACTAATCGACTATTGAAGAAATGTCCGAAATCGTTCGGCAAGTTGAGGTCCACATTCATTACTTGCCTCTAAGATTGTCCATTATTTTCCTTTTTTTTTGCTCGCTCTCTGTTTTATTCAAACTGTCGTTGAAATGCAATTTTCCAGATAGTTTGATCGTCCGTTTGTAAAAACGAAGATCATTTTTTGAAATATTCCAAAAAAATTATCTATTATCGACAAGAAATGTTCTTATGTTGTATAAGCATTGTATTGTAACGAGCCAGGAGCTGGACCTGTCGCACCGAGTTCTTGGATGAATCGAGAGTTCTAAATGGTTCGAGACTACTCCATCTGGATACGAGTGGAACAATGAACCAAGGATCGCGAAATATCGAGGACAGTTTACTGTGGATATAAATAGAAAGCCAGTGATCAGAAAAGGCAGTTACAGTTAGACACAGTCGGAGAGTAGACAATTCACCGTTTACTAGTATGTAAACAAAGTTGCATCTATAACAGTCATTTACATTATTTTGTGGAAATGAATCAGTAGTTATGTTTCAAGAGTATAAATAAATATCCTTTCGTAACCCATGGTTTTCATTTTCCCTTATTCAGTAGGAGCATTTGATTCTTTAATTGACTTTAGCAGATGAAAGCTTTAAAAATTCATTTATTGGATCCCTGACTCTTCCAATCTGTAGCTTAAAAAGAAATTCTGGAATTGTTCATGTTTCTTTTTCTGTTTATTCATCCTTACTTCTTTTCTTTGAAAGTTTTATGCTTGAGATTGTTAGGGATAAGATAAATAATAGCTTCATGATCTGACAGCCCAGAATTTATCACCGAACAACGATACGTGTTTGAAGCTTTTACAAACATAATCATCAATTATTATGAAAGATGAAAATTTAGTAATTCGGGTGGGTTTATCAACATGCATGACTACTTTGAGATATTCAATAAAATTTGAGTTTCATTGTTTGCATAATTTATATTGGGATCTCCAGCTGAAATTATCGGGGGTAATACCACGAGTGCTCCCAATACTATCGATAGTCATTCAGTCACAAATGAACGAGATCAAATTGCTTGGTTATCGTCAAAGCAATTTGATCGAGTTTAAGATTTCTGACAGAATTATCGGGGGTAATACCACGAGTGCTCGCAATACTATCGATAGTAATTCTATCAGAAATCAACGAGATCAAATTGTTTGGTAACACCACGAGTCCTTTAGGACGAGTTTTGATCGAGTTTGAGATTTCTGACAGAATTATCGGTAGTATTGTGAGCACGAGTAGTATTTATTGAGATAATTTCACGAACCAACAAAGTAAAAAAGTTCCATTGTCGTGAATTCTTCAATAGTTATAGATAATGCCTCATAGTCTGTCAGACTGACATTCATATTAGTAGCAAGATGGTATTATATTCTCCGTTGTTGTTCGGATACCTGGTTGCCATGACAAAGTTGTATTACCGGCTCGAAAGGAAGCAACTGCGTATTATCGCGGCATACCTAATTGGTTCTAATATTGCAGAAAAGAAGGGTTTCATATGGCGAGTGGAATTATCGATGAGAGTGGTGATAATTGGGATATTAAATACCAATAATCCCTTTTTATTTGTAAGCTTCACGTGTTATGAGACTATGTAAAATCTCGGATAAAATATATGAGATATTTTAATTTATTTTCTTGGCAGTCAACACCAAAATTATTCAAGCAGTTCCTTGCGAGACACCCGTCGTTTATTTGCTCTTGCAGTCGGTCTATTTATATTCTTCGTACTTCGAACGTAGAGAGGCGAGTATTGGTACTAAATGGGTTTATACTAAATGAAAATCTGTAATAACATCATATACTGAGTACAACAGTATTCATTTAAATCTCAAAGGTTGAGAGGAAGACAACACTCGTTTAACTCTTAATTGAGTTGAACCTGAGCTAACTCTGACTCTTGATAGGTGAGAATGATGTATTAATTTCATAAAGTATTTTTTTCTTTATCTTTCAATGAAAGCGTTTTTTTTATTATTATTGTTATCATTTATCTTCTCCTTTTATTTTTAGGGGTCACTTGTTGGGGGACAATATTTCTCTTTTGATTATAAATGGCCCCAAAACAACCTCAACTACACTTTCAGGAATGACATCTTCTCGAGTCTTCTGGGTGACCATTATTTAAATTAGAAAAAAGGAGTATGATTTAATAGCTTTCGCCTTCCAAAAGTAAATGTCATGTCATTTTACATTTTACAAGTAAAGAGGCAAAGAACACCATATGATATAGAAAATTCGGTGTTGCCAGCTCATGTTATTCGACAAACTTTATCTCAAGCGAACCCATTTAAATGCCATATGCCAAAATGTTATGTGAAAATTTCTATCCACATATGCCGAATACGAGATTTGAAACAGTCCTATAACAGTAGAGGGTGACCATTTTATTTGACAAACTGATATTTTCGCACGTGTGCGAACTCTTCCGATAAAATATACATTAGGATTGATTCTCTTTACGAATATTGTTATTCACATATTTTACACGTTTATTCTATTCCATGTTAAAACATTTTCTAACATGTTATTTTATTCATTTTATCTTTTGAATTAATCCAGTAGGTTTTATATTGAATGTCCAACTACATTCGAAGGTAACTCTTCCAGAGATATCCTACCACAAGACCGTCTCCTAGTGCAGATAGCCGGATCTAAGTCTTTTTGACAATAAGTGTAAGAAACAAAGAGAGCCAACTTAGTCTTAAGCTAGGTTATAATAACATCAATAACAAAAAATCGGGGTGGTGACAGAATGTTGCCTTTTGTTTCATTTTGGTTACTCTCAAATAATTGGATTCAAGGGCTTCACCCTGAGGTACGTGTTCGACTTCATATACAACACCAATTGAAAAGGCTACCATATAAAGCTATTTTGAGCAATAACGATGATGGAAAAATGGTCATTGCAGTGAAACTACAGGCAGCCAGAAGGAGAACAGATACTTCCACGTATTGTATTCAAACTATAGATCACACTGGTGACAGCAAAAAAATAACATTAATCATACATTGCTTTCGAATTTAATATAAAAATATTTCCTTTGAATCCAAGATATTCGTTGCCTGACACTCTATCGATTTATTACACTATTGGTCTCGTGAAAATCCATATTGGATAGGGAAACTGATTTCCAAACTATCTCTGGAAATTCCCACAGTTAGTGTCACCTTGTAAACCATGATTGAACAATAAAAATTCCTTCTATATATACCCTAACAAAAGGAGTAACTACCAGTAGTTATCTTATTGTTATCGAGTCACTTCTCGAATACAAGAATTTTAACACCGATTTAAAGTCAACTGAAGCAATCAGTATTGCCTTGAAAGGTAGAATGGGAACTACTAGTAATGGAAAATAATCGCCTACCGTTTGACCATTATGTGAGACTCAATAGACTTCAACTACATCCTAACGATCCGATACAGGTTAGAGAGTTTTTCAATGATTACGAGTGTTAACGGAAAAATATTCGCAATTGTTTTCCTTATATACCCAAGAACCTTTGTCGGGTATTTCTTTATTTTTATCTTTTGGAAAGGCACTAATATTTACGGGTTATTTTCACGGGTTCAGTTGAAAAACAGCCTTCTGCTGATACTCCGCCCTTTCATATTTGCAGAATATTATTATTTTATATATTTATTCATATACCGGGTTTTCGCGGAAGATGGCTCGCCCCTATAACATTTATGTTTTTGAAGATAATGGAACGTATTTTGGAGGATCTGTATTAGACATAAAACCGCGTTTACTGACAAGTAACTCAAGTTAATGGAACTTTCGGCTTCATCGGAAGTGACATAAACATTCTATTTTTAAATGGGACACCCAGTGTATTTTCACCTCCACATGACATTTTGAATACAACCATGTATCATTTGTCACCAATTTATTTTTTAATTGTTAATTTTATTTTTCAATCTAGAATGCTATGGATACGTTCAAATCACTAATTGCATCAGCCCAAAAATTTTGGGAAGAATACAACAATCGCAGCCCAAAATTTTTGGGAAGAATACAACTTCACGTTTTTCGGTCAAAATGTATAAGCTATACAAAATTTAATTTCAAAATTGAAATTACTAGTTTTTTTTTTCAAATGGCAACAAGGTGGCTCGTCGGGTTATGAAAAAATACCATTTTATTACGATTAGTTTGATACCCCACACTAATAGGTTTCAAACAAAGTTCCGTTAAAAAACTCAAAAAACTACGTTAGATGTTTTATAAAATAGAGCATCTTTTGGTATTAAAATAAGATTTACATGCATCGAGTAACCTGTGACAACCACAACTAATAAAACAAAATCATTAAGGAGGTCGACTTTTTATTTTACCTCGCTTCTACAAAAGTAAATGAGGTATTTATTGTGAAATTATCTAAAGAACATGTTTATGATAATATTTATGCAACAACATATTTTATTAGCTTTTGGATTATTGATCTTGTTTCATAAGTTGTGTTGGTTACAGATTGCTCGATGCATTTAAATCTTATTTTAATGTCTTAAGATCCTCCATTTTGAGAAATTTCTAAATTAATTTTTTTCAAAGTTTTTTAACGGAAGTTTGTTTGAAAGCTAATTATGTGCACTATCAAATTATTCTTAATCAAATGCTCGTTTTTCTTAACGCAACGAGTCACTATGTTGCCAATTGAAAAGAACTAGTAATAGATAATTTTAATGAAATATTGCATATCAGATACATTTTGATCAGGAAAGGGTGTTTATTCTCAAAATTTTAGGACTGAAATTAGTGGTTTGAAGATTTCCATAGCCCTTTAGAATAAAGAATAAATTTCAAAACAAAAGTAAAACTCGGTTACAAAAAGAGACAAGTAACACAATGGTTGTATTATGTCTGTCATGAGGAGACAAGAGTAGTGAAAATATACCAGGTGTCTCATTTAAAAATCGAAAGTTTATGTCACTTCCGGTGAAATCAGAAGTTGCATGAAGTTGAGTTACTTGTCTAATGATGCAGTTTTAGATCTTATCCAGATCCTCCAAATTTCACATCTTCAAAAACAAAAAAGTTATAGGGGCGAGCCACTTTCCGCGGACACCCGGTATATGTTATGTTACATATATTTACATTTATTCCTGCATCTGATGAATAAAGACGAGTTATATTATAATAATAATTATTATTATATAATAAAGCGAAAGGACAACGTCTGTGCGTCCGTCCTATACAATAACAGATTTTTAGTAAGTGAGTCAATTTGAGTTCATATGTCCTTTACTTGGAGTATTAGATTTGTTAATTCAAGAAAAAGTAAGCTTTTAGCTCCTGAAGATGCTAACTTTGTTGGCGAAATGCGCGTCGAGTGTGATTGTGACGTAGCTTTGGTGTTTGGGTAGTTTCTTTTTCTTGAATTGTATTCCCACCAAAGGTTCCAAAATATTCATTTATTTGTCTTAGATTTGTACCTTTTAATCATTGATTCTTCGATTATAATCTCAAATAGTTAATTTTTTTATTCTTTTATTCAAAGTTTTCTCTTTCGAGTTAGTAAGTACCTACCTCAAAAATTTCAATGTTTGAAAAGAAGTTTAGTTTGATAAAAGGAGAAGAAGAGAATGACAAAAGGAGAAAGGAAATGGGAGTGCAAAAAGACAGAAAAGTTTCTTGCCTCTAGCTTATATAATAATCCAAGGCGAAAATTATCCGAAAATAATCACCAAAATTTTAGTTTAGATACGAAACGTACTATCCGTATTCCGGAAGTCCAACTTCTCAAATTTGATTCGAGCTATTTTCTGTAGCCAGTCATTTAATGATTAGTGTTTGGATATTGTGTCCCTTCATTTCAACCGATATTTTCCACTATACAGAATAATAATTGAATTTTGGAAATAATTGATGTTTACGAAAATATTGCCAGAATATATCAATTCAACTAGTTTTTGTTAATGAAGGGAATTAACGGATAATTATTGCTCAAGTTCTCTTGGTGGATCATTACGTGAGGATGAACCAAAGTAGTTTTATCTGTTTCCAACCATCTTCTCCCAGTAGAGTTAGTTCTATGAAGAGCTGAAATAGCATCTGCATGGATAAATCTTTCATTTGGAGTGAGTGGAATATAAAGTCGGGTAGACGCCACGGAATACATTCCCAGAAGATTGACTGACAGTCTAGTCAATTATGTAAACGCTTCGCTCCGTTGAAATAGCTTCAACAATCCACATTCCATATCTCTACACATAAACATGGTATCCCATAGCTAAGTGTGTATGCATTATGACCGACAAAACAACTTTTTATCACAATATACAAAAAAAATATTGTGGATCGAGTCAAACCTTTGTTTTAACGGGTGACTGGTAAAAAGGTATTAGAGGTCGCAATTTCAAGAGCAGGTACAGTTGTGTGCATAAAAAAGTCGTACACGGTACGATACTAATTGAGGCATTGCACTAATTGCACTCAAAAATGTTGAAAGCGCGTTACTGACAAAAATAGTTTTAATTTCGACGCTACTTGTCAAAGTCGATAAGAAGCTCAAAAATTAAGATTGAAGAGTCTGACTTACAATATTCTGTGACTGCTGTACGACTTATTTATGCACACAACTGTACATTGAACTTATTAAAAACATTATAGTGGTTGTTAAACGTCTCTCCACTTCCAATATTTGAACCAGAAAGATGCAAAATTTGAACAAAATGAGCGTGAAATAAAACTGAAAAAGTATTTTTTCGTCGACCTCTGCAAAAAATGACATTTTACGTACTAATTTCCGGACGAAAAATCGACTATTTTTGAAGGCAAGTACTTTTCGTCCGCAAACACATTTCGTCCGCAAACTCTTTTCGTCCGCTGTGGCCACTATGATACGGCACGGTACGAGAGCGGCGATTGAGTCATTTTCGTAAATCCACGTTTTAATTAATACATAGGCGCCTGTGACAATAACTGTCATTTGCTGTTGTCAAATTAATTATTTACGAAATCCGCTAGATTTCAGGTAAAGCACTTCAAGAGAGAAGTTTTGGAAATGGTGCTGTTGGAGCACCTGCATCTGAAGTTGCATCAACAAGTACCCAAAATCAAAACTTGTCTCTTGCATCTTCTTCGACAGCAGGAATTAATATCAATAATTGCACAAACTGTACGTTCAATATTCATCTTCAAGATTGATTTAATTTTGTAGTATAGTTGAAATAGAGAGTTGTTACACTTCAAATACATTTTGTTTATATTCATTAAAATTATGATCGAGTCTGCAGTTCGAAGAGTTGGACGTAGCTGAGGCCAGCAAACATGCGAGTACTTACTTTCATAAAGGTATGTAGAGGTCGACGAAAAAATGTAATATGCACCTCGGCGAAAAACTGTCTACTGTCTCGCCTGCTTGCTATCCTCGGCTGCGCCTCGGCTATCAATTTGCAGGCTCGACTATAATAGACAGTTTTTCGTCCTTGGTACATAAATAACTATTTCACTGCTATAAATCGTTTTTTCAGAAGCCAAAGGTGGCCCCAGGGGTTTATCAACTTAAACATAAAAAAGGGGGCGGTATCAAGTAGCACAATATTGACAATATGCTAATTTTTCATTCAACGATTTTTGAGACGGTGGAATCGATCGAGATCTAGAGAATGGAATATATTCAGTTTGCTTGAAATTTGTATGTTGATATATTGTTAAATTTTGGTGAATGCCAGGAAAGATCTCGTGCTTCCGAAGGATGATTATGCCTGCAACCTTCTCCTGTTAGATGATTACCTACCCAATAACACCACGATTTCTAATAATGAGAACAAAATGAGAACAAAATGAGAACAAAATGAGAACAGGTTTAGTTTCTGGAAAATGGTAGCAAGTCCAACATGCTACACTAGAAGGATCTGAGGAAGTGAACAGATATTGATGTACAGGAGGCCCACTCCCACATTTCCACGCAAGCTATAACTGAAGGAGGTGGAATAAGTAAGTCGTCTGTACACAGATTTATAGTAGTATTAATTGAATTGAATCAATATTTAACAGTTATGGCGCAACATGCATTATTGGTCACGTAAAAATCTCCACCGGGTAGGGATACCAATTTTCAAACCATGTGGAGTGTGAATGTATGGTGGAATTTTCCATAAAGACACACTCACTAGCCTGCACTGCCCCTATATTTTTAGAATTTATACGAAATGTACTTCAGGGAATGATACAAGATATTTCTTATAAAAAAATACAATTTGTTTGATGGAATCAACATGGTGCTTCACCACACATAATCACAACATTGTTATCGACTATCACTTTCAAGATCGATGGTTAGAAAACAGAGGCCATATTTGGAGACCTACACGTTCTTCAGATATGATATAGTTACACTTCTTCCTGTGAGGTTATTTGAAAATAGTAGGGTATGAAACAAAATTCGCGACTTGAACGACTTACAATATAACATTTCACTATTCTGAAGTTCCATTGTCATTTTTTATTTTACTTCACAATGTTTCAATTGTTTCCAGTGAATAGTGAGACTCAGAAAAGTTGTAATATTACTACTACGGGGCCAGATAGCCGAGTGGTTAAAGCGACATTGTTTCAATCGCACTCTGGTTGCCAGTCAAAGGTTCAAACCCTAGCGACTGCAGACATTTTTCTGATGGCCCGAGAAAGTGCTAGGAATCGCACGTAAAAAGGTAAGACCTCGTTAATCCTTGGCTCGCACAAGTTTCGACTTCTGAGGGCTGCCGTTCATGAGGGGACGACAGCTTAGTTAACAGAAAAAACAATAACCCGTAAGTATAAGTAAATAACTATCTTTGATTTGTCGAAAAAATAGCACAACCTTACAAAAACCTCAAGTCATCGATTTGAATTGAAAAAAAAAGAGAAAAAATTGCTAGTACGAAAATTTACTTAATGCCTCTGGATTTTAGAATACCTTGTTTTCACAAGAACTTCACACTCTGATATTTTGTCGAATTCATTAACTTAATTAAATAAATTAACAGATATCTTACTTGGCTTTCAAATTATAGCGTTTTCAAATTATTCGATTCGTTTCAAAATCAGTTGTTTCTTCGACTCATCAAATATTAAGAAAAATGAGAATAGTGAAAAATTCATGTCGATTCATTCATTCCAAACTTGCTCTGCCCTAAAGAAAACAAACATCGGACAGACATAATACCTGACATCCCAAAGAATCTGTCCGCATTTGATAGTCGGAAAAATCGGAAAACTCCAGAAGGGAACGCACTTGATATTTATATGATATTCAGAGCCAGCCCAAGGTAAATTTTTCACCCGGAAGAGAGGGTAATTTGGCATCACCCCTAAAAACAAAAAATCACCACGATTGAGAATTATAAAAGTTATACGAGGTGCTCAGAAATTGGCGCCGAATTCGGCTATCTCGAAAGTTGTGTAACAGACACGAACACTCAACAGAACTCCAGGTCACCCGGATAGTGGACGCCACCTTCCAGAGCTGGAACCGCACGATCAAAGGACACCTTTCAGGAGCAGTCTTCCTAGACGTCTCCAAGGCCTTCGATAGAAGAGGTTAGAAGCAGGAGTACCACAGGGAACAGTACTGTCGCCACACCTGTTTTCGATCTACACCGCATTCTTGCCTATGTCGGACAATCCCAAGAGCAAACTGATACTCTATGCAGATGACACGGCAATCTTTGCTGAGTCATCCCATGAGAGAGGAGTAACATCGAAGCGGCAACAACAGATCAACAAGCTGGAACCGTGGTTCAATCGTTGGAAGATCGGAATCAATGCAGATTCACGAGGCGACGTAGGACACCAGAAAGCCATGTTACTGTGAACGATGAGAAAATTCCATGAGTAGACGAAGCCGTAGACCTAGGAGTAACCTTGGACAAGAAACTCACGTTTCAGAGGAACGTCTCCCACAGATTAGCTCTAGCGAGAGCCGAAATGCATAAGCTATGGCCACTCATTGGACGTAGGAGCAACATGGCAACAGTTGAAACTACGCCTCATCAGGACAATCCTTCTGCCAATCATGCTGTGCGCTTCTACTTTGGGGGCAATGCGCGAACACGTATAGACAAATGATGCAGGTCTTCTTCAATGTCTGCCTGAGAATGGCAACAGACGCACCACGATATATGCCTAACAGGTTTATATACCGAGACTTAGACATCCACCCGGACTATATCGACATACTGATCAGATACCATGTGTGGACTACTCTAGACAGAACCCACTGCTCACTGCCCACTGCTCACGGAGCTACATGAGAACTGACGTGAGCAAGACGACAGAGACAGACACAAATACAGAAGACCTTGAACCAGGGAGACAACGACACCCCTAAAGAAGTTCGACGGAATCGAAACATACGGCGACGCCGTCTACTAAACAGGCTTCAAATCACGATTAATCATGCATTTATGTTTCAGATTCCAAGAAGAACCGTCCAAGAAGTAAATTCAGTAAATTCACTACACAACACTTGGCTATTAGCCAAGCGTTTTTTCAGGCCTTCAGCCAGTTTCAGGGGGAGCACCATGCACATAAAGCTCATGTCAGATATAAGGGAGCTTCAGGCCGATAATGGGTCGAGCACTCCATATCAAACGATCAGATTTTATTCTGCTGATCGCCAATAATCAGGATGAGGAACGGCTTTAACGAGCGGGGGTGGTGGATGGGGGGGGGGGTGAGCTTTCGAGTACGTACGAGTGGTGGGGAGTCCATCCTTCCGGGCCTCAACCTTAGGGGGTGCATGGTGGATGGTGTGACTCAGTATACTTCTGCTTGAAAGAGCCAATGTATTGTCGAATAACATACCTATTGCAGTTTTGTAAACAAAAATTTTGTGAAAATCAACATTAACATTTTACTATAAACGTTAATGTGGATTTTCATCAAGTATCGGCTACATCGACTCAAAATTTTAGTTTTTTGTTCAGTTGAATATGCTCCATACTGTCTTAAATTCATCACGTGATGAAGAATGCTCCAAATATAATGCACATGCATGGAACGAACAGAGAAGCGATAGAGCATGGCTGAATTACACACAGAGGTCCAATTGGGAACGCGGAGAAAAGAGGAGCAGCAGTAAAACAAGTTACGCGCAAATATGAATCTTTCGGATGTTGCCCGCGAGTGCGACAAAAGTGACACCATCGAATTTATAACGGTCAGTTAGGTACATGGAGAAGGAGTCTAATTTTCCAGTGGACTATAAATCAAATTTGCAAGGAAAACATTCCAGCAGTTTCGACTTTCCTCTGCAGTGGAATAACGCTGAAATTGAAAATAACGAGGCGAGCTTACCGATTATTTTGCATAACTTTGCCATGACAACCTAAAATATTTCCGGAAATTTTTATCCTCCAGGGTACCCTGGGCGAAATTAATAAGTGGAAGTTTTGCTTTCAAATATTTGACATGTGGTAGTTGACATTTTGCATAAATGTACGAATGGAATTTTATTTTCCATATGAAAGGAGATGATATTTCATAATTATGTTACTAAACATTTCGAATGTGTCTGAAAATATTTTGAGGACTTCTTGCATTTCAACAATGAATAGGTCCATCGATAAAAAAATTATATCAATCAAATTTCTACCTATACTTGACTACATGAATTTAATATTAGAAACTATTTTATTCACCTTATCTTTTCGTGAAAACTTGGTTGAAATTTCCAGACGCTTTCTTTGTATCTACTACGCTGATTGATTTCTCATTTTTGTTAAAGTATTTCAATTATCTTCGCAATATGCATAATGTATATTTTTGTTGTTTTTCCATAATTTCTTATCTAATTATAAAGTATTCTCCGCAATATTATTTTTTTGAAGCCTTTAATAACTTTACTACAATACGAACTAGAAAATTGAGCCTAACTGGTTAGTGGTTAAGATGTCAATGGGTGCGACTAACAGCATGAAGCTATTGCAGCCGCTTTTCGCTTCACGTGTTAGTCGGCTGACAGGTCTTCCAGCCGCTACAGATCAATAAAGCGCTCTATTTTCCGCTGGATTTATTTGAAGCGGTTCAGTGGTCTGTAATTTGGACCGTCTAGTAGACTTGTAATGCGCTTTTATACTTTATGCAGCAAAGCGCTTTCCGGTTTTTTCTGATAGACACATATTTTAAACACACCGCCACAGTACGTATGCGTGTTGTGGTGTTGTGTCAACAAAAGCCATTCATGGCCCACTTATGTCATAACTTGTTTTGAATAATCTCCAAGTCAGATGAAATTAGAATTAATTTAATATATTTTGGTGTGAAATTTTCTTACCGAATCCCCCACCTGATGGAATTTATTGCAGGAAATTTATCTCGTACATGATTTTTTTTTTTAAATTATTGGCAATAATTCACTTGGGAGATTATAAGTGATAATTTTTAACTCATTCGATATCCATTTGGGAACTTAGACTTGGTATACTTGAGGAACAGTCAATATTTTGAAAAAGTTAAAATTAAGCCCTTTCTAAATTACTTCCAATGTTGATTACAAGGCAAATCAGGGGCGGCTCGAAGCCCGGGCGACTATTGTGAATTTCTCCAAGAATGAAAAATGTATTAACAGCTATTTGCACCGGTTCTCCTTAATAACAAACTCAGCTAAGTGGAGGATCAGCTTAAGGTACACCTTAAGGTAAAGCTGGTTTGCACCGTTGACTCCTGACCTAACCTTAGCTGAGTATTGGAAATGTTTGGCAACAGCGCAAAAATGATCACGTAACCAACAACGAGACGTTAAACAACGCAAAGTTTTAAAAAATATGCACATTGCCCAAGCGCTGTCAGTTCTGTCTAATTGAAAAGGCTGGCGGGAGTTTGGCATGTAATTTGGAAAATTTGTCTCTACCGGAAAATCTAGCCACAATTTCTCCAAGAGAGCTGCGTGCACATTAGTTAAAATGCCTAGTTTATTAGCCATCCTAACCTGACCTGACTTACCCTAGGTAAACACAAAAGTATTCATCCAAAATGTTTACGACATAAAGATGTGGTTAACAATTTTGGATGAATGAGAAAATGAGACTCGCCATTCCATTTCTCCAGTACAAAGCAACAGAATATTTTTAAGTTCGTAAGTAATCTAAATTAACAATATATTAATAGACATTTTGAGTTGAAAATGAAAATTATTCTCATACTTTCACATCATAGGGATATTCAATATCAGCCTTAATCATCAGGTTTATTATATAGAGACCTGTAGGTTTGGTCGCCCTAAATAGAGGGAAAAATACAATCACATCAACAAAATCCAGAAAAATTGCACGAAATACTTTGACCAACAAGAAAATAGGATAATATTTCGAGTAGGAAAAGTGAAGTTAAGTAGTTAAGTAGAACCTAAGCCTGGAGTATCTGATGCTAATCTTGACTGAGGCTTATGCTGTCCTCAAATAGCGGTGCAAACCAAAATCGTAATGTAAGGTCCACTTAAGTCTTAAGGTAACCTAAAGTTGAACCGGTGCAAATAGCTGTGAGTTATCCAATCTTTCCCTCAAACCTATACAACAAGTACTTTCATAGGCAAGTATACAACAGAAAACAACTACTACCCCCAATGACCGTTGAATTATATCTGTAAGATACTCAGCAATGCCCTCAAAATCTCATAGCTCAGATTATGTTTCTACACAAAAGCTGAACAAATTTTCATTCATTTTCA
Source organism: Chrysolina oricalcia (assembly GCA_944452925.2). Lineage (NCBI taxonomy): Eukaryota > Metazoa > Arthropoda > Insecta > Coleoptera > Chrysomelidae > Chrysolina > Chrysolina oricalcia. The sequence continues at coordinate 32,180,811 of OX101808.2, forward strand.
AGTATCTGTCAAATATAATTCAACGTTCCTTAGGGGCTGTAGACCTGTAGTTGTTTTCTGTTGGATACTTGCCGACAAAAATATCTGTTATATAGGTCTATCAATGGAATGTTTACTGTTTTTAGAGAGTACGAATTTGAGAAAACGCCGTTGCATACTTAACTTTGATAGGATGAATATAAGTGTTTAAAGCTGCATCCCAAATTGAACCGCATTAACGATTATGACTTTCTACAAGCGAATAATATTAAATGGTCCTCAATTTATTAACTGCATACTTTGTATGAAAACCCTAGTTAACATGGGAATCAGTATCTAATTATATCAAAATATTTTTTCCTGCGAAGTATATAAGTAGTGTGTTTTATCGATGATGATACCATAAGTGCTTTGAAAATTACCGATAATTCTAAAAAAAAAGTGCTTTTTAAAAACTGCACGAGGTTATTCTTTTCGTTGTTTCAAAGCATAAATTAAAAACGAATGAAATAACCGAGTGCAGTTTTTTCAAAAAATTATTTGGTTAATTTTTAAAGCACGAACGGTATTCGGTAGAAAATTTCAAGAATGCAAAAGATTTATATTATTTTTTGTATAGTTGATACTACAATTATTGAAAGTAATATTTTGTATTTTCTCCTAGCGCGCTGAATTACAGCAATAATTCCACACCTCTTAAGGACATTTTAACTCATGGAATTTTCAATGTAAACCGTTAATACCGTTCTATCCCACCAACATTTGATGATATGGAACTCAGTTTTAGTTCAACTTTAACTAATGAGCTTCAGTTATCTGCTTAATGAAAAATGGCTTAATCATTTGCAAATCCAATACTATCTCCGTTGTTACTCAATGAAGAAAGTTTGTTAATATATAAACTGAATATTGTTGTTTCGAGTATGGACTGTTGAGGTGCTCCATAGTCGAATCACCTTCTCACTGCTCAATACATCATATAGTCTTACTCCCTGGCACCTTCTTGTTAATAACTTTCAAGTAATTTGAATATTTTTTCATAGAGAGATTTCAGTCCAGTAAGGAGGAGACGCCAAGAAATCTTTGATGAATTTGTCTTATCTTATGAAAAAACTCGTCCTTTTGAACAATCTGGGGATATTCAAGGTCAGTTGTTAAAATCAAGCCCTGGTGGTGGCAAATATGAATGCCGAAAAATTGGCAGTGTAACAAATATCTCTAGAAAATTATGGCCATTCAGAATGGAACACCTAGTTTCAGTTTTCTTTTGCAAATGTGCTTAGTTAGACTTTTAGTTTCAATTTTATGGACTGTCCATATAAGAACCTCAACAACAACCTCACATAACTAGTTTTTTTCAATTCGTTAATAAAGTTTCTTAACCTCGCGCAAATTCGAACGACTAGCAAACCAACAAGTTGTGTTTACTGTTTACCAGACACATTTGACTGTCTGAGATACACCCAGTCTTAAAATAACATTTTCTCATTACCATCTATTGGCAGCTTTCATGCATTAGAAGCCAGAGTACTTAATGTAGATAATTCGCAATTCTATACAGACACGTTGCAAATCAAATTGTGATTGCGATTTAACGTATGTAATTGTTCTTTTTTACATACTGACTCATTTAAAGAATCATCTATCGAAAAGAAATTCAACCATAGGTGTAGTTAGTAGCAGAACAAGTATGCATGTGGGATTGCAAAAATAGTGAAAACGAATGAAGGAGTAAAAAAAATGGAAAAAATATCTAAATACCAATGATAAGAAAATAAAGATAAAGCATATGTGAAAAAATAAGCAAGAAACACAATACTCAAGATTGTCACATATAATCCATTACAAATAATTTCAAATTATACAGGGGAGAAACAGAAGGGGAAGTATGGATTGGAGTGTGGTATAAAAATATAGATTGTCAACAATATGAGACTTGCAAAGGCAAAGATCATAGTGTACCTTGGACCATCAATTTATTGACAAATGCTACCAAGTACGCTACAGCAACTCTTCTAATACAAAGTTTACTTATCAGAGTAACTCTACTAATACAAAGTTTACTTATCAGAGAGCATGAGCATCGCTGTGCATTTGCCATTGATTGATCATAAAGTTCGCAGTATATGGAAAAGTTTTTTTTTATTATGGATTTCTCAAAAAAAAAATTCTTGATAAAAACCTTTGCTTCATTCCAAACCTGAATTACGAACAACAAAATTAAATTTTATACGACCCTATACAAGGGAGATTAAAAAGCATGCTTTGTTTTCAAAAAGTATAATCTCATCACTTTATTTCTCTTGGTAGAATTAAGAGTCAAGGGGAAATATTGTTCAAAATCGAATAATGATCCAGAAATTCTAATCATAGCCACCTATATCCAATATAATTTTTCAACTTTTTTCCTTATCGCCATGTACGACTTAAGGAAAACTATGCCAAAAGGATGGAATATTGTTATAGATGATGATATCATTCTCTGAATGTTCTCACCTTCCTTGCTTCTATCAGAAAATCATTAAATTGAAATATGTGACGAAATTTCACGAAATCTTGCTGCAAATAGTAAATAATAAAAGTGAATTGTTTCCAAGATATGATACCAGGACGAAATTAAATTTATTTTCACACTACGAATAACATTTTTTATACAAATATGACCCATTATTCTATGAGGAGGTCGTCATTGTCAATTCATTGCTTTGTACGGTGTGCATTGTGGACATCATTCGAATGTTATCAGGAATTGTGAAATAAGATAATTTTTGTATGGTTTGACATCAGAATGCACCTAAAATATTTTACTGAATTTTTTGCAGCATTCAACGTGAAAAATTGACGTTTAAACCAATTCAATAATTTATTCACATATTATTATGCATTTGGAAATATCGTAAGTTGTTACATACGACTTTGACATCATTACCTAGCTTCTCTAGTATCACAGATGGCTTTGAAACCAAATTCATTTATTATTGTAAACAAACCATTTTTGACGTATCGAAAATAACTTTCATTAATATTTTGAGTAATTTCAGTAGGTTTTCAATTCAATCATGGCTGCTCGACTAAGTATACAGGAGAGATTGGAGATCCTGATGATACATGGTGAAAATTATCATAGTTGTAGAGACACCGCTGATATTTTTGATGAAAGACATCAAGGTAATAACGTCCATAATTCGACAATTACAAGAATTTTGAAAACATTAGGAAAATATGGACATTTTGAATATTTTACGACTGAAAATCCAAGAAAGTCATTATCGCAAAGATTTGCGTGGGGTCAGTCCTATTATTCACGGCAATAGTCTTGCTTGATGAATATGAGTTCCATTTCATGCCTTATATTTTACTTTTCACTGTTTCAACTGAAAAGGAATTGTGCCTGTTTTAACTATATCTACGTTAAAGTAATAAAATCCGGTGCACCCATGGATAGTTCCGTGACATTAGCAGGTCTTATTGTTAGATTAATCACATTTCAGTAGCATCACTTATTCATTTGTTTTGTCGAGTCAAGGTCAAGTAATAACGCGGGAGTCATGGATATTTATATGTATTTTTGATTCTGATAAGAGTCTGCGATTTATGAAATCCACCTCTGCGGCAATTGTTAGTGGGCAGTACTCTCCCACACATCTAATTCATTTATTATTTAAATACATACTAAAATCATGTACTTTTTCGTAGACATTTTTTCCACAATTGTTGATGTTGTTATTAGAGCTGTGCCTCACTCGTAAAAACTGATCACTTAGAAGGACAAGCGAGCAATTTGAATAAGTGTAATTTTTATCATGCTGACATTTCTTATTCACTCTACATAGTAAGACAAATTCATTGTTGTGAACATGTTATGTCAACATCACTTCTCCTTATTTTTTTCATGGATATATTAATATTTAAAAAATATTTCACACTGTAGCGTGTAAATTTTCGCTACTTTATTTTGTAAATTTTTAGAAAGCTTTAGAGCAATGTAGACTTCACCCTGTCGTGACCTTCTTTCAATGAGCTTTAACACATGTGTTCATAGTTCATAGTCGGTTGTCTAACGTCATTCATAGAAACCTTATCAACATACCCATGCTAATTTCGATTCAAAAACCACATTCAATGATCAATTCACATTTTATAAGTTGTTACAAGGAGAATAATTAAGTTCTGGATGCATACGTTGTGGTCCTGTTTGGTTTTCAGAGTAGCGGCTTGTATTTCTGCTTACTAGAAAAGTGTGATCTGTTTTACGCTTTGAAAGTGAATCTAAAAATGATTAAAGGTAAATAAAAATGATCTCTAAAAAAATATCCTCCTCACTTTGGCATCTAATGTTGTCTTCAACCGAATTTTCGTGAGTGCTTCATATGTATGTCTGAGTTCTGGTTATTGATCATAAGAGTGTCTTCGAATTATTGCCTCTGCTTCAATTTTTAGGGTTTAATGTGATTATAAAAAAATGTTTTGTTTGTTTTCGGCTTTCGTTTATTTTTATTTGTCAGCTGTCCGATTATATTTCAACTGTCAGCTGTCAACTGTTTCTTTTTTCGAGATATCAGTGTAGCCAAATTAGCTTTTGGGGTGTCTGACCAGAGACAACCAAACACACCAATACTTTTAAGATGGTCAGATTGGTCGGTTATGCATGGAACATGAAAAAATTTAAATATCCGAATGTTGGTACCCTAACTTCCGAATTGAAAAATCTTCGAGGTGGGTTTCGTTTCTGACTGAGAGACGAGAGTTTGATGGTAGAATTCGTGAAAGCTACAAGTGACTAGCCATACAGTAGGGGTTCCTGGTTTTGTTCGGCTGACGATTCCTGAATTTATAAAGTGATCCTTCGTGGATATTCCGTTCTACCCATCTCACCATCAACTCCAAAGTCCTGGTTTTTGATAGATGCCTATCTTGGACAGTTACGACAATATGGCGTTTGAAAACTTTGTACCACGCCAATACCGTTTTTCTACAAGATAAAACCCTTCACGGAAGGTGAGTTTTCCAACTTTTCTTTTCATAGTTTTCACGCTAGCGACTGTTTAGAACAGTTATTTACTAAAAAACATTCATAGGGTTGTTGTACCCGGAGGAATTTAACCCAGGAAATTGTCAAGATTCCTGCTTGGTTAAGCCCCACGTCTTCCTGTTGTGGATATTTATGATGTTATGGCTCATTTGCCAGAAATGTTGACTACCTGGTTTCGCCTGATGAATTGCTGATTGCTGTCAGATATGATGAAGCCGTCTTCGTTGAAAGTCTTCGTAGACTCACTTCCCTCATCACTCCGGTACTGGTTGGCCTAGGATCGAGTCCAAAATCTTCACGTTAGTGTCACCGAAGGAACAGGTTTCACTTACAATTTTTTATATAGGAAGAAATCCTACCATTTTAATTTTAATTATTAATTCAATGTTGATATTCTCCGGTTGAAGTTTATATCTTTCAACGACGATCTGTAAACCACCACACAGTACTATGCGCTGGGAAAATTGATTTCCTAATAAAATCTTACATGCAATAAATTTGACCTCATATGCAACAGATATCGATTATTGAATATTATTAGAATCTCAGTCTTATTTTTGGAAACTGTTACTCTGACCAGTGAAAATTAATTCGAATCAAATGTTTGTGTGTTTATTTATGTTTTATTTATTTATTGATTAACACTGTTCAACTTGACAACATCGTATGGTAAAGTCCCTTATAGTTTTGGGTATAACATCTAAATTGTCATTATTCGGTTGCTCAACAAGTAAGTATTTTTTTAAAGAGAAACATTCTCAATTGAAAATTGAATCAATAGATAGTTGATTATTTATTAAATGTCCAGTTTCCATTGGAGATTCTTATCTATGAATGAGATAAGGGAGAATGTTATTCAGAAGTTTCACCGCACAAGAAATAGTCCAACAATTTCTCATTACAGTGTGAAATTGCTTCTGAAGAGTATGTTTTCCAATTCTTCCGACCTCCCTGATGATCTTAGAAGAGTGAAATAGATTTTTGTCGACCAAAATGTATTGGAGGCCTAGCGAAAGAGATGCAATTCACGCATCAATGGAATGAGCGATTTTCTGTGAGTGATACTTCTGAATAACATTCTCCCTTATCTCATTCATAGATAAGAATCTCCAATGGAAACTGGACATTTAATAAATAATCAACTATCTGAATGAAAATGCAAATTTTCACTTTCGGATTTTGCTTCTCAAATTATATAGGGTCTTTCTCAATATCTATCAGATGTAGTTCAATGTCCAGCGTGGCTTTTGCCGGGGAAGTAGTTGTTTTCTGTTAGATATTACAAAAAAGTAACTTCAATTTTATCGTAGGGTTTTTCCATTTCCAGAGGAGTATTGATTCAATTTTCAATTGAGAATGTTTCTCTTTAAAACATGAATCCCTTCCAAGTGAGGTTGTACGATGGAAAACAGCGACTAAATTCCAACTTTCAGTCGCAGATGATTCCACAATTGACTTTATGAACATCCTGTTCATATTTTCAATGAAATCAACAAGTAAGTACTCTTTGACATAGACATATTAAAAATAGCTGTGGCCGTTTTTGTGACCATTCTGTTACTGCTCAATGATATAATTCTGTTATAAAGTATAAACGAACCCATAGTGCCTACCGACGAAGAGCTGCCGTCTGCATTGCTCCTTTTTATTTAACTTTTTAGAAAATAGGGTTGCAACACTTTCAAATTAATAAGAAATTTTGAAAGTACGTATTGTAATGTTTTTTCTATTTTTAATTGAACTATTTCATAGTTTTTCTATGATCATATCAAAATGAGTCCATTACACGACCGTATATTCAATCATAAATATCAATTTTTTGCACATAGTTTGCACCTGACACGATGTGGTACTGCATTTGTTGCCTAGCAACCAACGCATTATGATTTACTAATTGGTAGGGGAGCGATACTCTGTGTCATTATTTTTATAGTTGAAAGAGATAGCGACCTTTAAATATAATTAAAATTGTTGAGTTGGCGGGAATTCGGTCGGGATATTGAATAAAACCAAATTTCAAATCGACGATGTTTTGAAACTGTATTGTTTCATCTTCAGTACTATTTAGGGTGGTTCTCCAAGTTCAAATGTATTGGAAATAAATGCAATCGTCATGAAATATGAATACTGGTTAACAAACTACGTAGACACAGAAACATAAAGATGAACAAACTAGTTTGTTCCACTAGTTCGTGTCGAGTTCGTGGTAGGTGATCAACGCATGAAACATACACGAAATTTCTTATTGTTCTTCATCAAAGGTATGCTGATTGGATACTATTTTCCTAGATAAATCAATGAGAAATTGCTCTAAACATGATACTCTAACATAAAATTCTACAAATTAAGAGTATTTATCTTCAGTTTTTCGCAAACATTATTTCAGAACTCAACTCTTATCTGAGTGGAGTATTATGAATTTTAGGTTGAGTTTGTTTGTCAGTTGATGTGTCAAAACAATCATATGCAAGAAAATATGATTTACTTTCAATGTTGAATATAACATCTCATCCTCTGACAGCCTCAGAGAGGTTCCAAAAAAGAAGGCGTGTAAATTGTGTGCAGGTCTTGAAGCTGGTTATAGTTCCTACAATTTAGCCTAATCTGATCTGATTCATCAGACGACCATTCCGATACATCTGAAATTGTGTGTTACTTTAGATTATCTAGATTTGTATGTTTCGTTCTAATTTCTTTGTATTATTCGAATTCAGTCATTCAAGTATTTATTTGGATTCATTCAATAAAGATATCTAATGGATTTGGACCCCCTAATAAAAGAGACAAGAGTTCTTAATTTTTCCATCCTTTTTGACTGGGATAGCGCTCTGTGATTGGTAACTATAATGGCGGGGAGTTTGAATGACAAGACAGCAACAGATGAAAATAATATTTAAACTTCCTGCCATTATAGTGACCAATCACAGAGTACGTCCCCTAGCAACAAAGATGGAAAAATTAAGAACATTTATCTCTTTTTATTAGGTTGTAACTATCACCTAAATTGTTTTTCGTATACATTTTTTTTATGTTTTCCTTCTGGCAATTATTTTAATCAGTTTACAATTATTGAAGATGTTTTATTCACTTATTATATAAACTCGATATATACGCAAAAATTTCGAAAAATTATGTTGTCCACCTAGCTTGTAGTAAACGAAGTGAGTTCTTGTAACCAAGAGAGCTTCCTGGAGCCATAATGATTGATGTAGCCATTGAAAGTCAAGTTTCTACAACAAATTGGGTGCAATTTGTGGTAGGTTATAACTACCATTCACATTTCCAATTCATAAGACATGGTAACTGTTCTATGAATTATTGAAACATAAATCATTTTCCCCATTGTGTTCACACTTGAGCCATATTTCAAAGAATATTGCATTTTAGCCATTCATGTTTAAGAGCCTCTACATGACGGATAATATAATGTATTGCGGCTTTCCCAAAGGTGGGTTGTGTTCACCCATGTACGAGAGTTCACGAATAATGAATAGATTGGCAGCTCAAAGTACAGTTCCGGGTTAGGGAAATTGAAAGGAAATAGACGACGATTGAAGGCGATTGAAACTTTCAAAAGGAAATTGTGGTGGGTCCAGATTGCAAAGAAGATTGAAAGGAAGAATGTGGAAAAAACAATACTGAAGAGGTGGAGAGGCATAGGCTCAGCGTTATTGGCCTCACTACTATTTCTATAAATTCCATGAAGTAACGCATAAATTCATTTTTAGTCGAACAAACAGTTTAGATGACAAATCTCAAAGAAGATGTTTCATTTCAATTTACTGCATTTTCACGTAACATGTGAATATACTGGGTGAACAATCTTCGACATTCTTTTCAATTGATTAGTTTCATTCGGTACCCCAAGAAACATTACATGTTCATAGAAGGGATGAAAAAAGCTTGAATATCGAATTGACTTAAATAAACAAACAGAGAATCTGATCAGAACGTCAAAAAATGTATCCTGATAATGGAGGTTGGCGACATTTGCTCAAAATACATCAAAATACAATTCGGTGAGTATAAATGTAAATATTCACATATTAAAATAATCAGACAATCACCTATTTCGAATTTAGAAACTATTTGAAAGTTCAATTGGTGAAATTCATCAAATAAATCAGCTCACAATTTCTGTTTTGAATTCGTTTTTAAATTTCATCAAGGAATTGCCTTTATAATAAACAGATTTTTTCCAAAATTTGCATTTCGGTTTTGAATACTCCAGTAAAAACGAAATTCGAGCATTTAATATTTTTAAGAAACTTCAAAGGTATTTATGGTTTCTTATTTTGAAAAGAATGTCAATAAATGGGGCTATTCATTTCTGATTTCATCAATATGTTTTTCCATGATAGTTCATTGTTTTCGTAATTAAATTAAAAATTTTTTCTTCATTTTTTATTTCATTATGATTACTAGAAATTATCGTGAAACACCCTATATATATATATATATATATATATATATATAAAAATATAAATAGAAAAGTTATTGGGTATAGCCCTCATATTGTTGTGCAACCGTAGACACGTGTTTCGAGCATTAAGCTCTCATCAGTACGGTAAACTCAAGTGCGAAGATGTACAACACCAGGACTGCACTGATGAGGGACTTCATCCCGAAACCGGTCTGCAGTTGGTTCCTTGTTTGGATCAGGCGGTGTCCTGCTGTCTGTCTCTGAGAGCTCTTGCAAAGTTGTTCCTTCAAAGTAAGGATCTTTGCACATATGTCTGACAGATATAATTCAATATCTGTCGAGGTATTAGCCAGAGAAGTAGTTGTTTTCTGTCGGACATATGCCATACAATCTATACAAAGGTATAGTGAGTTCCTAAAGGATTGTTTTCGACTGTTTTACAGTCACTGGAACATTTATTGCTCCTTGAAACAAGTATTCAGCATATACCATTTCGCATCCGAAATGTCCTTCTGGAGCGCTCTCTAATCTGTTGCCGTGGTGGACCCTGTAAGCGATTGCAGTGTTCATCCCGGCGTACGATGACGGGCACCGGGCCCCCGCATGTATACAACCGTGATAACCAGGACTGCACTGATGAGGGACTTCATCCCGAAACCGGTCTGCAGTTGGTTCCTTGTTTGGATCAGGCGGTGTCCTGCTGTCTGTCTCTGAGGGCTCTTGCAAAGTTGTTCCTTCAAAGTAAGGATCTTTGCACATATGTCTGACAGATATAATTCAATATCTGTCGAGGTATTAGCCAGAGAAGTAGTTGTTTTCTGTCGGACATATGCCATACAATCTATACAAAGGTATAGTGAGTTCCTAAAGGATTGTTTTCGACTGTTTTACAGTCACTGGAACATTTATTGCTCCTTGAAACAAGTATTCAGCATATATATATATATATATATATATATATAATTTTTCAATATTTAGACTTCACTATTATATTTATTTTTCAACATATCAATAAAAAAGTTATAAAAATAGTATTAAATGTTCAAAGTATTGCAAAAATATCAAACAGAGCTTATTAAATATCCGTCGAGGTATTAGTGAAGGAAGTAGTCGTTTTCTCTTAGATATTTGTCACTGATTCTACCTTGTAGAACTAATGGACAGAAACGTGGTTCAATCTCTATTTGTTTTGGTCATTCGGTTCTTGCATTTATACAAAGATGCGGTATAAAACTAAAGACCTCGCCTACATGTTTTTTTATTATGCCACGATGCTTTCGATACTCAGTATTCCATCTGGTTAGCGTCGAGTGACATAATAAATGATATTTGTGGTATACGTTTATAATAAGACGTAATATATGCGCTTACAAATTCCAATACGTCATCATTAATAAGGCAACGAAAAAAATTAAATATATAGCCGGGCAGAGAGGTATATCTTTAAATTATTCATTTAGAAATTGATGGAAATGTAATTTATGCAGAGTATTTTAATAAATTCACAGGAAAAAGAAATGAGTTTTGTTCCTGATGGCCGTACTCTTTGAGTGCCCCGATTTGTTACAGGAAATACTAATATGTGATATCAAGTGACATTCAGAAAATGTACCGACCGATAATGACCATTTTTCATAAGCAATAAAAGTATAAAGGACGTGCAAATAATAATGGTACAGCTTGTGTAAATTGTTATTCATATACATAAAATTGAATGTGAACAAGAAAAGTAAACAGTTGTTCTCGTTAATCCATTTTTAAGTTATCTTGTGACTGAAGGCAAAATTAAATAATAAATATATGAACCAATGAACCAAGTAGACCAGAAGTTGATACACGGTATATTAGATATAATATAAATAAAAATGTAAATACAAAAAAAAACATAAATATCAGAATGTAAAAATTGGACGAATATACAATAAAAAAATAAAGCATTCAAAGTTGAAGTTAAAAGGAAATAAAAATATATAATGAAATACAAAAAATACTAGTAACCATAAATATACACGTAAACAAAAATTTTGATTAAAAATATCACAAAAAAATGACTAGTCGTATAAGTTCAGAAAAGAATTGAGCATATTCAGTAGAGTGACCCCATTTTTATTTTTTAGTAACTATATCGTGTATCATATATCTCTCCGTATGACGTAACCATAATTTTACATTAGTTTTGAATGAGTTGAAATTTTCGATCGATTTCAAGTGATCTGGTAGGATGTTGTTTAACTTTCAACTCGGGGCGACGACGGCGCCGTAGGCTTTTCTCATATTTTGGCACTAGTATAATGACCGTGATCAATGGGAGCAATTATATATATTTTTTGGTTTAGCTGAGACAAAAGAGTTGTCTCGGGTCGAAAAGTTGACTCACTTGAGTATGTTTTTTTTGTATATAATTCTGATTATCCATTTTTGTAAAGTGACAATATTATTCAAATGACAGTCATTTATACTCGTACCTCTCCATCCTAGGGTATGGAAGTTGAGACTGTATTAGGGAAAAATAAATGGTTTTCAAATGGGCATAAACAGAATTTCTTAATGACATCTATACATACTTGCTGTGACGGTTTGAGAGAAACTCTTCATTAAATTGTAAACCCAGGATTTTGTTAAGTTTACCATGAAATAAAGTAAATAAACCAAAAACAAAGTCGATATTCCAGTTGATATATACACACTCTGCCTCGTGTCTTCAAGGCAATGTCTATATTAGAAATGCTTACCTGGACACTTCTTCAGTAAAGAGGATCAATAATATTTTTCTGAATATATAAAGTTAGTCTGTCTTATGGTGTAACGTATACCTGATTGCAATAGACGTATAAAAACGATTGTAGTATTTTATTTCAATAAAGTCCCTAACATAAACCTTATAATAGATTTGAACCCGGGACCTCTCGATTTCCAGTAACGTGCGTTGCCGTGTTAGGAACTAGTGGCGCAGTTAGTAACATACTCGAATGGAAATTGAGAAGTACCGGGTTCAAATCCTGGCTGGTCCGATTATTTAATTTAGTTTTTCATTTTTATGTCTATATGGCCGATATCCTTTTTTCATCCTACTGATTTATAGACACTAAAATCGTTACTTTTCAAAGAAGAATATTCACTCACCAGTTCTATATCCGGCATTGGAAAGATACGTAGCAAACGATCTGGTTTCGTGGGTAGCCTGCCATTGCGCGCTGGAGCAATTGTCGTTGTTTGTGAAAACCTGATGATTGTGCATGTACATCCCGGTGAGCAATGACGACCTCGAAGGGCAGCACATCGGAGTGGTCACGTATGCATGTCTGAACTCTGCACCTTGATCTCGGATGCTGGTCAAAGTTTTAGGCATGAAATTCAAAGAGCCCAGCTCCACGTCTTGGTCGTCCGTCAGGATTAAAATTATATTAGGCTTGGGATTCGACCTCGACGAGGTCAACGGCGAAAATACTTGGGATTTTCGTTGTCTACGTTGCAGGGAAGCATCACAGTCTATGTTGACTAAGCATAAAATTAGCAATGGGATCATTGCGGGAAAACTGGCCATTATACTAGCTTTCTTCGAAAGTATATAGGTACTTATAATAAAATATTGATTTCTGTTCGATGTCTTGAACAAGGAAAAGTTATTTTCCTTCGTCTGGTTCCCCTCTACGACATCTTCGTTATTTTCAGCTGGAGATGGCAAACGCTGAGTGCATGTGGCTACAATAATAAAGATGAGTTTCTTATCTCCATTTCGCCGAGACGCAATCTTCTGTGCATGACCTGCAATAAAAATGTATGTCAGTTTCTTTAAATAAACAAACAAACGTTAATTTTATAACACAGGCCGATATATTCGGTAAATGAACTGCGATAAAAATATACGCTGATCTTGGAGTAGACGATAAACATGCCAATCATCATACAGGGTGATCTAATAGTGGAAAATCAAGTCATCGTATCCATACATTGCCATTATGATTTTGTGACGTTTTTATATTATGGGCTTCTGCTGGATTCACGTTAATACCAAGATTATGGTACAAGTTTGTAGTGACAATATAGGCCAAGTTGTAGATAAAAATGAGAGGCTCTTTTCACACAAAATAAAAGACGCCAACGGCCTATACTATTTTTTATAAGATAGTTCATCAATGAAAATACCGGTTTTCGCCCCAGCAAAATCGCTTTGTGGGATTTTTTAAACAAGAAATAGTGAAAAAAATTTAACTTTTTTGTTTTTTTCGGAACTATCTCAAAAATTATTCAAGGAATCGTTTTACAGTCAAGGGAACTTTTGTAGAAAATGATAAAACCTACAATATGGTTTTTAAACGCCCAGATCGGTTCATTTTTCACTGAGAAAATCCGGGAAAACCTAGAAAAAGAGACCATTTTTCAAAAATTCATAATTTTTATAGGTCTGAAGGTGGACAAACAATATTGGGGAAACTGATAATAACATGTGTTTCAACTGTGCGCAAGATGGTTTCTGTCCGATATGTAGTTTTTGCACAATCGCGAAACAATTTGAGGGAAAATATTTCTAAATGCGCCGATTTGAGGGAAATCATCTTATTCAAATTCTGTGAACGGCATATGGACGTAGAGATCAATATCTAAAATTTGTATATTTCGGATTTCCACTTGAGAGGTGGGAAGTGTGTTGAAAATATCACTGGAAGTTACTCTAAATGCTTGAGGGACAGTTTTTTGAGTTCCAGTTGAGCTCCAGATAACTAACTAATAGTTTTGATGCTTAATGACATTCATCAAATGACGTTCGAAGGATCACATTCTAACCATTAGTTAATTAACATGGAGTTTAACTGGAACTCAAGAAACTATCCCTCAAAGTACAACCGAAGTCGCTCGTATTAACTTCAGTTCGACTTCGAGTGACTTCAGATGACTTCGGACGCACTTTGAAGCGTTTTGATCAACTTTCAGTGACATTTTCAACAAATTTCCCACCTCTCATGTGAAAATCTAGAATAAACAAACTGTAGATCTCTACTTCCAGATGCCGTTTACAGAATTTGAATACAACGATTTCCCTTAAATCGACGCATCTTGCAAGATGGGCCATTAAATTGTTTATAACGCGATTGTGCAAAAACTACACATCGGACAGAAATGTTATTCAGAAGTATCACTCACAGAAAATCGCTCATTCCATTGATGCGTGAATAATTGCATCTCTTTCGCTAGGCCTCCAATACATTTTGGTCGACTATCACTCATCACTCATTTTTTTCTCTCAAGTTATATAGGGTCTCTCTCAATATCTATCAGATGTAGTTCAATGTCCAGCGTGGCTTTTGTCGGGGAAGTAGTTGTTTTCTGTTAGATATTACAAAAAAGTAACTTCAATTTTATAGTAGGGTTTTTCCATTTCCAGAGGAGTCATGTATTGATTCAATTTTCAATTGAGAATGTTTCTCTTTAAAAAATCCTCTAAAATATTTAGCCAACTTGATATTCCTGTAAAAACACTTCCAGTTTACTCAAGAATGATACGCTGAGAGATGACCGACTTGGAAGCCGTCTAGGGGGTGGTTTATATTAATCTAAATTTGAAAAAAAATTATATTTCAAACATCTCGCTGTTTCAGGTACCAATCAAACAGCGCGCCATTCGTAGTTTCGTCGTTGCATTTCTACTGCTTCTCGCTTAAGGTTATGTTTTGAAAACAATTTGGTTTAGTGATTTGATTAATCAACGAGTATGCAAAATTTGTCGAAAATTGTGGAGTTGATATAAATTAATAGTGAGTGCTTATTTGGTTTTGGTCAAAGTTTGGTGTTGTGTCATTATAGCAGCTTGCTAGTGGTAAGTTTATTTTTTGAAAAAAACAATCAGGAATCGAACTACAAAATCGAAAACACATCATAAACATATCCAGTAGCCAATCAAGAGCCGAACTACAAAATCGAAAACATGATTATCAACACAATTTCAACCAATCAATTCACGTTATTTTAGCATAAGTGGAATAATCAATAGAATAGGATCGTGATTGATCCTGAGGTATCTATGTTGACACTGAGTGACGAGTATGGATGTGGTTGCTGGCGAGTTTTTAACCGTAACATAAGGAGATCGCTGGATTGATGGAGGTGGACCTGTTCGATGCCTGCTAGATTCCCGGACTCAAACCCCCTGGATTATTTCGTATGAGGCCATCTAAAATCATTAGTTGACGCTACTAAAAATGTGGAGGACTTCTAAAAAAATAGGAGAATAACTGGGTATAACTCAATAATAAACGCACCTGGTGTTTTTGAAAGAGTTCGGCAGTAACTGAGGTCAGATGCGAGCTTCACAAAATTTCTGCACTGATCAGAGTCGAGACATCTTCAGTTCTTTCTAATGAAAATGTACAATAAACTTGTGTGTCATCGGCATAGAGATGAACAGAGCAGTTAAGAAGAGATTGTAATAAACCTGAGGTATACATTATAAAGAATAAAGGTCCCAAAATGGATCATTGAGGTATATCTATATCAGAATTTTCTCCGGCTCGAGCCTCCAGAATTTAAAAACAAATATATTAATAGCGTATCTATTCAGCTTACCACCTAGTGTTCAATGAAAAGTTCCTCAAATGCTTGGTTTCCCATAAAACACCACATCTCAAATAAGTACAAAATTCTGCATTGTATCTGCATACTATAATCATTTGGTACATCAACGAAGGTAAAAAAAAAACTTTATTATACCACAATTCTGATATATTGTCCATGGATAATATGCATAATTCGATATCCTCAAGTCATTACGTGAATTTAAATAACAAAACAGAGAATACAAAGTACGAACAGGTTCTCGAATAATATCTCACACCGCTTTCAACGTGTAGAGTAAACGCTGTACTGAAATTACCCCATAATCTATCTTTAGGAAGGTAATTAGATTATTTATATTTAGAAAGCCGCATCTTGCAAATCTATCTTTAGAGGTAACATTGGCATTGTTTGCTTTGGGCATGAAAGATGGACAATGTAACGGAAGAGTAAACAAAAATTTTAATTTCATTTAATTCTGGCAATGTTAATTCGTATAGAAACAAATATGAACATCGCTCGAGCTTGAGGTAATTTGATATTAGTGAATCTTGCTGAATAAAAAGTTGCAAGTTTACATTATTATTTCACGCACTTGTCAAATGAACCAATCAGGAGCTCAATCAAGTTCGAATTAACGGGGGTAATACCACGAGTGCTCGCAATACTATCAATGGTAATTCTGTCAGAAATCAACGAGATCAAATTGCTTGGTAACACCTCGAGTCCTTTAGGACGAGTGCTGTTACCTCAAAGCAATTTGATCGAGTTTAAGATTTCTGACAGAATTATCGATAGTATTGTGAGCACGAGTAGTATTTATTTAGATAATTTCACGAACCAACAAAGTAAAAAAAGTTCCATTGTCGTGAATACTTCAATAGTTATAGATAATGCCTGATAGACATGAAGTCTGTCAGACTGACATTCATATTAGTAGCAGGATGATATTAAGTTCTCCGTTGTTGTTTGGATACGTGGTTGCCATGACAAAGTAGTATTACCGGCTCGAAAGCTAGGAACTGCGTATTATCGAGGCATACGTCCCTTAGTGGTCCTAATATTGCAGGGAAGGAGGGTTTCATGGAGAGTGAAATTATCGGGGGCGATACCATAAGTGCTCTCAATACTATCGTTAGTAATTCTATCAGAAATCAACGAGATCAAATTGCTTGGTAACTTCGAGTTCAAGATTTATGACAGAATGTTCGGTAGTATTATGAGCACGAGTTGTATTTATTGTATGATTTCACTCGCTATATGAAACTCTCTTCCACTGCGATATAAGGACCAATAAGAACGGTGTGTCTCGGTAGTACACGGTTCCTTCCTTTCAAGTCGGTAATACCACGCCGCCATTGATAACCACGTACTAAACAACAACGGATAATATAATATCATCTTGCTACTAACATGACATAAATGTCAGTCTGACAGAATTCATTAGACATCATCAATCATCATCATCAATCATCAAGGATTAATGTTATTGGTTGTCCAAGAGGTATGCTTTGAATTTTCGCTTTAATTTTGGAACAGAAATTCTCAAGCTCTCATGACATATTTGGTAGCTAAAAGAACGTCTGAAAATTTCTGTTCTGAAGGAAGGAACAGTCAGTAGCCCCTTATTTCTTATATTAATGTTGTGGATATCAGAGCGATAAGTAATTTTACGATGCAAATATGGAGGTTTTTTATTCACAATTACGGCATGACATACATTAGTAAAATGTAGCTTTCTCCCGTTCTCCTCAACCACCTAATTTCCCTCAATTTATGCGAAATCCTTTGTCTTCTTCGTATTCCAAAAATCAGACGTAGACATGAATATTGAACTTTTTGAATTCTATTTTCGAATTGGACCGTTAAATTGGATCCATACAGGGCATCTGCATAATTAAATAATGACAGGACTATTAGCGTTTCGCAAAGTGGCTCTTTAACGTGAATAGGAAATAGATGCCGATTGCCATATATTAAATTAATGTTACAATAAGCTCGTTGTATCAATGTATTGATGCGTTACTCAAATCTCAAGTCAGAATCCAATTCACGCCTAAATTTTTTGCTTCATTTACCACTGCTAGTTCTTCATTATTAATATTAATATCAATAGTTAAGTTTTGTCTATGATGTTTACTACCAAATAACATGACTTTAGATTTTGTTGAGTTGATGAGCAGACAGTGATCGGCGGCATAATCAATAAAAAAATTTAAATCATCATTGACAACTGCACAAGCATTTTCTATTTCTTGAGGTTTGAAGCTATAGTACCTACAGCTGAGTGTCATCAGCGTAAAGATGAATATTGCATCTTTTTATTTTGACAAGAAGATAAGAAAACAATATTGGTCCAAGTATAGATCCATGAGGCATACCAGATCTCAACGATAAATAATCAGAACTAGTACCATTGATGCAAATCTGCTGTTGTCGATTTTTGAGATAATTTTCGACCAGGATACGAGCACTGTTGGAAAACCCATGTACTTTAGTATAACAATCATTAAGTCGTGATTGATAGTATCAGAAGCTCTGCTAAAGTCTAATAATACTAGCACTCTAACCTGGCCCTTATCTGTAGCTTTTAAAATGTCATCGGTAATATGGAGCAAGGCAGTTGTACAGCTGAAACCTTCACGAAAGCCCGTCTGAATTGAGGGAATTAAAGCGTGGTTTTCGTCTACTATCTAGTTAATAAATAAGACTTTCACTTTTTCATTCCAATTCAATTCCAATTTGGCCCCTCTGTACATGTAGTTAGTCTCCGGACATAAAACCGCGGTTTTATAAACATTACAGCATGCCCAGCTTTCTACTTCGTTTTATCGTTTTCATAAATTGTGCAAAAGCAATAATCGTCAACCGTGTCACTCGGAAGGAGCAACGAATCCCCACAAACAAAGAAAACCGACTTTCATTTCGCATTTTCAGTAAACCAGCGCATGGATGTTCCATTCGCTCATTTTATATCATTCCTCGAATCCGTAAATCGCCGGGAGATTCACCTGGTATACGGCATTGACCGAGAAAACGACTGCAATTCTGACTTTTATTGCGAACTTTATAGTCTCCTCGGCCGGTCTCGAGAGCCTGCACGTATTTCGCAAAGTTCTCGCGATGAAACGTCCCAAACTGCGATGCACACTTGTGTTGCAACATTAATTTTATTTGAGCTTCTCGAGAAATTCAAGTAAATTGTGAATAACGTGGGAAATAGATGTATGGAATAGGAAGATGAGGCTTTTTATCGTCACCCTTTACAGATATAAGGTGTGATTAAAATTAGACTGTCTGCATAGCAATCTCGAAAACGGGTGCACGTGCAGAGAGGTGGTTACACGTTGAAAGTCGTAATGCATAGTACACCAACCAATAGAGCTTAAAATGAGTGATTTTTTAACAAAAATACTAGTAGGAAACCAACCATTCCATCACATGAAAGACAAGTCAGTAGTTATATTCTGTTATGTTTTGGACTCGCAACTGTCATTTATTAATTTGTTATAAACATTTAATTTTTGTTTATAAACTGAAACTAATACAGCAATCTGGTTGCTCCGATGATACACCAAGCAATAGAGCATAAAATGAGTGAGTTTTCAACAAAAATACTAGTGAAAACCGACTATGCCATCATATGAAAGATAGTCCGTAGATATATTGTGTCATGTTTTCGACTCCCAACTGTCATTTATTAAATTGTTATAAACATTTAAATAATAAAAAACGTATTTATTAAAATTGTTTTGCTTATAAAATAAAAACGAATACAACAATGTGGTTGCTCCAATGATAAGAATTGTAGATAATTGAGATACGAACAAAATGGGAAGTTTTACGACTCTGTCGGATCATTAGTAATGGAGAAAAACAGAAAAAACGGAAAATTATGCGATTTTTTGAAAAATTTATAACTCCGCCATTTACCTCAAGAAGTAGGATTGGCCTTTTTCATGAAAGTGTTGAATCATGTGTACTTTCTGTGCGCACAAAACAGGCGCTGTCGGATAGTTAGTTTTGGCACAGTGGCAATTTAATTTTTTTTGCACCATCCTGCAGCGTGCCTAGATGCTCTAGTGATAGCCCGATTTCAATTTATGAAAGAAATTATAAAAGTAGAAGTATACTACTACAAAACGTATATTCTCATTTTGGGCTATAATGGTACGAGATGGGTGGAAAAAACGGCCGAGAAGATTCATCTCCCTGTCACTCCTACCCATTCGACCGCTTTCACGAGCTCGGCCGTTTTCAGTCATGTTTGCAAGCATTTTTCACCCATTTTGTAACATTTTAGCGCAAAATGAGAATATATGTTTTGTGGTACTGTATTTCTACTTTGAAAATCAATTTTAGAAATTGAAATCGGGCTATCACTAGAGCATCCCAGGCACGCTGCAAGATAGTGCAAAAAAAATTCAAATTGCAATTGTGCCAAAACTAATGATCCGTTAGAGCCTGTTTTGTGCCCACACAAAGTACACAGGATTCAATACTTTCATGAGAAGGGCCAACCCTATTTCTTGAAAAATGGCGGAGTTATGAATTTTTTTTTAAATCGTTTAATTTTCCGGTTTTTCCGTTTTTCCTCCGTTACTAATAATCCGATCGGGCTGTAAAATATTTCATTTTGTTAGTATTTCAATTATCTACAATTCTTTCTATTGGAGCAACCAGATTGCTCTTTTATTTTTCATTTTATAAGCAAAAAAATTTAAAAAAACACGTTTTTTGTTATATAAATGTTTATAACAAATTCATAAATGACAGTTACGAGTCGAAAACAACAGAATAACTACGAACTGTCTTCAATGTGATGGTACAGTCGGTTTTCTACTAGTATTTTAGTTAGGAAAAAATGGTCTATTGATTGGCCCATGAGAAAAGTTTTGGAGAATTGAAACACGAACAAAATGATATGTTTCACGACTCGATCGGATCATTGGTAATGGAGAAAAACTGGAAAAACGGAAAAATTTTGCGATTTTTTTTAAATTTATAACTTCTCCATTTTTCATATAGGGTTGGCCTTCTCATGAAAGTATTGAGTCTTGTGTAGTTTTTGTGTGCACAAAACAGGCTGTCAGGCCATTAGTTTTGGCACAATTGCAATTTGAATTTGATTTGCACCATCTTGCTGCGTGCCTGGATGCTCTGTGATAGTCCAATTTCAATTTCTCAAACAGATTTCTAAAGTTAATATTGCAAAAGAAACTTTCAATGATGATAGAATAATGAAATCAAATAATGTAAACGCGAGTGCTGGGACATGGTTAATAATGGAAAATAGTAACAAACAAAAACAATGTAAAATATCAGAAATAAAAAACAACATCGGTGAAATTATCAAAAATGAAAAGGATATGAGTATTTTTTAATTCATTCCTTGTCAAAACAACAAAAAACAGCATACTAAAAGTGAAAGTCAGGCGCATAACTTAACAACAAATTATGTTCATTTTCCAACATATAAAAAAAAATTTCATTGGAACTTTTTGTAGACCTGTTCAAGAAAAATAAAACTGTTCACATACATTTTTTCGATAATTTGTTTCGTATTCAAGTTTTTGGTATT
Organism: Chrysolina oricalcia; assembly: GCA_944452925.2. Lineage (NCBI taxonomy): Eukaryota > Metazoa > Arthropoda > Insecta > Coleoptera > Chrysomelidae > Chrysolina > Chrysolina oricalcia. The sequence goes on from OX101808.2 coordinate 32,202,375, forward strand.
TATAAAAATAAAAAAACTTTTAGTAGATCTGAGGACAATAAACTGTTTATCTACATAAGTCCATAATTTTTCGTTTTTGTTAAATTTTTCCCGGCTTACTGATAATACGGAAAAAATAATTTAGGTACATTTTTTGTCGATAAAGGTTTCCTGTGAAAAAAATATGTCGCCATCTTTGAGATTTTATAAAAAAATTACAATTTTCCAAAATATGAAAAAACGTTTCCTACACTTTTTGTAGATCTGACCAAGGACAATAATATTGTCTATGTGAAGTTTTCTGATATCCTGTAAAGTTTTCGAGTTTTTGAGGTTTATACATTTTTTCAATATTTTCTTCTTTTTTCCAATTTTCAATAGAGTTGGAGAAAAACGGATTGGAAATATCAACGAGGCTTCTGAAGACGTATCCGAAAAATTCTCATTTGATTCATTAGTACGGTCAATATCTCAATTTTCCATATTTTACAAATCTTTCCCAGACTACTGATTTTACCGAAAAAACTTTCAAACATCTTTGTACATTTTCTGAAGGCGGTCAACAAAGGTATCTCGGTAAATTGGGACCGGTTAAATATATTAACCGTTTCCGAGATATTTTGTATTTTCCAAAATTCAAATTTTTATTTTCAGTTTTCTCGAGTTTTCCCAGTTTTCCGATAATTTTCGTGAAAAATCATTTGTATATATTTTGTTCGTCTATTCGAAATCTACCCATTGCATTTTTCGAAATACGGTTTCAATAGTCGGTTTGGCGTATTATTGAAAATTTCGGAAAATTGCCCGGAAAAAACGTTAGCATTTTTTGATCCTTCTCAAAAATGATACACTTCTGTAGGGTATTTTGGCGTATAATCCAAGGAATATGGAAGGTAAAAAATCAATTCCTGAACCGCTATTGAGAGAAGTATGAAAAACCGGAAAAACCTCGTAAAAATTTTCAGGGTTTTTCGATCGCAAAAAAATTAAACAAACATTTTTCTCGAATTTCAGAGCGACATTTCAAAGGGTTTGGAAAAAGGTTTGTAATTCAGACGAAAGGCGGTTAGACGGACGGAAGGAGCTACAGGCAGACCGATAATTTTTTTTTTCGATTGGAATCATTTCGTCCGAAGTAACTATGGATCCAAACCGTCAAATAAAAAAGTTGGGGTCCCCAGGGACAACCGTGGTATACGACTCTCTAAAGGTTGTAGCATAAAGCGACTTTTGAACTTCTTCGAAAAACATAATTATTCAAACAAAACCCAATTTACATTCAAAAACAACTGTTCTATAGTGAAAGCTATTTCACAATTCGTACAAGGTGTAGGCGAAGGACATGAATGAGCGTGTGATCTCAGTAAAGCTTTCGACTGTGTCTCACATACAATTTAGGAGCATTTTGACACTACTGACTTGATGTATCCCCCAAAAAAATGGTCGATGGGTTTTAGATCTGGTGATCGAATTGGCCGCTCTGTCGGATTTCGTCCATGTAACCGGATAGATTGCATCGAAGTTAATAATCACTTTTCGTTGGTACATGTTCTCCGTTAAGAATTCTCGTGGATTTTGTGGAAAGGGCATTTTTCATATACATCCTCGAAAAAATTAGCATATTTTGTTTTCGGTTTTTATTATTTTTTACCACATTGGTGTTTTCCGTTGCTAAATCCTAGAATGGAATGTTTAGCATTGTAGGGTTATTTCAATGATACACCGGAATATCTATAAAACACTAAAGCACTTAGAGAGTTATCAGTTTACACTACTAAAAGATTTTTACCCGCAATTCATCAACCAGGTAAATGAGTCAAGTTAGGTTAAATCGGGAGATCTACGTGACCATTCCATTCAATCATATTCAATTACCTGCTAAAATATTTCATATAATGTTTTGAACGACAACAATGAAATGTGGACGACCACCAGTCCGTCTATTTCATTTTCAAGAAATCCAAGAAAGGAATCACCAGTTCTTCTTCCAATGTTGACGGATAGATCTATAACATAGTCAAGAATATCAAAATTCTTTGAAGTTCCAAGAAAACTATAAAGTGGGAGAAAATTGGAGAATAATTCTCTGAAAAGCTAGGTCAGCGTACACCACTGATACTGAATAACTGAAGTGAATACAAGTGCTCACCATAATTCGACGCTCTATAGTGCATTTTAGAGCAGTTTTAACCAACTCCGAACGTCAACCACCCTCTTCGTCGCCCATAAAATCCAAACCAGAAGTCGATTGCGACTAGAAAAGGCACTTACGATCCGGAGGTCCACTGGACCTCGACACCATTACTTCAAGTAATGAAAGTAATTATTCAGTAGCGTGGATAAAGCTTCCATTTCGTATTCAAAATAGTCACAAACAGAAAATTGTACTTTGCTATTTCGAAAGCAGCAAAAAAAATTGTTTCCAAAGCTAGATAACTTTGGGAATAAAAATATCATGCAAAAATGAACGCGTTTTGTTTCAACTGAGGAAATACAATAGAAATAAGGCTATACTCAATTACGTAAATAAATACATACATGTACTGAAAAAAACATAGCGCATGCCAAGGCAATTCATTTTGGTAATATGGATCAGTTTATCACAAAACTAACCAAAGGCTACATAGGAAATAGTCATTAATTTTTCCAGAATAACCTTTTCAAGCTTGATAAAGTCCCTATAAACAAAAACGTAACTTTAATTTAACAATTTTTTTTCAGCAATTGAAAGAGCACCCGAAGTGGCAGAGGAATTCAGAAACTTTTCTGTTAACATGCAGACCAAAGGAACCCGATTTCAAGCAAAAACAGTAATGAATGTCATGGAAGAAGCCATCAACATCGAGCTAATGAAATATCTAGAACGATCAGGAATTGTGAATGATCGACATTATGGTTTCCGTCATCTGAGATCAACTGGTGACCTGCTTGCTTATGTTTCACATATATTGCAACTATCCATTGAAAAATATGGTGAAACTCTGGCCGTGGCATATCTCCATGGCCTTTGATCTCGTTTGGCACTAGGAACTCCTCGCCAAGCTTCCATCTTATGGCTTCCCCCTCCCCCCCAGTTGTGTTCTTTGCTATCTAGCTTTCTCTGAGACAGATCTTTCCACTTGGCGGTTGATGGAGTTTCATCTGACAATCTATCTATAAATTCTGGTGTTCCGCAGGGATCCATTTTAGCACCAGCACTGTTTCCCCTTTATATCAATGATTTGTTGTTTCAGTGTATATTAGGCAGTTGTCTTTTTACTTCACTGCAAAAATGATTAGATATCTACGTTTCTAAAACTCAAAATACCCTAGCTATCAGTAAGCTACTGTTGAAATGAAAACATGCATTTTGAACAGGCATAATAAATTTATGTTACTATTTATTCGAAATAACCTTGAAATTTTTTACAATATTCCACCAGCGCCCAACTTCTCAGCTTTACCTATACAGCGTGACTCACGGTTGATGGAAGGTTAGACGTTTCTGGAAAGCGCAACGCAGGATTCTTCTGAAAATTTGGCACTTTATATTTTCTCACCTGTTCTACCGATCTGAAATATTATCAGCATTGCGACGTTGCCGCTTCTATCAAAAAGTCCTAGCATCTTTATAATTTTGAATAGTACACCCCGTATATTGGCACATTTTTAGATTCACCCTTTTATTATAATAGTTTTTTGTTCATAGTGCCTTATACCTATCTCTATCGGAGTTCGAGATAAAAAATAATTCGTGTGAAATATGGTCCAAAACAGCCCTAATTGAACAGTAAATTAGTACTCTCAATTCATAAGAAGTTGATATTTTGATGGTAGTTTGGACAAACTTGAATTATTTAATTTACACCGAGAAATCAACTCCATATCATACAGGGCCTGCTAAAATTATTATTATTTTCGTTATGCATAAATTGGTCAAAAGTTCGTTTTTTCAAATGAAACCCTCTGTATATTACTCGATAAATTGAAAGTTGAATAAAAATGCTTTGAGATGACATATCATGTCATACCTAAATCATCAAGTTTCCATAATAAAGCCGCTTTTATAGGAAAAAATATTTTTTATAGAATTTAGTTTTAAGTAGCCGTTGAAATATCAAGCTTATAAATGAAGCGAAGTTTTGTATAGAAGTGTATAAATTCTCTTTATTGCAAAGCGCTTTCGACTTTCGTCATCTTCAGTGCTTCATGTCAGGCAACAGGATGTTTCGAAATATGTAAAAAACATTGTTTAAAATTACAGTATCATATTATTCTGCATAAGAACTAACGAAAAGCATGTTAGAACTCAAACCATGCGGTTTTTGTAAAAGCGGTGAGGACAAGACAGCTGTCTTGTCCTCACATGAAGCACTGAAGATGACGAAAGTCGAAAGCGCTGTGCAATAAAGAGAATTTATACACTTCTATACAAAACTTCGCTTCATTTATTTAAACAAGTGTATTCAGCTTCACGCATTTATTCTATTTGCCAATATCTGTTTCCACAGAATAATAATTGTTTTTTTTTTCAAAAAAAACGGTCCTAAAAATAAGATAACCAGTAGAAATAAGACAAAAGTGTTTCATTCAGTTCATTAAAAGGAAACTTTATAACATAGATAATTTTGTTGGAAATATGCTTTCTTATGAATACAGAAATATTCCTGAAAAATACTGTAATAAATAAAGTTATGAAATTTTTATAGGGAAGCTGTGCGTATTTATCTAAGTATTTATGATCAACAAATTATCATAGGGACAAATATCATTTATTTCTGTCGATCATATATGGCTCTTCCAAATTGAAATGTTAATATTTAACGATCTTTTCTCTCAGTGTACCTACTTTCACTCGGCTCTTATGATGTTCTTTGAACATTACTTAATTTTTCTCTTCGTGAGAACCAGAACATGAAAAAAAAATACGTTAAACTTAGTAATTCCTTCACAAATAAAATCTTCAAACAAAAATAAAATAATTCAAGTACGATCGCTGAATACTTAAAACCTTTCAAGTACGCCTTTGGCACAGAAAAATTAACCAAAAGCAACGCCTGTGTATTACCCATTCTGCAGTTAATCACTTGTCCGGAGCATGGCTTGCCCATTCCACGGTAATAAGTGGATAGGTACGTGGGGAGACCACTCAAGAATAATGCAATGCAGAGAGAGGCATTCTGAAAAAGGTCCACAAAAGGTGCTAAAATTCACACCCTTCAATGAGCTGTGACAACGGTCTTAATGCCTTAGAGTGGCTGGAACGGGTAACAATACATCTTAATTATTTACGTTGTAGATTAACTTTGTTGTTGAACCCGATGGTAAACACAAAATTAATTTTACAAGTGCTCAGGAATTTATTGCTGTAAAGTTATCAATTTATTTCCTCAAGGAGCCAAATGTTGTTTTCTTCCTTTCATCGAAATCCAGCTCAGGAAAATTTTTATACACTGGAGCCCGTCAATAATAAAAATTATTCTCATCTAAAAAACCAGTGGCACACCCAGAAATTAATTAGAGGGATACAGGATATAGTTTGGAGTTTTTTTCATCAATGCCCATTTTATTTAATTCATTCATTTAATTTTTTTTTACAAAAATTGACTTCAGGGGGAGTGTTTTTAACACCAAAGGCAACCCAGTTGAGTGCGCCACTGTACAAGACTTTCACCATGCATGTGCTAAATGTGGAACAACTCATGACATTTGCCTTCGTGTCAAAATATACTTGCGTGGCAAGATCATTCTAACAATGACTTTCATTTATTTTTTGAGGTTAATCAGTAAAATTTATTGGATTCAACAGAAATTAACAAAAAAAACTACGTATAGCCCGGGAGTTGACTACAGAAATTTCAGGGTCATTTTCGCAAGCTTCATATTTTTTGTATGAGTTATGTGTGTAATATACAGGGTGACCCAGGGTTAAACCGCCAAACGTTTAGAATCGGTTTTTTAGGCAAAAATAAGACTTTTGTTTCCTATATTCATGTGTCCTAACTTTCTTCGTTTTTGAGATACAGGGTGTCAAAGTTCCTCAGCCTGCACGATTTCCTGACTTAACCCCTATGGATTTTTGCATAGGGTACAATGAAAACCGAATTGTATGCTGAGCCCAACGACGAAGGTATTTTCCTAGAAAGGATTGTTCATCGTTCGTAGGTGCGAACTTTGCATTGGAAAAAGTTGTGGTGATTTTTGTGAATTTTTGTTTTTCTGCTTACTAATAAAATACAATAAATACATTAAAATTTGTCCTAATATTAATTTCTCAGGAAGTTTTTGTTCTTGTTACAAGGAATCGATTATTAAATTATTTCTCAAAAATGAAGAATGATACTGAAATAGACAAAAAAAATTATTTTCAATGACTCAATCCAGAAAAAAACTGAACATGCAAAAAAACAGTGGAGTACAATGATTCGTCTTAATATTAATTAGATTACCTCTTGAGACGCCACTGGGACGCTATAATTAATTGAAAGAATCCCCTTACTACCGCATATAAGCATGACAGGTTTTATTGAAATCAGCTAGAAGGTTTTTAAATAATTGATAGAAAATAATTTTTTGGAAAAACTGTTCAACATTTTTTCTGTATTTCGAAAACGAAGCAAGTTAGGACACATTGTTATGGAAAAAAAAGTTTCCTTTTCACCTAAACAAATGATCCTGAACGTTTGGCGGTTTAACCCTGGGTCACCCTGTATAATAACAATATGAACGTCTGCTGGCGCACCCCCACGACAGGAGGGTTCCAAGTTCTCCATTAATTTTTTTTTTCTTCAAGATATGAAAATATTTCATAAGATCTTTTTGTAGAACTGTGCTAGTTCAATAATAGAACAATAGAACTGTTCATAAACATTTTTTTGATAACACACTTTTTTTTCGAGTTTTCGGTGTTTTTTTCTAATTTTAAGTCCATATTGCAATTTTTTTTCCAGAGCAAAATTTCTTTTTTGTAGATCTGTTTGGGTACATTAAAACTGTTCATATACATTTTGTCGATATCCCGTTTCGATTTCTAGTTTTTGGTGTTTTTGAAAAATGGCCATTTAAAAAAAATTGAGATTTGAAAAAATGTCATGAAAACTTTTTGTAGAGCTTTTTCGAGTTTTTGGTGTTTATAGACAAAAAACGACAAATATTTCCAAGTCCATATCTCTATTGTTTTTCAAGATATGAGAAAACTTTGTGAAAACTTTTCATATAACTCTTTGAGGACAACAAAATTGTTGATGTAAAACTTTCCGAAGTCCCGTTTAGTTTTCGAGATTTTGGCGATTTTATAAAAAAGTACAAATCCACTTTTTTCATTTTTGGAAAATTTATATAGGATTTCATGAAAACAACTTCGTGGTATCTTATTAGACAGACTACTAATTTATTTAATTTCATTCTTGCGGGTATATTTTTTTTATATTTTTTTGCGCTTACTTATGTGGGTATAGCAGATGAGTTTTGTTGTGGCAAACGATATTTTCTAAGCTTATTACGTTTCAACTGATACGTACAATAAGTTTCGCGTATGCGGCTATTCATTAGATTTGTTGATTTTTTGTTGCAATTTTAACCCTCCTGTAACCCCCTGTCGCGGGGATGCGATGGCAGACGTGTATATTATTATTGTACGTTACACTCATAACACAAACAAAAAAAAATAGGCTTGCGGAAATGGAGTAATGAAATCTGTCGTTAACTCCCGGACCCATACATCGGCATGATACGAGACATAAACATGACCTGCTAGAAAAAAACGAAACACAGTTACTATAATAAATCAGAATTTTTTTCTCAACTAAAGAAAGGAATTTATGAAAAGAAAATTTAAACGTATTCAAAAAATATAACTCATCTACTGATAAGGCCTATAAAAACTTTAAAAAATTGGAAATTCATTTACAAATTTGAAGGATAAAACAGAAGCAATGAAAAAACAAACACCATTTACAAATAGTTATTTATTATACAAGGGAAAAAAGTATTAGATTTTAGCTCGAGGTTGTGTTGTCTCTCGACGCGAAGCGGAGGGAGACAAAAAACCAAGAGCTAAAATCTAATATTTTTCCCGTGTATAATTCACTATTTTTTTCTGTGGCGGGAAAAACGACGATTCAATAGTGAGAAAAACATATTATCACAATATAAGTCAGAATATTATCGATATGAAATTTGAATTTTTAAACTAGTAAGCTGTTGTACGTATAGCGACAATTAGACCAGCGTTGCTAAGGAAAACTTCAAAGTAATCAAACATCTGTCAGTTTAATTCTGTGATTTGATTTGAAAATTGCGAACTCAGTAATTGTTTAATAGTTATTTTGAATAATATAAAGTTGAAAAATGTCTGATTCCGAGTTTTGTCTGATTCCGAGTTTTCTCTGACTCCACCTGAGTTGGTAGAAGCAGCGAAAGTAGCGTCACGAAAATTATTGCCAGAAGTATCTTCCTTTATCTATGTGTGAATATGTCCGGGAAAAAAGTACTCACTTTTTTTCCGGTGAAAAAAGTAATTTCATGAAAAGTTATATTTTGTTACCTGGCAACAGAGATAAAATGTCAAATTTTTTTCCCGTCACAGAAAAAATACCTTTACTGATTGTGACTTGAAATACATTGGAACATGATCAAGACAACTCAAAAGACCGCATAATTTCACACAAAACTGATAGTAGACTAAACAAAAAAGCATGTGCTTTCAAGGAACATCATATTATCAAAATCATCAACCAAATTTTACTGATAGCAAAGTGTTACAAGTTGAGAACAATTGTGCAAAAAGACTTTTTCTGGAAATGCTTGAATTATGAAGGAACTTAATGCTATGAACAAAAAAAACATTGATAATCTCATCTTAATTTACACTCACCTCTTGCATTTCAACTCAAACAATAACAATGGACTTGAACCATATAGACCGTCAGATAGTGACAGATTTAGGTGCCCCATTTTCACATACAAGCCTCGAATAGGGTTGAAAAGTAAGTCGATGTTGAGTAAAATTAAGGGAAATTTACGAGTGGCTCGTGGGGAAAACATATGGAAAAATCAAAAAGAATTTCCATTAAATTTTCCGACGACAAAATCTACTTTTCCATTCACGCGACTCAAGCAATTATGTTTTTCGGTGTAGTGACGATGTAGGTTTTCATAGTTTCGATGGGCTTGCGTGGGAAAACCTGTTAAATCTCGATTTTTCTTTACGAGATTACAGCCTCATTTTAACCCTTTAGCCACCTTCAACACTCAAGCCTTTGATCTTCTGAAGCCAGGTTCTATTAATTAATGATTAGGTGAACACGGCTCGCGTTAAAATATGGAAAATCGAATTTTCCATATGTTATCCCCAGGAGCCACTCGTAAATTTCCCTCCATTTTACTCAACATCGATGTACTTCTCAACCCTATTCGAGGCTTGTATGTGAAAACGGGGCACCTAAATCTGTCACTATCTGACGGTCTAATAGTCAATTGTATTATGTTGAACAAGAATTAGTGTTAAATTTTCTATCACTGATCTCAGTATTTATTTTTTGAAAATGTCACTCAAACATCAAACTTAACCTGAAATAGGATTATGTCATCGTTCTCTACCACACATCAACTTCTAGTATGAAAAATTGAAAATTAAATAGTCAAAATACTGTCATTAAAATCAAATACCATTTTTCAATATGGTCTAGATACTGACTTACTGATTTACCTCTGCATCGTGTTTCTGTTCTTTAAATAACTGTTATACCATACATTTGAAGTCTTGCGAGGAGAATTTCATGATCAACCAGATCAAAAGCTTTATTCCAGGTCTCAGAAAATTCCTGAAGCATTTTTTCTTCCACGCAAATTTTCATTCCCTTACGAAAACCAAACTGGTTTGAGTTAAATAAATTCCATTTAACGAACAATTTTACCACTGAATCTGAAACATATTTTTCGAAGAACTTTGCAAATTGGCTTGAAAGTGAAATTGCTCTGAAATTCTCTAGCTACGTTTTATTCCCAGTCTTATTTATGAATTAGAAGAATTTTATACACTAGGCATTCTGGAAAAATTCCTTCTTCTAATGAACAATTTGTCAGGTAGGTGAAAGATCCAAATATGATCGTATACAAGTTTTCAAAATTTTTGTGCCTATACCAAATCAAATATCAAAATATCATCAGAAAGTGATAAATGACGTCATTCATAATTACCCTTCATTGTTTTGCAACCTAAAATATGCATAGCTGGAAAAACCCCTGATGAAACCGTCACCCCAACTGTAGAGAATGACTCACCCACTACTTCCACGTTAATTCAGAATTCAATCACCACCCAAAAACTTTTGAATTAGAGGTAGAAAGGTTGAACGATACCGAATCCAATCGACTCGTGTGTAAATAAAATCAATTTAGTATACCATCAAAAAAGTAGTAGGAATATATTAGTAACGGGTAGAATACGGCTTACATTTATGCAAATCAGAATTGGTTTTCTAATGAACAACTCGTACAGAACTAATTCAACAAAATAATGATAATAAATATGGTCGGGAGAGATGAAGTCGTAAATGGAGGGATTCATAAGGGCCTGTCAGGGTTGGTGTCTTCTCTGAGTCTCGATTCTTGAAATTGATAGAATGGAACGATCCCTGATTTGTTTTTGAGCCCTAATTTCAAAACGAAAAGTCCGTTTTGTTAAGCGAGAAGAAGGTAGCAAAATTATAGATCCTCGATAAACCATGTTGCCCAAGATATTGTCCAATCAGAAATGACAATTTTTTGATGGACATATTGAAGATTGAACTGCTTGAAGTCCGAACACTCAATGGATAATTTGACTTTGTTATTAAACACGACTATAAGGAGTGTATACTACGGCCGCTCAGCCGTACCACACAGGGGGCCTAAAATCTTTATTTGAAGTCGTAGAGCCACGAAACAAAAACCAAAATGATCCTTATCAAAAATCAGGAGGAAAGCCGGAAAAAAAGATATATAATAATAATATTTCCCTGTCAAAATGACAAATGAATTTTTGAAAGTGCCATAACTTTCTTATTCGAAGAGATACAGAAAAAGTTATCCGAAAGAAAATGTGCCCCATCAAAAAGTGGATATAGGTAAAGGAAAAAAGTTTGAAAAAAAAAATTAAATTTCTGAAAACCCTCTGTCTGTACGTCTGTTAATACTTCAAAACGCTCTCATTTCCGCACCTTTAGAGATATCGCTTTGAAATTAAAACTACGTCAATAACTAGAGGACAATAAAATTAAATTAATTTGTCTTCACGATCGGAAAATCCGGAAAATTTTTACGGCTTTTTTCAGTTTTTCGGTTGGAAAACGATACAGGTCAGGCAAGTGAATTGATCCGTTTCATATTTCTGTAAAATATACTCATATATCTCGTGAAGAAGGGTATAGTTTTTGTGCAAGATCGGAATATACGTACAGGTTTTCCAGGCGATTTTCCGAAAAGTGAAAAAGTTGAATAAAAACCGCAAAAATTTTTTTAGTCAAATTTAGAAGGTCACAGTTGATAGAGCAAAAATATACGAACAAATCTTCCCTCTTTGAGGTTTTCGATAAAATGATCGGAAAACTGAGAAAACTTGAGAAAACTGAATGAAAAAACTTGCGTTTTTGAAAAAACGAGATATACGACGAACGGTTGATACCATCACGATTTACCAAGAAAACTTTTTTGACCGCCTTGAGAAAATCTACAAAAAATATCCAAAAATTTTTTCTGAAAAATCAATGGCCCAGGAAATATTTCAAAAAAACGGAAAAATCGATATATTGACCGTACTAATGATAAAATTGAAATTGTTAAAATCGCCTCGAATACGTCTCTACAAACTCTACTGACGCTCCAAACCGTTTTTCTCCGACTCCATTAGAAAGTGGAAAAATGATGGAAAAACTGAAAAAAGTTTAAAAAGTGTGTATTTTGTGTCCTTAATCGCCAAAAACTCGAAAACGGTGCTACATATCACAAAAATATATAAATACAATTTTGTTTTCCTTGACCAGTTCTACAAAAAAGTTGAATAAACTTTTTCCATATCTTGATAGATAAGCTCGTTAAAACCGAATGAACCTAAAAAAATTACCATTTTTTGACGGGAAAAAAATTTGAAAAAAAATAAAAAATTGTGGGATAACAAAAAATTAATCCAAAAACTTCATTGTACCCGACCAGATTAACAAAAAGTTTTTATAAAATTTTTTGATATCTTGAAAAAAAAAATTGAAAAAATCAAAAAATTTATCTGAACAAATTTATTGTCCTCGAAGATATTGACAAAAAGTTCAATTGAAATTTTTTCTTATTTCGAAAAAAAAATTGAAATGTGGACGAGGGAGAAAAATCGCCGTTTTTGGGTTTTCAAACACCAAAAACTCGAGAACTAAACAAGATATCGAAAAAATGTATATAAACAGTTTTATTGTACTCAGACTAACAAAATGTGTTCGAAGAGTTTTTTCATATCTTGAAAAAAAAATTTGAGATACGGATTTTCTGTTTTTTTGTGATAAATACCGACAATTCGAAAATGAAACGAGATATCGAAAAAATGTATATATACAGTTTCATTGTACTGGAACTGATCTGAAAAAAGTTTCATTGAATTTTCATCAAATTTTGAAAAAAAAACAAATTGAGGTCGGGACTTTTGACAAAAATAAAAAATTGGAAGATATCAAAAAGGTCACGTATAATTCCATTGTACTCGAACGGATTAACAAAAGGTTCGAATTAATTTTTTCCATATCTAGAAAAAAAAATTTGAGATGTGGACTTTGAAGAAATTTTCGTTTTTTTTTGGTTTTTCAAACAATAAAAACTCGGAAACGAAACAAGATATCGAAAAAATGTATATGGACACTTCCATTTCACTCAAACAGATCTTCAAAAAATTCCCATGAAATATTTTCATATCTTGAAAAAAAATATTTGAGATGTGGACTTAAAAGAAATATCCGTTTTTTCTTGATTTCTTTATACAACAAAAATTTGAAAACCAAACGAGATATCTAAAAAATGTATTCCATCACTTTCATTGTACACAAACACATCTACAAAAAATCTCGATGACATTTTTTCGTATCCTGAAAAAAAAATTTTAGATGTGGATTTGGAAGAATTTTCTGTTTTTTTGTGATAAATACTGACATTTCGAAAATGAAACAAGATATCGAAAAAATATAATTTGAAACTTTTTCTGAAATTCGATTACGTCGAGTGCCGTAACCAGTCGTGTATCCAATTATTGATGACCATCAATTATAGTTTTAAACGAATTCCGCTTGAAGTCGTGTATTCATATTCTTGATTCCGCTTGAAGTCGTGTATTCATATTATTGATGACCATCAATTATAGTTTTGAACCCTTCAACTTCCGAGCTCTAGGCGATGCGAGCACTCACTTGTTTTTCCTACACAATGGTATGCTATTTCCTATAGTATATGTAGTAGTAGTAGTAGTAGGATAATAGTCAGTGACGTCAGTCTCTTCACTTGCCTCGCTTCGCCACCCTATAGCTAAGAATACGCCACTGGATATTATTACTATCTTATAGTATAGCTATTTTCATTCATGTTCAATATGGAAAATCGCTTTCCATTGTCTATAATAAATAAACAAAAATATTTGTTGACTGAATATGACGAGGTTACTGCCGCGGTATTCTGTGATTTATTTAAAGCGTTCGACTGCGTGAACCATAGAATACTTTTGCAAAAGCTCTACCACTATGGAGTTAGCGGCGTCTCTCAGAAATGAGTAGAATCATATCTGTCAGATCGAAGCCAAATTGCAAAACCGACAACATACTCCAATGAGTTGCCTGTAGAATGCGATGTGCCTCATGGGTCAATACTCGGACCAATTCTCTTCGTACTGTACACAAATGACTTGGCCAGAACAAACATTTCAGGAAAAATAACTGTTTGCAAATGATACGAGTAAACTCTCGCATAATAAGAATTCTGAAACACTTCTTGAAATTATAAAGAATAATATGTGAGAGGTGAAAATATGAAAGGATGAAAGGAAAAGGTGAAATCAGTTAACTATGAATATGGTAGAAACCAATATCATGTCATTCAAAGGTGGTTTAGATAAGCTGGTCATGGGTGATGATTTTATAAGAAACACTAATAATACAAGATTTGTAGGTATTCAAATAGATTTCAGATTAAAATTGGATGAACATGTTGATTTTATTGAAAAAATGAACAGGATGTTCATAAACTCATTTGTGGGATTCATGAATTCCTTCCACGAGAGGTTATCTTGTACGATGGAAAATAGCGACTGTTTTAATTTTGAACATAAAACTGTCTTCTGGATGTTATGCGGTAAGAGTCATATCGAATGAACTTGGTCTTCCTTCCTCCAAGGTTTTCTACCATTCTTTAGTAGAATCTCACTTGAAACATGGAATCTCATTCTGGGAGGTGTGTCATATGGATCTCATAGACTCTGTTTTTGTGCTTCAAAAACGCGCAATAAAATATATGTGCAAAGCAAATATTCGTGAATCATGCAAACCCATTTTTGCTAAACAGTATTTACAATTTTTGTTATGGAAACGGTGTCTAATTAAGAAACACCTTCAGAAATCTGATACTACCTCTACACATCACGACACCCGCCAACCTGGCAACATTAAACTCCAGATTCGATTCAGTAATTTATGGAGGCTGTAAGATGTTCAATCACTTTTCGTAATCCCATACTGTTATTTTGATTTATCGGTATTCAGATGACAATTGAAAAGTTAATGTTAAAAGTTTCCGTCCGTTAGTAGTAGTAGTAGTACTTTATTGTTATCCCAAGAAACAATTTTGTCCATAACAGTGCTGCTCCTAAAGTGGCGCATGGAGTTTGTAAGATTTACTAGCAATCAAAATACCACAAGCTTTACTTTTGGAATAAATTACAATATTTTGTACTGACACAACGTATATTTCTTGCTTTTTCCTTGACATCAATGACAGACGTCTTTCTTAAATTCAAAAAATGTACAGTGGATTCTAAAATAATATAAACACAGAATAAAGTATACGAAATCTTGAAAAGGCTCTAACATTCTCCGCCCCCGGAACAACATTGTCAGGATAAGTTCAAGTTTTTGATGTTGGTAAAATGCATAACTTGGAGACTGGTCTTGTATAAAATCCTCTTTTTGTTTTTATCTGAGCTACCCGAATAATGCCATCCTTACCAGGATAGATTTGCTCGACTTTACCAAGAAGCCATTCGTTTCTTGGCATCTTCTCGTCTACCATGATAGTCACATCACCAATTTTAATGGGCTCAGTTTTAGTATGCCATTTTTGTCTATTCAGAAGTGTTGGGCGATACTCTTTTACCCATCTTTTCCAATAACATTCGGCTAATTCTTGTGCAGAACGCCACTGTTTTCTGCTAATGATCTCATTATTGCCGTAAGATTGAATCCCACCTGGACGCAGAAGGAGAAAATGATTTGGGGTGATAGCTTCAGGTTCTGAAGGGTCGACCGAGATGTGGGTTAATGGTCGAGAATTGATCATGTACTCTGCTTCATAAAGTACAGTCAGTAAAACCTCTTCCTTCGGATTTACTGATTTCAAACTTATCCTCAATGCAGTTTTAAATGCTCGAACCATTCTTTCCCAGATTCCACCCATACTTGCTGCTCCAGGAGGGTTGAATCTCCATTCGATACCTTTCACAGTCAAGTCTTCTGAAATTCTTTCATGGTCTAATCTCCATTCTTTCAGTTCCCTTTCCGCACCGACGAAGTTTGTCCCATTATCAGACAAAAATTGCTTAGGCTGTCCTCTAGTCCAACCCAGTTTAGCTTTAGACATTATTGGTGCATTTATTCTAGGCTGAATAACTTGTCTAGGTATAATCAGCCCACAATTATCTTGACCAATTAGTAGTTGTGGTTTGACAGACTTGATGGATTCCAGAATATTACGATCCAGATATGGAAACTTCATACAGATATCATCAATGTCGATTTGTTGTGCAGGTAGACTCAAATTATTAACAGTCCGTACATGCTTCATCGTAAAAAATTTAGAAAATATATTCACAGCTGCTATTTCAAAGGACACTATTTTCGATTCGTCCTCATAATGTGTTATGCCATTAGTCCATTGGTAACAGAAAGGAGTGATGGTACCAGAAAGTTCAAGTTTGTCAGCTAACTCTTGTTCAATCATCGAGCAAGTTGATCCCTCATCAAAGAGAGCACAAACTATTAGATCTTCGGCTAATCCACGAATTTTCACTGGTACAACTCTCAGTAAAACTGTTTGCTCTGCTGATGATAAGTTAGCACAGAGGTCCAGATTTGAGTTAGATTCTCGACTCGCTACTGTTGTTCGCTCCATGTGAAGAATTTTGTTATGCTTCCCTTTGCACCCATTTTCTCCACACCTAGACTTTTGATGTGCACATCGACTCGCCATATGTCCCGGTTTGAGACAAAGGAAACATATCTTCAAATCCAGAGCGATCGATCTTCTTTTCTCTATAGGATAACTGATGAAATCACCACACTCGCTGAGATTGTGATTAGATTTTTTACACAAAATGCAAGTAACAACTTCTTGTCTGTCGTTCTTTGTTGGTTTTTTCTTTGACATCATAACTATCTCTTTTCTCGTACTAGAGTTCTTAGCTGCGAATGGATTATTGATGGATGCCATGAGATTCACTTCCTCTTCGAGCCAGGTTGAAAAATCATCCAATGAAACCTGTTGATTCTGATGTTCTAGAGCAGTTTTATATTTGCCCCAACCATACTTTTGAATCGCAGGAAGCTTGTCAACCAAGTTTGTTAAAAGCTCTGGGTTAAAAAGATAGACACCACATCCGACGTTTTTCATGGACGATACCATATTTGTCACTGTATTCAAAAATGTAATGTAAGAATCTAACTTGTCTTCTCTAACATAACCCATCTTTTTAGCCTTATCCATTAGTGACAAAACAATCCACTCTGCTCTGCCGAAGTTCATCTCCAACATCTTGATAATTTTGCTCACATTCACAGGAGAAATCAATAAAGCTTTTACAGTTTCTCGAGCCTTTCCTTTTAGAGCTCTATCCAATCGAACTAAATTTTCCTCATCTGTGAGATGATACAGTTCAGTAGAACGTTTGAACTCACTAATGAAAATGGGCCATTCAGTGAGTTCTCCCGAAAAGTGACTCAGATCCCTAATCTTTTGGCGTATCAATAACTTATTCATCGCTGCGGTGTTCTCCATGCATTGTCTTGTGACATTATCCATGATTTCACTGCATGCCTTCTCGTTTTGTCTTCCATCACCTGAAGACTGGCACAACAGGGAATCTGATTGACCACTAACAGTTGCAGCGCGAAAATTCATGCTTTTTCCAATTGCCTCACTAGGGTATCCTTTTTCCGAGGTAACACATTTTCGGGCATCATCCACCCATTTATCCAAAAAGGTGCTGCTGCCGTACAAGCTTTCTATGTTATCTCTTTGGCTACCATGGTGTGAATCGGCTTTTTCAATCAATTTCTTCTGTAAATCCATCTCTTTTGTTAAATTTTTCCTTTTCCTTTCAATAGCTTTTAATCTTTCTAACGCTATCTTTTGCTTTTCGGCAGCTTCTTCTTCATCGAGCTGCTTTTGCTTACGAAGCATGTCAAGTTCTAAATTAAGTTTGTAAATTTCGGATCTTTTTGAAGATGAGGCTTCCGAAATAGATGAATTTTTCATCGATGGATGACGAAATACTACGTCAGACCTTGTTTTTCTTCCAACACTTGCTGTATCTTCAAGAAGACTTTTCTTTCCGTCCAGTAGATTGTTTTCAGATATGTAATTCTTAGATAGAGCTATGTAACTTTTATGCACTCTAGCCGCGTCGACACTAGTAGTAGGTACATTTAAATCTGCTCCACTATCCATAACAAATTCAGAAAACATCTTTGGTGGAATCCCTTTATTACATCTACTGCTCCTGCGGTGATGTTGACTTCTTGCTTCTTCGATACCTGATTTTGATTCCATAGCGCGTTCGTTTGATACTCGGAGGACCAGAATGTAAGATTTACTAGCAATCAAAATACCACAAGCTTTACTTTTGGAATAAATTACAATATTTTGTACTGACACAACGTATATTTCTTGCTTTTTCCTTGACATCAATGACAGACGTCTTTCTTAAATTCAAAAAATGTACAGTGGATTCTAAAATAATATAAACACAGAATAAAGTATACGAAATCTTGAAAAGGCTCTAACAGAGTTAGTAACAAGGCCTATCCAGAACACGTGGCTAATGACCATAGCAGTGGATGCCAAAACACCAAAGAAAAAAAAAACAGGAATATTAAAAAAATAATTACAAAATAAATATCCAAACTTATTTGACATACATAAAATTAATACAAGTATAATTCATAACATATAAAAAATATAAATAATGCTACCTAACCTTTAGATTTTTTATCCAGAGTAGTTAGATTGAGAAATTGAATATTATTGAATGAAAAAAAGGTAATGTTGAAATTGATATATGAAATTCTTTGATTACGAGGATGAATCCAAGATTCAACAAAGAAAATATTTTTTGTTTACTCTTGAAAATCATCATCTTTTTATATTGTTTATTTCAGATGGAAGTGAATAGTAAATTACTATACCATCATGATATATTTATTTTTTTCCGAAGTTAGTCCTGACATTTCCCAGGCTTAGACAGTTTGCTCGTCTTGTTTCATGATCGTGTATACTATTCACTTCCGTGAAATTTAAATTAGATACTTTCTGTTTAATTCGAATGAAATGAATGAATGAACTAATTTTCACTTTATATAGAGATTTAAAATCCTGTAAACTCTTTGGCTTATACAAGTTGGCGGTTGGTTCTAAAAATGGTAAGTTATAAATACATTTTAGTGATTTATTTTGGAGTTTTTCGAAAGGTGTCAAGACTTAAATATTAGCGTACCCCAAATGGAAATCAAATACTCTAGGTTGAGGTTTCTAATTCAGTAAGAGGTTTCATCGGTGGACCTCCTCCAGTTCCGTTATACCTGAGTTCCCTGACACGTCTTTTAACATTAGTGTTCATTTCACTGACATACTGTCGAGAAAAGAGTGGGTAACATCATATCTGTACAGCGACTCACATCTTTCCATTGCCTAATTGTTTTGGATGGATCAATTTCATTCAGCCGAGAGGTCCCCTCTAATGTAATTAAATTTTAACCGGCATCTTAAATATATGCTTACAGAATGCAACTTTTACCGAAATCATTTAGAGGACCTCCAAAAATGTAACTTTTAGATGCCGTTAAATTTTCATCCGGATGTTACAGAATAGACCCCAAAAAGTGATTGAAACAATGTCGCTTTAACCACTCGGCTACCTTTCAACTATTAAAACAATGGTCGTCCGAATTACAAGTAATCAAGTTATTACATCGTCTACAACCTTCCAACTATGTTGTTGTTGTTTCTTCCGATCTCTTCTTTTTTGTGTACATTTTACTTCAATTTAAGGTTAGTCTTAGGCATTTTCTCCAAAGGAGATACAGTTTATTATTCGCATCCCCACTTAAACAACATTCCAGAAGCGCCACTGGTGCCTGGTGGCCACCTCTCTAGACCCTCTTGGATTTCCGAGAAACAATTCCGATCCACTCCCAATCACTACCTGTCTAGCCGACGGCCTTCGCGAGGATGCACAAAAAACCCGAGAACAATATCGGCCCTCTTTCCCGAAAAATTCGGTGAATCGAAAAGTTTAATCTCGCGTAGACTCGCGACATCGTGTCGTCCCTAAACAACGGAAGATTTAAGCCTGACAGCGAGTTGACAGATGCTGTCGGGAACTTCTGTTGATATAATTCCTGGTTTAGGAATGCCGACGTCTACATTCGGTCCCGTAACAACGGCGTGTGTGGTGAGGCCTTCGTCGGAAGGTACCGACGATTTTCGTGGAAGTTGAGCGCAGGTAAAAGAGGTTAACAAGGAATTCATTATTTAAATCTGGAGTGATTTTTTTATATTTATCGTGGAAATAGTAACTTTCAGTTTAGGTACACGAATTATTTAGTCTTTCAATAAAAACTATAATAGTATTATAAATGGCATTTCTCCTAATTATAGATGGAACTACTCCGAACGCTCTCAAAAAATGTGCCCTGAACTAACACTAGTTCTTTGAAAGTTATTCAACCTCTCTTTTAATTTGTGGGTATTTCCATCCAGCAGGAAAATTGCAAGTGTACAACCAGTCCCCAAAAAAGGGAACAAAACGTTACCTAGCAACTACTGACCTATCGCACTGATATCTGTTATCTCGAAAGTTATGGAAAAAACCATCAACACCGAGCTAATGAAATATCTAGAACGATCAGGAATTGTGAATGATCGACTATTCATTATTATGGGCAGAAACAATATCTCTACGTATCTTAGTTTAGATTATGCTGAACAATTGTGTAATTTTTTATTAAAAAAAATCTAAAACCTCCCCCTTACTCCCAACCCCTATTTTAAAAAACGAAAAAAATAACATGAACTACGCCCTACTAATAAGTCAGCGAAACCCACCAATATTTTTTTGAAGGAGGGTGAAATTAAACAACTGTGCGATTTCCTTAATTTGAACTGATTAAAAGATTTATTTTGATGAAGCATTCACAAGTAGTCTATTCTGAGCAAGGATGATTTCAACGCCCCCTAGCATCAAAACTATTCATTTTTGGGGTTTGTCACTCAATTATTTTCTATTCACAATAACTTGAATTGCGTCATATTAAAAATTCAGAAAAATCAAACGAATTTTTTTCGGTTAGTGCCCTTTGGGGGGAGGGGGGATAATCATAAAAAACTGCGATTTCCCTTATTCAGGCATATTTAAACATTCGACGATACATTTAAAGGCACTCGAGAAATATTTTTTTGCGCTTCGTAATAGGAGTTGGGAGGAATAATTTTTTATAAAACAGCTCAATATTGTGCAACATTAACAACAATGAAACAAGTGAAAATATTGTTACCGGATTCAAAAATAGTCTAATCTGCGCAAGGGGTGATTTAAACGCCTCCTAGCAGCAAAACTGTTCATTCTTTTGGGTTGGCGCAATGGTGACATTGGTTGAGAATTACATAGACTACATCATACCAAAAATTCAAAAAAATCCAGCGGGACCCAAATTCCATAAAGAGTTTGCGGGGTCCTTTACCATTGATGAAGAATGATTTATGTACTCAAATCTACAAAAAAAATTAGTTGCTGCAGCAACATTTGTAAATTATTATTGATATTTTGGTTTACTTGGCCTTACCAAATGGGTAGTTCATTATTGTTTTTCCTTTAATAGCTTTCATTCCATCTTTGGTATCAGGATACACCAGTTTTTATTAGAATATTTTTTCGTGAACTATTTGTTGATACAGAGTATAACATTTTGATGGTTATTTTAAAGAAATCATCGCTTCTGGCCACCCAACTTTGTTGAACCTGTTTATATTCAGTATGTATGATGTATGAATGAACAAGCAGGCAAGCTGATGTCTTTTTCCATTATGATCATAACAAATCCAAGTTATGTATAACATGAAGTAGAATTAGAACGTGATGAGAATTAAAAAAAAAGTAATGAAGAAAGAATATAAAAATATGTAAATTTTCAATATTTGTATTGAAACAAAATGTTGTTCATTCTTTTGGAAAATTATCCTGGTCCTATTATATATAAAATGTCAAAACCTACTCTTGAAATGTTAGATCAAAATTCACATTCTACATACCAAAAAGTAAAATATCTATATCAAACTAAATTAATAATGACTCTTTTTGTATTTCAGTAGGTACTTATTAAACTTGAAGGAAAAAAACATGCGAATATGATAAATACAAAGTGTGCGAACGATTGAATCAACAAGAACAATTCTTGAATAAAAAAAAACAAAAAATCTACACTTCCCTTGAAATATTGAAAAACTGTTGTTCAGTTTCGTGGAAAATTTTCCTGTTTCTATTACACATGAAATGCCAATATTCTAAAAATGTGATGTCAAAATCCACACTCTATATAAGTAAAATACATATATAAAACTAAATTAATAATGGCTCTTTTGTTATTTCAAAGAAAAAATCAAACTCTGTATGTAATCGGACAATCCCCATTGATCTAACAGTGCCTGGAAATAGGCCATGGTTCACTGTCACTTTTCACATTTCTCACAACAGTAATAACAGCACAATTCCAGTACACGATGTAACACGTCCACATATAACTAACCATTTCAAATGCTGGAATTGATGCCGGTTCTTCGAAAACGTTGATGAACACCCTCTAACAGGTGTGGCGTTAATCCCGATTGATCCCGAACTGGTCGAAAATCAACAAGTACATTTCCGTAGGATCA
This sequence comes from Chrysolina oricalcia, assembly GCA_944452925.2. Classification (NCBI taxonomy): domain Eukaryota; kingdom Metazoa; phylum Arthropoda; class Insecta; order Coleoptera; family Chrysomelidae; genus Chrysolina; species Chrysolina oricalcia. The sequence continues at coordinate 32,224,752 of OX101808.2, forward strand.
CCAAGTTCTACATCATATAAATTGTATTGTTCCTACAATACAAGTTTCTGTTGTAATGATATACTTTTCAGAAGCCCAAAATTGATAAATATGAAAATACATTCTTCCAACGCTAGTAAAATCTAATGTTCGAACTACTTGCTGTATGTAAACAATATTATAGCTACAAGTTCATGCGATCAGAATTATCATTTCTCTAGAGACAAAATGATTTTATTTTTCAAATATAGGTATCAATTTTCTTATCATAATCGAAAAAAGTCAAGAAAACTTTTTACTTGGTCCATTTTTTTAAGTGTGAGTTTTGGCACTTTACATCACAATTCAAAATAAGACTCGAATGTTTCGGCGAATATTGAAAACATAAGATATAATAGGGCAGACACTACAATAATAAAAAGTATCTCGTGGAATTTAATTATAGTAGGGACGGACAATACACTCGCTCACAAGATTCCTGATGATTTCCCAAGTCTCTACCATGCTCCAATACCTACCTATCGTTTAGTTGTCGTTATGATTACGTCGAATGTTGCCAGAAAAGCATTATCTAGTAAGCGGTTTTCAACAGTATCGAAACGAATAAACACGAGAAAGTTCAAGAAAGCCCTGTTTGACATAGTCTCAGGTGCAAGACTTAGCCAATTGAATAGTCATTCGCTAATCTCAATTGTATTGTGTAGGTAGGTACTCATTCCTAGTCGATATAACTGAACCAGATAAATAATTTTTTAAAGAACAGTCATTGTAATTTGACATTTTCAATAAGACACACAGAGAGGCAGACAATAGACCATATTCGTTAAGGAATTAATTATTGGTGGCATATTCATTTTCAACGTATTGTAATCATGAACATAATATGACATATATTTTGGTAAGACATCATAGTTTCAGTCTATTCTAAGCGATAAAAACGTGTTTTGTTTCTTGATGACTCTCTCTGTTCAAAATTATGTTGAAATCTTTTGAATTATACTGAAAAACATTGACGGACAAAAAAATTATTAATTGCTACTATTGATTAAACAAACGATAAGGTAGATTTTTGATGAATTCAATTATTTTTACCTTTCATTTAGATATATAGTGCGTTAAATTCTTTTATTCAACATCTCAAAAATTGTTCTGTTAATTTGGACCTAATTTTACTAACACTATTCTGAAAATATTGAATATATGAAAGTTTTGCCAACTTTGTATGCTGCGTTTCTAAGAAATGCATTTTTAAAAATAGTAAATAACCTAAAAAAAAATGTAACGCACCCTATATCCAAATGAAAGGAAGGTACACGGAAAAAAATGGTCCAAGTAAAACGTTTTCCTGACTTTTTTTCAATTGTGGTAAGAAAATTAATACCTATATTAAAAAAATTACCGTCTTTTCTCTAAAAAAATAAGTATTCTGAACGCATGAACTTGTAGCTATAATATTGCTTACATACAGCAAGTGCATCGAACATTAGATAATTCACTTTGTATAATGTCAGGTCAACATTTTACTAGCGCTGGAAAAGTGTATATTCATATTTATCTACTTTGTGTTTCTGAAAATTATATCATAACAACAGAGACTCGAGTTACAGGCATAATGCAACAGTTTATTTGCAGTAGAGCTAGGTGTTCCTACGATAATGAAACTGTTCACCTAATTGTTGATATGCGACCAGTTCGGGATCAATCGGTAGTAACCATTGCACTGATTTTCGCAAAACTGGCCTCATTCCAATTCCAGCATTTGAGTTAGTAGTTGTATGTGGACGTGTTACATCGTGTGCCGGAATTATACTATTATTACTGTTGTGAGTTGTGTGAATAGTGTTAGTTTGATTTATGTATTTTGCTTGTTGGTATGTAGAATGTGGATTTTGACCTAACATTTATAGAGTATTGACATTTTATGTATAATAGAATCAGGAGAATTTTCCAAAAGACTGAACAACAGTTTTGTTTCAATAAAAATATTAAAAATTTACATATTTTTATTTCATTTCTTCGTTATCTTTTATTTTCATTTTTCAGAACGTTCTAATTCTACATTATGTTATGCATAACTTGGATTTGGTATGATCATAATGAGGAAAGACATTAGCTTGCCTGCTTGTTCATTCATTCATACTGATGAATACAAACAGATTCAACAAAGTTCCGAGATTTTTAATTATGAAACAGGTTGTACTGGGTGATCCAGTAAGGGTATGGCCAAAGGCGATGATTTGTTTAAAAGAACCATCAAAATGTTTTATACTTCTTTCCACATAAATTTATAGTGCACGAAAAAATATTGTCATGAAACTGCAATCTCTTTCTCCAGTTTTTCTTGAGTAGTGTATTTTGCTAACCTGTATATGCCATGCAAGTACGTTTTTTTATAGTATAAACTGAATCATTGCTACCTTGGTGCAACCGAACCTTTCATATCATTTTAATTTCAAGAATGAAATGAATATATTGAAAATAAGGATTCACAAAAAACAAATGATCCTTCTTTGGAGAACTAATAACTCTAAACTAAGGGCGAGTGGATATTTCAATTGAGTCCGTTGTATCCTGATCCCAAAGATGGAATGAAAGCTATTAAAGGTAAGACAATAATAAACTACCCAAAAGTGTGTCATTTGATAAGGCCAAGTAAACTAAAATTACTATAATAATCTAAAAATGTTGCTGCAGTAGAATACTGTATAGTAGCAATTTTTCAGTAGATTTAAGTATATGAGTTATTTGAGAGTAAATCATTCTTCATCAACGGTAAATTTACTTGTCACTAGTAGTTATCAAACTGAGCACCCACTGCAAATGAAACGTAGATTGAAGCTTATTAAATAAAAAGTTTGCTTCTAGTAAAGAGTTTAATATCGTTAGGTTACATTGCGTTCCTGAAATTACATCAATAACAGCAAGTGATCAAATTCAGGAATCTAATTTTCCTTGTGGCTAATAAAGCGTGTACTTGTCCCATATAGTATGCAAATTTTCACTTGGTGGTATACAAATTTTACTTGCTACTATTAGATTTTTTTCCGTGTAACAGTGAACAATCGAATTAATCAGAAAGCTACCTTATTTTGTGCTCAATCAAAAGTTTCTATTAAAACTAGTAAATCCGAGCTATATCACGTTTTTATGAATTGGAAAACACCATTTTTGTTCTCTCAAATTATTCAAAACATTGAACTGTCATACTTTGGCAAACGAGTGTGACTTTTCATCTTTGCGAATATCAAGGCCGCCTTTTCCTTTTTCTGGTAATATTTAAATAAAACAGTGTTGTATTAAATATTAAAAGAAAAACAGAAACTGTAAATTTTTATATATATATGAAAGTACCTATTCAGAATTTACCAAATGTTGAAAAGACATTTTGTTTGGCAACAAATTTTGTCATAACCTAACCGACCCTGTATCTCTACGGTTTACGAGATCCCAAAGATGAGGCTCGCATGTCAGCCACCATGTACTTCGTATAACACCAAAAAACAAGTATATAAATATATTTATTTACGGGTAACACCCAAATTGAATATAGGTATTATGAATTATCAGATTGCTAATAATACACTTCAGCAAAGATAATTATGTTACGTATAAGTGCTATTATAAGTAAAGAAATAGAAAACACGACAGTCATTACTGAAACATCTAATGAAATTTGACCATAACGAAATGATCTGCAGTTCATAAATCAATTTACTTTTATGCGTACCTTCAGTCACTTGCAATAGATCAATATTCACTCTGCTACCATTCGAAATTATTCTTGATAAGGATGAATGCTTCCCATAATTGCATCTGTGAAAATTAGGTGAAAAAATTTGAGTAGGTACTCCGTGTGCTTCGAGAAATAACATGAAGATTAACATGCGAAAGAAGTGAAGGACATTGTATTTTCGAAATGATTATTTTATAAAGGAACTTGATATTTGCATGTACTCTTCGCGTGCTGAGTTTGCGTATTCCAGAAACTGTTCGAATCTCTGATAGTGAATGGTCAATAAGATATATGTTTAGTTTGGAGCATTATTCTGAACATTTGCCATACTTTTATAGGGTGATTAGCTCCCTAGATCATATAATAAAGTGAGCTTTCTGGTAGGTTAGGTTAGGTTTGAACGTGAGTCAGACCCTGCACTGCGGCCAATGGCCTATTGTGGCTCACCATATGGTTATATTTCTTCCAGTATATCAAATCTTTTAACGAAATTGAGGAATGTATTGGGAGAACAATTCACCAGGTTTTCCGGCCTTATTGTCGTATCGTCAAATATTGAGAATCTGGTTCTGGTCGCTGCAGGGCATGTTCACAGAATGTGGTTGGCCGTTTCATCGTCCTCCATGCATAGCAATCTGCATCTTGTGCAAGTCCGATTTTATGCATGTGATGTTTGAGTTTGCAGTGGCCAGTAAGCAAACCTACTATAACTCTGAGATGCGCTCTTATGAGTTCTAGCAGTCCTAGACTACGCCAGTACTCGATTCTTTTATTGTCTGCCCAAGAGCTGTTATGGCATTGTTGGCAGTGCTATATGCTAAACCGATTACCGGTTCTGGTCCAGTGAACGTTGTTTCGGCCTCCCCTTTGGTAGGGCGTCCGCTATTTCGTTTCCTTCTAGGCCCGTGTGACCTGGTATCCAGACTAGGGTAACGTTGTTGCGTTGCGCTAGTCGGTTTAAGGTGTCTCTGCAGTTCCATACTGCTCTAGATTTCAAGCAGTTGGATTAAAGAGTTCTGGTAACTGAAATACCTATCAACTATGCGACCCATTCAAAAATGTCATTTCCGAAAAACCAGAAGTTGAAAATACCTCCCAATAAGTCAAAAATGCCTAAGCATATCCAATGTTGCAAATTCGAAAAAAATGGCTTGAAAAATAAAGGAGACGAGGTGGTATACTATGAGTCTGTAGCATACAGTATACACACCAAGTGCGTTTTTTACAGGGTTCATCAATTATTGCGACTCCGGAAGCACTGCAACCAAGAACGTTACTTACATAAATATCTAGAGGGAGAGAGACTGAGTGAAAGAGAGAGGAAGAGAGACTGAGTGAAAGAGAGAGGGAGAAAGGCATCGCAATTTAGCACGAGGACCTTCAACAGTGGCGAAAGATATTGCTCTATGGATTTAAACAATTTTTACTTCTAGTTTACATACAAGAAAAATCCTGTGATGTTCAGAGAATATCGGGAGAGCAAAGAGAAAAGAGGTTTGAATCGGAGTTAAGTTTTTTATTTGATTTATACTAATTTTTTCCTTATATATAGAAATGAACTTTAAAATCACTTATATTCATTATTTTTGTCTATCCGCCCAAAAATATTTATTGTCTAGATTTACAGTTAGAAAATCTCCTCAGCGACATACAAAAAAACTTGTGTTGACATAAAAATGTTCAGCAGCATGCCGCGGCTTTCCTGTCGGAACAAGAAAATTCTTTAGTCTTTCTGAAAATCAATGAACTTCACAAAATAAAAGGAACAGACAATATTAAATATTTGGACAAAACCATAGACAAACACTTGAGATGGGATAAACATATAGAAAATATTAGCAGCAATCTCATATATTTAATTTATAAATTCAAACTTTTGAGAGACATTTCAGCTAGAGATAAACTCTTAATGATCTATCATGCACAAATTGGTTCTCGAATGAATTATGGAATCTTAGGGTGGGGTGGAGCAATGAATATACATCTGAGAAAAATTAATATAATACAAAAAAAAATCTAAAAATGGTAATGTGGAAACCATATACATATCCATATAATGATCTCTACTTGGAAGCACAGGTTTTCGATATAAAACAATTATTATTCATCTACATTCATCTACATTCGTGATTTTAACACATTTTATCAACAATTCTCTAGATGCTTCTCATTCTACATTCTAATTTATGTTTAGAATTTTTTGTTCTGTTTTTACTTTATATTAACTGTAAAAATCTATTTTTCACACATCATTTTATCTATATTTCATATATATTCTTGTTACATGTATTCCTAATTTTATCCATAAGATAGTTTAACTAATAATATACAAAAAATATTAAATTGTATAAATCAAAAACCTCACGCACAGGCTAATTGCCTCAGTGAGACCCTCGGTTTATTGATGGTTCAAAATTCGAATGTAACATTTTATGTATATTATTATTATACTCATTAAACTATATATTATTATTTTATTATTATTAAGGTGCGGTTGATGAGAGACGGATCATTTCTTAACTTATAGTCGGCCTTCACGGTTCCTCAGTAAATTGCTTGTTGCGTGTTCCTATCATTTCTTGTTTAAATCGTATTGTAGTGTATTTTCAAAAGATAGCTGAAATATCCCGAAGTGGTGGTAGAAAAAAATACCCTATTGGGCAATATTTTATTGAAAAATCGAGTCGAATAGTCAGACGAAAAAACGAAAAGCAGAGCGATCAGTGAAAAATGCAAATTTGAATTACGAAGAATTCTTGAACGGATGCAAAGACACTGGGAGGTGTGTCAGAAAACGGAAGCATTTCAAGTAGTTAAATTAGATACTGACAATAGTGATAGTTGTAGTACTGATATTGCCAGTACAAGTACTGTTAGTATACTTGTTCAGGATCAGGACTAGATTCAAATAACTCAGTTTTAAATAAACTAGTTTTTTTTTTATTTCCTGATGGGTTATCTGCTTCGGCGACTTGTTTTTACAGCAATTTCTTATTTGATTTAAATCAAGATTCAAATTGAAAAAATCATCAGCTGATTTAAATCATTTGAACTAAATCGTCGCAACCCTGATTTTCCGGAGACTGTATACAATACACACTTTTCAGTTACTAATTCTGTAAAATTCCTCAGTCATATCCAAAACACAATTAAATGCTTGTTTTATTGTTTTTGTCTATTTATGGTATTTCGTTAATTCTCACAATTCTATTCACACGACCCACTTTAATAATGATAATAATTCAGTCACACCTCTTACGAGATATATCTTCCTTTGTTTGACCCCACTCAGCTTTAGGCATGTTCACCAGTCGTCTCATTACTATACCATTCTTCGTAACTGTTGTAAAGACGAACAAATCATTAATTCTGATAAATGACTTCGTGCTAAAAGTTTAGCGTGAATTCATGCAACAAAATGAACCACATTATGAACTTGCTGTTTCGAATTTTTTATTCTTCTCAAATAGTGCAAAGTTCAAACGAGATATTTTCGAATGAAACATTTTTTCAGCCAAGAAGAAGAAGAAAACTATATTTTTCTACAACTGCTATGAAAAGTAGCGTATTTCTCATAGCTTCATTAATTTCAAAACCATGTTTTGCTCATACTGTGAGAATTTTTTTTTTTTATTGGTACTCCATTTTACCCATTTAAAACACACCACATACATTTATATGGAGAATTAACAAAAATCGACAAAAACTTAGTTGGCAGCAGTTCAACTTTAAATAGTTGTCACAACTGTCAGATATACAGGGGGTCCCTCCGGGAACTGCATCGATCAATATATACAAAACTAAAGGTGGGCCGTATTTGAAAAAATTGGAAGTTCACTATCGTTGATAAGGGCTATCCAGCTAAAACATTTTCAAGAATGTGGCACTACCAGTTGTACCGGAAGTAGACCCCAACTGATCATTTATTTTTTACTGTGTATCGATTTATTCGGAGAAGAGGACCCAATTCAGCAGAATTTTGATTTCAATTCGATTATAGTTATGCAGGGCGGTCGCCAGAAAATGATATATATGCGGTTGAAAAAATTCGTTACAGTGTTTTGTGGGGGATTCTGCTTCTGTGGATACCGAATAGCAAATATATCAAATGTTCTTGGGATAGTTAACCCCATTACCTACATTCGCCATAAATAATAAACAGATTTAAGTAATCTTCATTCGAATAATTCAAACGATTCAAACGAATGATTAGTTACATTTCCATGTCAGTTGATTGTTTCCAACGCAACCGCGGGCGCCATGGTCAACTAAGAATAAGTAAACTCAAGAATACGTGATTTTCTGGATCTGAGACATGTTAATTCGCCAATATTTCGAAAACAGTTGAGTTAGCTTCATTTTCGATGCCGAATCGAATGAGAATATAAAAGTGGGGGATTTCCATTTGAAAAAATGGACTTACAATAATTATTTCAACCGCATCTACATCATTTTCTGGCGACCGCTATGCATAAAACTCTAATCGAATTGATATCAACATTCTTCTGAATTGGGTCCTCTCCTACGAATAAAACGATACACAATTAAAAATAAATGATAATATCAAGAAATAAAAAAAAAATCATTTTTCCGTCTGCAAACACAATTTTCAACTTCAAATTTGAAATATTTCGAAACAGTTAGACTTGGGTATTGGACATTATACATGAAACATGTTCAGAACTATGCGCAAAATCTAAAACATTGTTAATATAAAAGCTTGTCGCGAGAAGTATCTACGTATTTCTTATTATTATTCGCAACTTTTTTGAAAAGAAGGGAGTGAGCTGGCAGACATATTTTTTGTCGTAATTTTCCACGTATGAAACCGTTCTACGCGTTCTCTATCTAGCTTTCGAAGAGGGAAGAGGGGTAAATTTTTTTGAAACCGTATTATTCAATGGTCAGATAATTTTCACTATTTTTACGAATTTTTCGATTTCTATTTCGCGACAATTCCTAATTTTTTTCGTGACAGGAAAAGGGGGCAAGCTCCCAGATCGATTACTTTTCATCATTATTTTCCATGTCCGAAACTTTTGAAACATTTTCCGTATTCCTTTGCGTCTTTATCTAGCTTTTGAAGAGGGACAGGGAAAGTGAAATTTTTTTAAAACACAATATTCGACGTACAGATATTTTTCACTATTTTTTACGGATTTTTCCGATTTTAATTTCGCGCGTTTTCCAAGTTTTTTCGAGAAAAGGGGGGGGGGCGTGCACCCCCTACCTAACTTTTTTTCGATGTAATTTTTGACGTCCAAATCCGTCAAGAAAACTTACGAAACCATACGCGTTCTCTATCTAGCTTTCGAGGGGCCGGTTGTACAATTTCTTCGACATTAATGTATTGTCATCGGAATTGAACCAACATGTAAAATTTTAATTCCATAGGATAAGAGGAAGTGGTTCTAATTCAACTTGCAAGATTTGTGCCCATCTAACAAACACACACAGAGCAAGTTAAATGAAAGCTTGTAATTAAAAAAAAAAACTATAACGTGTCTTTCTAAGAAGTGATTTTTTACTGAGAAATAAACGTTTACATTCGGAGCCCGAAACTAAAGCATTCCTCAACCACTTAAGTGAACGTAAATAGAAAGAATTGGAGTTTTGAAAGACGGAATGCAGTCGTCCACGAGGAGATAAATTTGGATTTCCCATTCTTCGGTCGTCAAGCGCATCACATGTCTAATAAAAAAACTTCTACCGACACATTAACAGGTACAACACGATACCTTCTGAAATCTATTAAAACACCAATTTATTCGCTCGGGGTTCCGTCTATTACAACTGTTGAAACACATTTCCAAGACGTTAACAGCATCAAACTCCCCCAAGATAAACGAGCCATTGAAATTCCACCGTGAATAGAACTGTCAAGTGTCACTCAAGCAGTCGGGCACACGGCAGGGATTCAATATCACGTACCGACTGGCACTTTTGCTGTTGATGAGGAAGATTTGATAGCGGTTTCTCATTTTATTTGTTGAATATGAAGCGCTGTTAAGAACTTTAAACGTTTTCGGAAAATGGCAAGTGTTTGTATCGTCAACGAACTGGTGTACCACCAGTCGTGGTATACAGAGTGGCCACTTTTTTAATGGGATTGTATTGGTAACTTTTAAACCATAAGAGTTAGAAGGTCGGTCAAATGGAGAAAAAGTTGCATTCATAGAAGCATTGTCAAGTGGTTCAAACAAATCGAGATTATCAGGACCGGTTATTGAGATATCATAAGAAAAGTAAATTCTGTCATTTTGATTTTTCTTTTTTTCCCACTTTATTTCAAATATTATCAAAAAATGATACAGGAATTTTTTATTCGATAGTAAATTATCCTTAATTTGACCTAATCAGATTTTGTATCCAACGTTTCGTACTCTCTGGGCCACCCTCAACCTCATTTTTTTCAATACGGACCTGCATATTTTATGACACATTTCGAAATAACTTTTAACGCTGAATTCAACAATATATCATACAATGTCATTCAAAGTTGATTTTCAGGTGATTTTTACCCTTATCCAAATTTCTCTGGGTCGGATCTGTATTGCATTTACCTTTAGTTTAATTAACAACATGCAATACATTTCGATTAGAAAAACAACTCAGTCATCTTAAACTGAATGGAACGTATCAGAATCAAAGCAAGAAACAAGTAATAATTATTTACATATTTCAAGAGAAGGAAAACCTAATGCAGAATAATTAAACGAAACTATCATTTATATGAAAGAAAAATTAAATGATTATTCGAAAATAAATGAAAATTAATGAAGTAAGTGTTCGAAATGTCCACCATTTTGTAAAATGCACTTTGCAGTTCTGGAACCCATACTTCTTATACATTTGCTAAAATTCGTCTCCTTGAATACCTTCCAATACATTCTCAATCTTCTCGAGAGTAATCACTATTGTTGGATTTGTCATTTGTTCCGTTGAAACAGATTACAGAATCGAACTTTATTTTTAAGATCATTACGATATAATTCTTGCAAGGCTTGGTATTCAAATTTAAAATCATTGTATTCGCGTCTCCTTGACTATTTTATTAACAGCTTTCGATTTTTTTTTATGGATTCAATTGAATTTGGGCATCAGAATATTGATATCGTTAATAGACTTGTTTTCTCTTACATACACAAAACTCTAGGTTTATTGAATGTATTATTTTCAAGTAGTAGGCTGTGGATAAAAAAGAACATAACAAGAAAAGTCATATTATTTGTCACTTCGTTCATTATTGTGTCACAAGAACTTGTCATTAAATACTTTTCTGTGTAATTTCAATTCAACTTATTCGGTATGGTAAGATACACAAATGAAGAAAAGAGAGATATGTACGAAGTGTACATAAAACTAGATAGGAATTCGTTCAAAGCACAACAAAGGTATGGTGAATTATATCCTGAAAGAACAACACCAAATATTAAAATATTTCGACGTTTATCTACAACGTTACTTGAACATAATTCATTCATCAAACCTAGAGGTCCTTATGTAAGACGAAACGAGCCTATCAATGACATCAATGTTCTAGCCCAAATTCGAATGAATCCAGGAATAGGATCGAGAACTATGGCCAGTGAATGCAATTTATCAAAAAGTGCTGTTAATAAAATAGTCAAGAGGCACGGATACCATGACTACGGAATACCAAGCCGTGAAAAAACTATATCCTAATGATCCTGAGAGAAGGTTGCAATTCTGCAATTGGTTTCAACGGAAGGTGCGGAATAACAACAATTTTGCGCACAATATTATTTGGGGAGATGAAACGACATTCACAAATTCTGGCATGTTCAATCGAAGGAACTAACATTTTTATGCCACAGAAAATCCTCACTTAATTCATGAAGTTAGACATCAATATCGTTTTTCTTTGAACATATGGTGCGGTTTGTTGAATAATAAATCACTGGGACCCTATTTTATTGATGGCAACCTAACCGGAGAAAAATATGTAGAAATTATAGAAGAAATGTTGGATGATCTTCCTATACGGTATCGGCGTAATAGTCCATGGTTCCAACAAGACGGATGTGGTCCACACAACTCAAGAATAGTCACAGATTATCTAAATCGAACTTTTCCCGATTCATGGATTGGAACAAGAGGTCCAGTAGCATGGCCTGCAAGATCTCCGGATTTGAATCCGCTGGATTTTTATTTGTGGGGATATCTCAAAAATAAAATTTATGATACTACGAACACGACAATAGAGATTCTTCGCGAGAAGATTGAGAATGTATTGGAAGGTATTCAAGGAGACGAAATAAGCAAATGTATAAGAAGTATGGGTTCCAGAACCGCAAAGTGCATTTTACAAAATGGTGGACATTTCGAACACTTACTTCATTAATTTTGATTTACTTTCGAATAATCATTTAATTTTTGTTTCATATAAATGATAGTTTCGTTTTATTATTCTGCATTAGGTTTTTCTCCGCTTGAAATATTATGTAAATAAATATTACTTGTTTCTTGCTTTGATTCTGATACGTTCCATTCAATTTGAGATGACTGAGTTGTTTTTTTAATCGAAATGTATTGCATGTTGTTAATTTAACTAAAGGTAAATGCAATACAGATCCGACCCAGAGAAATTTGGATAAGGGTCAAAATCACCTGAAAATCAACTTTGAATGACATTGTATGATATATTGTTTAATTCAGCGTTAAAAGTAATTTCGAAATGTGTCATAAAATATGCAGGTCCGCATTGAAAAAAATGAGGTTGAGGGTGGCCCAGAGAGTACGAAACGTTGGATACGAAATCTGATTAGGTCAAATTAAGGATAATTTACTATCGAATAAAAAATTCCTATATCATTTTTTGATAATATTTGAAATAAAGTGGGAAAAAAAAAATCAAAATGACAGAATTTACTTTTCTTATGATATCTAAATAACCGGTCCTGATAATCTCGATTTGTTTGAACCACTTGACAATGCTTCTATGAATGCAACTTTTTCTCCATTTGACCGACCTTCTAACTCTTATGGTTTAAAAGTTACCAATACAATGCCATTACAAAAGTGGCCACTCTGTATATAGTGTATATAATAATAATTTAACTCAATTATTCATATATTTACTTTAAACCAATCATTTGTTTGTGCTTATGTATATGTGTATTTTACTTATATTTTTATACCTATGTGTATATATATCCTTAGAACATTTGTTTTATATCTTTTATAGTGGTTTTAAATGCTAGTTTTTAACTCTTGGACCTGTCCAACACCATGTATGTGGTTATTAAGGATTAATAAAGTTCTATTCTATTCTATAACTCCATTTTTTCAATTTTGATTTGACTAAATTCATCGAGTTTATTTATTTGTGTTATGATAGATATCCTTTATTAGTTCTTAAAAAAATACATTTTCAGGTGTAGACATTTTCAGGTGTAGAACATGTGAACATTATAAATATCGTGCTAGGAATCGCACGTAAAAAGGTAAGACCTCGTTAATCCTTGGCTCGCACAAGTTTCGACTTTTGATGGCTGCCGTTCGTAAGGGGACGATAGCTGGTTAACGGAAAAAACAATTTTAAAAAAACAATCACAACAAACAATAGAATAAAATGTCAAAAAATAACATTGTTGTCACAGTCAATGTGAGGAAAATGATAGTGTATGAATAAAATTAGAAATAAAATTAGGTGTAGAATATAAAATGTCAATATCATAAATATTAAAAACAATCATGTAAATCATATTTCAATAATAATGATAATATCGTACGTATAACATTAAATGGTCACAAAGTAAAATAACAAGGTTATTACTGTCAAATATTCATATATGCAAAAGGACATATTTACATATACATACATAATATAAATAAATACACACATACACCAATATAATACACACATACATACACACATAATTTTTTTTTGTTAGTGTTTTGGCATCGACTGCTATGGTCATTAGCCATTACACATATAAATATAAATGAATTAGGATATGTGGATATATAAGATAAAACAGTAATGAAAAACACAAAATACCACATAATAAAATCAAATAAAACAAATTTCACCACTCCTACTCTAGTGTATCTATGAAATACTCGTCCAAGAATAGTATGCTTTTTAATGAAGTAAGTTTTTCAGTTCAGTTTTCAGCTTTCTAATAGGCTGTGTAATCAGGTAATTTGTAATTTATTTTAATTATTGAAAAGGGAAATATGTGAAGTTGAGACTAATATTCAAAAGATTGCGTTTATTTCGAGTATTGTCTCTGTGATTTATGTCGTAACCTATGTAAAGTATAGTATCTTGATAGCTTTTTCGAAAGTTCGCTAATACGACTCTTCCAATCTAGCTTCGAATCAAACGTGATACCAAGAAAATAAAGTCTAGATACTGAACTTAAGGAAGTTGTGCCATGGTTGAAGCTGACAAAATTGACTAATTTTGAAAAGGAAATGATTTGAGCTATTCTGTTATTCAGCTTCAGAGTAGATAGAGGTGTGTCATTTTTGTATGGCCAATTCGCAGACGTGTGAGAGCAACTTGTTCTCTTCTGGTCAATTTCAAGGGTAAGATTCGCTTTTGCACAGGTGGTTTAAATATTTTCAATTTTGCCTCAGTTTCACTCCAAAGATTCTGCCAGTCGTTTTCTTATTTCGTTTTGCTCTGTTTCTTTAGATCTTCTGGGTGGAGAGATAAATCTTCGTGGTAGTTGGAGTTAGCAGCTATTTTTGCTGCATTATCTACTTCCTCGTTGCTCTCTATGCCACAATGGCTAGGCACCCACATGCAGCTGATAATTTTACCGCTTTCTCTCATGATATGAATTCTGACGAGAATAATCATAACAAGGGGGTCAAGGGTAAATTTATTTTGAAACGATCTTATGGAGCTCAACGACTCGGTACAAATTAAGAAGTGAGTATCATTCCGTGCAAATTCGCAGTATAATAAGTACTGATATATAGTGTATAATTCTGCAGTGTATACACTGGTCGATGGATGCATCGACCAGCTATGAATATGTCCATCTATAAGGAATGCTCAGCCTACCCCGTTTTCGATTTTAGATCCATCTGTGTATATTTTGCAATAGTTAGGAAATTTGCTGATGTTATTATAGTAGATTAGTTTGTGTTGTTGTGAATTCATTTCTGATTTTTTTATTCCATTTTCTGTAACACAGCAATCTATGTCAGCCAATTTCCAGGGAGGAAATTTTGGATAGGCGAGCGCGAAAACTTTCGAGTCAGGAATAATATGTTGCTCTCGTATGCGTGTACCTGTTGGTCTGGTTGCGGTTGGTTTCCTAATGAATATATTATGGATTTCATCATTATAGAAGATGTCATGATTTGGGTGGTTCGGCAGAGAGAATATTTTCACAGCATAGTTTGCAAGAAGTCTCGTTCTTCGAAATTCAAGAGGAGGAGTTGCCGATTCACAGCAGAGGGATATTATAGGACTCGTTCTGAATCCTCCCGTTATCAGTCGAGTTTTTCTGGCAGAGGAGTAAACTACACTACCATAATCGATTCGAGAAAGAATAAGGCTGCGATAAATGTTCTGCAGGACCTCATGGTCTGCTACCCATTTGATTCCTGCTATAGCTTTCATGACATTGAGTGGTTTCTGGCATCGGTCCACCAAATTCACTAGGTGAGCTCCCCAATTTAATTTTGAATCGAATATCATTCCCAAGAATTGTATGGGTGTTCCATCTTAGGTAAAGTTAGGATTATTGTGAGGTTTTCGCTTTCTACAAAAGTGAATCGCCTTTGTCTTGGTTAATGAAAATTTGAGACCTGCTCTCTGTGCTCTGCTGTAGAGTTCATTTATGGTATTTTGAATGACCTCTTCAGCATCAGTAGTGAATGATGATGAGTAGAATATAGCCAAATCGTCAACACATGCACTTATTTTGACTGGACCTTGTACTACTTCTATCAAGCCGTTTAAGCAATTGCAAAGAGAGTGACGCTCAATGTAGAGCCTTGGGGTATACCGTTTTCCATATCTCGGGAATTTGATATAGCTTCTTGGATTCTGGTCCTAAATTTTCTGTCACTGAGAAATTGTTGGAGGAAAATTGGCAAACAACCTCTAAAGTTCCATTCGTGCAGAGTTCGCAGTAATATCTCCATGTGAGATCGAATGCCTTTTCTGTATCAAAAAATACTGCTGCTACATGTTCTTGTTTAATGAAGCTGGATTGGATTTCATGTTCCAAGTAAGATAATGGGTCTAGAGTAAAGTGAAATTTTCAGAATCCTGATTGGAATCTGGAGAGAAGGTTTCTACTCTCCAAGCACTAGTTTAGACGATAGTTTACCATTTTCTTCAACAACTTACTCAAGCAGCTGGTGAGCGATATTGGACAACTTTCGGGTAACGTGGGATCTTTTCCAGGTTTCAGAATTGGGATGATATGAACCTCTTTCCATTGTTCGGGGTAGGTTCCTGTAGACCAAATGAGATTGAAGATATGTAGAATATTTCTCATTTGTTTTTCAGGGAGATGTTTCAGGAATTCATAGTGAATTTTGTCTGGCCCAGGTGCCGAAAAATTTGACGTCCGAAGCGCTTCTTTGAATTCATTCATAGTGAAAGCTGAGTTGTAATCATGTAACTCATCTGTCAGAAAGTTGATTTCATGTTGTTAATGTGGATTTTTAATATCAAGAAATGTAGGATCATAGTTTTCTGAGGAGTTGATGTGTTGAAAGTGGTCACAGAAGACTTCGGCAATGTCTTCTGAGGTTGTTACATCCTCTTCGTCCTGGATAATATGTATAGGCGGTGGGGCGAAGTTCTTTCCAGATCTGCGGTTATGGTGCTCGTAAACTGTTTCCAGCTTTCTCTTTGACTGTTCAGTTTCAGTTTCCTTTCTTTCGCACGCAGGCGTTTGAAATTGATCATATTATCTTGACTGGGTCTTCTCTTGAATGTATTGAAGGCGTGCTTCTTTTCTTTAACAGCCGTAGCGATTTCTCCGTTCCACTATGGTACCTCTCTTTGGGATGTTCTATTATTAGACCTTGGTATTGATAAAAATGCTGCTTCTGAGATTGCATCAGTGACATTTTCTACCAGTGAATTGACGTCTCCAAGTTCTGGTATGAGGTTTTCGATTACCGAGTGAAATTTATCCCCGTTAGCTAAATGTAAACGCCATTTTTCAGATTTATATTGTGTTGTGAATCTATTAGCGCATGTTACGAATATTGGTATATGTTCCACAGCATATTCATCCAGAACTTTCCATTGAAGATAAGGTGCAATTTCAGGAGAACAAATAGATAGATCTATCGATGATAGGCAGTTGGAACGGAAGTTGATGAAGGTACCTTCTCCTGTGTTGAGGAGTATAAGATCTGATTCTTCTATTATTTCTTCAATTATATACGTCCACGGTGATCCGTATATTTTGATCCCCACATGGTGTTATGTGAATTGAAGTCGCTCATTATCAAATTAGGGCTAGGAAGTTGTTGAAAAATATTTTTCAACTCATTTTTAGTCCACTGATCATTCATTGGGAAGGTAAATATTACAAATTGTCACCGAAATGGGAGATTTGATTATTATCGCTACAGCTTGTAGATTAGTCTGTATGGGAATAGTTTCAGCAATTATGAATTCTTTGACCAACGTAGCAACTCATCCATGGGCTCTCACCCCAGGCATGACATCATACCTAAAAATATTGTAGCCTCTGAGACTATATGTCTCATCTGGTTTCAGGTGAGTTTCCTGAAGACATGGACAAAACGGGTATTTTTTCAGCAGAACTTCTTTTATATGTATATAATGGTGGTTGATACCATTGCAATTTCATTGTATTAGGTTTTCATATTGGTTCATTATATAGTGGTTATACTGTTTTTATTAGATCTGAGATTCAGGTAGAGTTTGCTGATAAAATACAATCACATTTCAAGTTAAATATAATCTTATATAGTAAATACACATTTATATCACAGTTTTTATCACAGTTTATATCACAGTTTATATCACAATTTATATCACAGTTTATATCACAGCTATTATTTATTAGTTCCTAGTTTTTTTTGTTATGACGACCGCGACTCCTTGCGGAGTTTCTCTTTGGTAGATTACTTTTGGAAGTATTATTTTATTATCTTCTTCTGAACTAGGTTCTAGTTGACTTCTGTCTCTTTTTTTTTTGTTCTTATGTGGTAGAGTAATTTGTGGACGTTGAGTCCGTTCGAGACCTGTTAGGATTTTTTGTTGAGGTCTGGGGTGATCTGAATATTTCATTTTGGAAGGTTTTATTTGCAAGGACATTCTTTATCATTTCTTCTATTCTTGGCAAAATTTGAGAGATGGCATCTGATACCGTTTTGCTTTGAGTTTTAGTTGCGTCAGCATATGACACATTTGGTGTAGGAGTTGTATTATTATTGTAAACTTTCCTCTTCGCTTCATAATAGGTTATTTTCTCCTCAACTTTTATTTTTTGTACGTGTTGTTCTTTTTGATATGTAGGGCAGTTTTGTATCCTGCAGAATGTGGTCCACTGCAGTTCACACATTTCTTTGGTTCTTCACAACGTGTTCCCTCATGTGGAGGCTTTCCACACGCGCATATTGGCTCCTTGGTGCAATTGTTTGTAACATAGCCGAAGGCCTTGCATTTGAAACATCTCTGTGGTGGGCGTATATATGGTCTTATCTTCAATTTGTAATAAGCTACATCGATCTCTTTGGGTAGATTAGGAGTGCTGAAAGTAAGCATATGATTTGGCGTATCGATAAATATTCCTTCCTTCTTAGCTTTGAGTCTCCTGACGTTACAACCCTTTGACTTTCAAGGCCGCCTTTAATTTCTTCAATGAAATAAGAAAAGGAAGAAAAAATATAACTTTTGCCCAGTTTCCACTAACACTTTACTACTTTATTACGACCGGTTTCGGCTTTTACACCATTTTCAAGTAAAAAGCCGTAACCGGTGTAAAAGCCGAAACCGGTCGTAAAGTAGTAAAGTGTTAGTGGAAACTGGACAAAATTTATATTTTTTCTTCCTTTTCTTCAATACTACAATTCAAAAGATCTCTACAGAAGATCACTCCTCTAGAAATATTGAGAGTAGGATGAGCAACAACCTCAACGTCGTATTCTGAAAATTTCCTAATTTCCATCAATCTTCGAGAATGTGCGTTAGATTTCGTGTTGATTAATAATCCATTTTTTACCTTTTTAATCGAGTTGACTTCGCCAATGAGTCCATATATTATTTTTGAGATCAAAAAAGGGTTAACTTTTTCAAAATCACACTGTTCACTCTCATCTTGAGAGATTCTCTTAACAAGCAGAAACCGAGGTTTGTTTTCCATCGTCTCCTGTCTTGTTGATGACGTTTTAAGTGTTTCATCCACACTTTTGAGAGCAGTAGTATTTGTGGCAACGCTGCTAGTTCAATTGCCTTCCAGGTGCAATTGATTCGCAACGGAATGAGCACCATCATCCGTTGCATTACTTGAGTTTGTATTAGAACTTTCCATTCAGTTCCCACGAGTAGGGATGAATGCAGTAGTGCACCCATACTACAGAGGGGCTAATTACAAACGAGGATCGCCTGGTACTCGTAGGACACCGTTCATGACTCACCATCGACACGGTATTGACATCTTGGGTTACGGATTTTTGAAGGTTTTCTCCTTCACCACTCATCTTCGACCTTACCGGCATGGGTGACCCTACTAGGAGCGCTGTACTCCCGCCGGCATTGCTCTGGGAATCATTGCAGCTACTGAGTCCCTCCACCGCGACAAGGTCTCACAACTCCTCGGAGAGGCAGTATCAGTTATATTATATTTTGTAGTTTCCAAATACTTGGTATTGAATATAATCGAACAGTCATCAGCATATTGAACCATATACTCACTAATGACTTCAGATGCATTATTGGTGTAAAGTATATACAACAAGGGCCCCAGCACTGATCCTTGAGGAACACCCCTAGTAATCAGTAGTTTTTCAGATATAAGAAGACCATCAGAATTCAATTCAGTTACACATTGATATCTGTTTTTGAAATAGGAAGTGAGTAGGTCTACTGCTAACCCTCAAAGTGATTATTTTTTAGCCAACAGGAGTTGGTCTACACTATCAAATGCCTTTGACAGATCGAGATTGAGCGCAGTGGTTACAAGTTTCTGATTGAGTGATTGAATTACCCTACATAATGCCTGATAAGTAGCTCGAATTGTTGATTTATTCTTCCTGAAACCATTTTGTCTATCACACAAAAGATTGTTGGATTCCAATCTTGCGCTTATTATTTTTTCAAAGATCTTAATGATATTTGACAAAACTGCAATGGGTTTGTAATTATTGATGACACTCTTGTCACCTTTTTTGAATATAGCTCATACAAAAGTTGTTTTTAGTTTAACTGGAAAGATACCAGTTGAGAACGACCTGGTAATTAGGTATACGCTAAGGTATCGCTCACTCAACGGCTACATTTTTCAAAAGTTTTACTGGTATTTCATCCTCGCCAAATGATTTAGTATTTTTCAACTTCATAATTGTATCATTCACTTCCTGTGGATTTGTTGGCAGGAAAAATATACTTTTTTGGAAAGGGTTTGGCATATATCTGGACGAATGTTTATAAAAAATAATTCTTTTTAATCGAAATTTTATCATTCGAATTATACGAAACCGTAGAAGGGCCACAAATTATAAAAAAAATAATTCGTCTAATTCCGACTTCGCAACTCGAAATTAGTATAATTCCGACTTTAAAACTCGGAATTACTATAATTCTGACTTCACAACTCGGAATTATTCTAATTCTGACTTTGCAACTCGGAATTAGTATAATTCCGACTTCACAACTCGGAATTAGCCTAATTCCGACTTCGCAACTCGGAATTGGTATAATCCCGACCTCACAACTCGGAATTAGCCTAATTCCAACTTCACAACTCGGAATTAGTATAATTCCGACTTTACAACTCGGAATTACTATAATTCCGACTTCACAACTCGAAATTAGTATAATTCCGACTTCACAACTCAGAATTATCCTAATTCCGACTTCACAACTCGGAATTATGCTAATTCTGACTTTGCAACTCGGAATTAGTATAATTCCGACTTCACAATTCGGAATTAGTCTAATTCCGACTCCGCAACTCGGAACAGAGCTAGGCCGGGTACTGATGAATTGTACTCGAGTACTGGGTACCGGGTACTTCCAAAAATTGAAGAACGAGTACAGAGTACCGAGTATTTTACTCATTTCACATGCTCTCGAGTACAGTACTCCGAGTAAAAGTACTCGAATTCCAAGAGTACTTTTTGCAAGTACTTTCCCGTCAAGTTATATGCAGCAATTCCAAAAATAATCAAAGGATATATCTACAGTTATATTATATGGAGGAAAAAAACTGGACTGAATTACAGACTGAGACTACATTAGATTTTGAAAAGATTAAAAATTGGTTTGATCATAACCTACTTACAATAAACTTTGAAAAAACGAAATATATGCCATTCACATTTTATAATAATACTCTTCCAGACATGGGGCCACTAATAATTGATAATAATACTAGAATAGAAGAAACAGATAGTATCAAGTACTTAGGGATTATGCTTGACAGGCATCTTAAATGGGACAAACAAATAGAATTCCTTTTGAGGAAATTGCGAAGTTTATTATCAAAATTCAAGTATCTCAAAACATGGACATAAAAACTCTTGACATTCTTTATTTTTCATTAATACTCTCAATTGAATTATGGGATTTTGGCTTGGGGAGGAGTCATGAAATCCCACCACAGAATTCTTGATGTTCTTCAGAAATAGTTTTTGAAAATCATATATAGAGAAAGCTATTTATATCCAAGTGATAAACTGTACAAAGAATCAAAGAAATTGGATATAAGACAACTATTTGGATGCAACATAATCATTTATATCTACAAACATAAAACGAATATAAACTTCAATAATCATATGTCACAGTGAAAAATAAAGTTAAAAAAACAAGTTCTCAGAAAAATTTCAAATATTTATTGCCATTTTAATATGATTTAATTCCAAATCATATAAAAGGGATCAAGTCATTATTGAAGAAATTGAAGAAATGGATTCAAGAGTCTCATCGAAATTTATTTCATGATATCTTTCACTTCAATTAACTCAGGTAGTTTATTTTTATTATCATTTTGTTGAATTTTAAAAGTTTACAAAACATATACCTACATATAATTTTTACCTAAAATTTCTCGCAACAAGTTTTTAACTTCGCGGGTATAATTGAACCGTTTATTCACCTGTTTATACAAATTGATGTAATGCTTTTTAATTGAATTTTGAATAAACTTTATTATTATCATTATGGGTTTACTCTCGTCTTCCATTATACTTTCACCACTTTTTGCATCCTATAAATAACTATAAACTGAAACCAAAGATTTTTGAACTATTTTATAGTTTTCAGTACATAAAGAGTAAAATAAGCAGTTCATCTGAAATGTATATATTAATAAACATAAAAACAAAATAATTATTCAGTAATGGCATCACTGGTTAATTCTGTTTGCCTTCGTAATAACTAATTTTTCAAGTTGTCATCGGTGAGAGCATTTCGCCATGGCCTTTTAACAATTGTAGCAAATGAGAACAACTGCTCCACTGGCGCAGAGGAAGATAGTATAATCATTTTTTGGATTGACGTGGCCGTAACTTGATGGAAATTCATAGTATATGACACTAAGGTAAACACGAATAAATTTCCACAGAATTATTGTCTACGTAGACAATAAATCTTGTTTACCCTAGTGCCATATAGTATAATCATTCAAGAACTCAAACTGTTCGGTAGCGGATTGAAACTGCGCCTGTACGAGTTGTTTGGATGGATGTTCTGGTTCAATGATATGAAAAGAGTCATCTGTGGTGGTATCGCTTGAACCTCCTGTATCCCCCGATTCTTCACAATTATCAAGGGTGGTTAGTTTCTCAGCAGCGCCACTCACCATCTTCAACGTAAGGTTATAATGACATGATTTATAAAGCCGTTGGAGTTTTGAGGTTCCTGAACTGAACAGGCAGGCGCAGACGTGTTGTTTAATAAAGTACTCGTGAAAATGTACTCGCATAAGAAGCGCGGGTATCGGGTACTTTTACCCGATGAGCACGGGTACGAGTACCGATTAATTTTTTGGAAAATGTACTGGATACCGGGTACAGAGTACCAGAAATGTACTCAAGAGTACAATATTCGAGTGTTTGTACTGAGTACTTCCCAGCTCTGACTCGGAATTAGTATAATTCCGAATTCGCAACTCGGAATTAGTGTAATCATTACGATTACAAGAGTTGGCATTGGAGTTATGTGAAAATGTATAATTGGACCATTCAGCGAGAACTTTAAAGATTTAATACAGCTGATGGTTGGCCCTAAGATCTATGAAAAAATACACCAATTTTAGATATGCTACTGGTGATAGACCAGGTCATGACTGTTCAGAATATCGGAATTTCACCTCAGTAAAAATATCACCGTTTTCGAGATAATGGGCATTTTAAGAATTTCTGGAAAATCGCTACCTAACCTTGGATTTTTGAGTGCCATGTATACAAATTGTTTCGAATCCAAATATATTTGCTGCTGAAGATTACTGATGAGTGATGCTTCTAGACATACAGAACAATTTTTCAGAAAGGGAAAACATTTTTCAAGAAATGAAGGTAAAATGACAGATTTGAGTTTCATCAATTTTTTAAAAAAAAGTTTGACATTATTATCTGAAAGAAACATAACCAATTGGAAGTGGACATTCATTTCAAAAGAATGCTCATTTTGTCCAGACTCTACCATGGTATAAAACAAACTATAAATATTTTTGAAAGAAGTGGTTTCCATTGAATTAGGCGTGGTTTTAATCTAGGCTTCTATCAACTTTTATTCAAGAAAAAAAAGGAAACTACCCAACACCAAAACTACGCCGCAATCACACTCGACGCGCGTTTCGCCAACAAAGTTAGCATCTTCAGGAGCTAAAAGTAAGCTTTTAAGATTTTAAGATTGTGACGTAGTTTTGGTGTTTGGGTATTTTATTTTTTTCTTGAATTGTATTTACACCAAAGGTTCTTTCATTTAGTGGTATTTATTTCTTTGTCATGCCGTACATACGTTATACTCCCCGAGAATATGCGCATATGCACAACATTAATGGTGAATATGGAGGTAGTGCTACTGCTGCAGCAGCGCTTTATGCAGAACTATATCCGATTGCACAATGCCGCTCATAAAATCGCTGATTTGGGGGCTATAACCTATTACGCATTCTAAAAGGTTCTACTTGAAAATATGTCGTCTCTGCGTACGAGTGGATGAAAACTAATATTTTTGTAATATTATTCAGTGCGATGTTGAATAATCGTTATTGTGGTTTATAGTGTGTGTTGATTAAAAAAAAACGTTGAATTAGTATTTACTTCATTACATCTCATTGAATGCTTCCAAGCAGTTGATTCGTTATTACTCATAATTATTTAATCATTTCATCTTGATAGGATAAAAATAAAAGACATTACTGACAAAGTTTAATGGAGTTGATTTCAGCTCAGAATAACATCACACTCTAATATTATCGAAATTCTACTCCTTCCAAAAATAATGATCGTATGTTTTATACCATAGTGAAGCCTGGACAAAATGGGCATTCTTTCGTAATGAATATCCAGTTCCACTTGGTTATGTTTTTTCAAACAATAATGTCAAACTGTTGTTAAGAAAATTTGGTGTAACTCAAATCTGTCATTTTACCCTCATTTCATGAAAAATTGTATTGTTTTCTGAAAAACTGTTTCGTACGTCTGATCACTCATCAGTAATCTTCAGCAGCAAAAATATTTAAATTCGTCCCAATTTGTATACATGGCATTGAAAAATCCAAGGTGAGGTAGTGATTTTCCAGAAATTAAAAAAATGCTCATTATCTCGATAACAGTGAGATTTTTATTAAGGTAAAATTACGATATTCTGAACAGTCATGAACTTGGCTATCACCAGTTTCAATATTGTACAAGGTTTACCGGACACCCTGTAT
Source organism: Chrysolina oricalcia (assembly GCA_944452925.2). NCBI lineage: Eukaryota > Metazoa > Arthropoda > Insecta > Coleoptera > Chrysomelidae > Chrysolina > Chrysolina oricalcia. The sequence continues at coordinate 32,249,547 of OX101808.2, forward strand.
ACTTCGGAAGTCTTTATTTGATAAAACGACGACAATTCATATCATTAAAGATTCAAATTAATGATATAATAGCTAAAATTTGGCAATATAATAAGTGTCGAATAAAAAACTTTGTATGAAACACTTTCATAAAGGGCTATTTTGTACTCGCGTGTTTATTGAACTCGGCTGCGCCTCATTCAACAAACTTCACGCTCATACAAACAACTATACTTTACGAACTTGGATCATAAATAGCTATTGTACCTCTTTTGTTGGTTTGATGTGGACACGGCATAGATAGATAGATAGACATTTATTTCCAAAAAAAAACAATATTGTTTGTAGGAAACAGTAGTGCTAAAAATATACATAAAACAGGTTCTTGTAAGAAATTCTTGTAAAAAGATCATACACAATATAACATTAACAACACAAATCAATACCTACAAAAATAAAATTTACAATCAGGAACGCGACAGGAAGAACAGGGTTAGAAATACAGGTTATTATTAAAATTTCCTACACAATATAATATTAGCAGTGCAAATCAATACATACAAAATAAAACTTACATCAGGAACGGGACAGAAATGAACAAATTTAGATGTATCAATTATTGAGTCATTTAAATTAATCATTTAGATATTCATCGACTGAGTAGTAGGCTTTCTTCAGTAACATATTTTTGACTGACCTCTTGAATTTATTAAAGTGCATACCTTTGAAATCAGGGGATAGTTTGTTATACAGTTTAGTACCGCTGTAGTGCTTAGGAAGTAAGATCAGTTGAGAATCTATGGTGATACCAAGGCATTTACTAGAGCGTTCAAATTTGACATCATAAGAGACTGGGTGGTGTTCTGCAAATGCTCTTTGGGAGAAAGAAACACAGTGGGTCTTGGAGAAGTTTATGTCAATGTTATTCACTCTACACCAAGTACTTATAAGCGATAATGAATTGTTCAGTACTTGTATACAATCAAGTTCGTTGAGACCGGTAAACAAGAAAAGAGTGTCATCGGCAAACATCGTTGTAGAAGCTTGTGGTATATTTTTTTGTAAGTCATTGATGTACAATAAGAATAGGAGCGGGCCCAAGATTGACCCTTGTGGTACTCCGTTGTTTATGTAATCCCACGAAGAGCACGACTTACTATTATTATTCGATATAATGACCCTTTGCTGTCTGTTTGTTAAATAACTTGAGAACCATTTAAGCGGGATTCCTCTTATACCGTAATGAGCAAGTTTAAGCAGCAATATTTGAAAGCATACACCAAGGGGATAGCTTTTAGAGTCCAGTGCTCCATAAATCCTTTGGGATATCGTACATAGCTGATGAGGTGGATTTATTATTCATGAAACCATGTTGCGCTGGCGTGATAATTTTATTGACATTTAGAAAGGATAAAAGTTTCTTGTGGACAATTTTTTCCAATAGTTTAGAAAACACAGGCAGTAATGAAATAGGTCTATAATTGTTAAAATCTTGTTTGTCGCCTTTTTTATGAATTGGTATCACATGTGATTTTTTCAGACAAGCTGGAAAGATTCCCTGGGCTAATGATTCATTGAAAAGTTTAACTATATGAGGTAAAAAAACCTGAATACACTTTTTCAGTAGTTTTGAAGAAACATTGTCATAGCCACACGAGTTTTTAGATTTCGTATCATTCAGAGTGTCCAAGATTTCTTTATCATCAGTAAATTGAGGTGGCATTAGGAGCACACTGTTGGTTTAGATATTCGGTAACTTTAGTTACATCAACATTGGGGTTGAAAGAAATGACATTCAGAAAAAAGTTTAAAACAAGTTTTTTCCTTTTTTTATGAAAACGGAAACTCGAAAAGTTTGTTGCAACCAAAAACACAACAGGCGCCTTTTGTTGAAGAAAATATTCAGATTTGTTGTTAAATTGTTGAAGAACATTGACTTGATGTTTTGTTTGTGTTTTTTTGGTTTGATGTGGACACGGCATAAGAGTTGAAATCGTGTTTTTGTCCTTTTTTTTAATGGAAACGGGAATTCGAAAAGTTTGTTGCATCCAAAAACACAACACATTTTGTTGAAGAAAAGATTCAGATTTGTTGTAAAATTGTTGAAAAACATTGAGATGGATGATGTTTTGGTTTGATGTGGACCCAGCATAAGAGTTAAACACGTTTTTTTCCTTTTTTATATTGGAAACGCATCAATTAATAAAAGAAAAATCTGTCAGATTGGCAAGATGAAATAATGTAATGATCAATAATAAATGTTGCTAAGTAGAAAAGTTGCTGAGCATAGAATTAGTACTTTTCTTAGGATTTTCTCTAAATAAAGTATGCTATTTTCCATTAAAAATACCTAACAAGTGCAGAAAGTTATACTTTCCCGCACGCTACTGCCGATGTGGCGTGCGGGAAAGAAACGTTGTAATAATATTAAGTAATAACTATGTACACAAATGCACATGAATTGACGAGTTTGGACGTTAGGGGTCAATGTTTAAACTTTTACTATAATTCCAATGGAATCGCAATGAGTACACTAATTCCGAGTTGTAGAGTCGGAATTATACTAATTCCGAGTTGTGAAGTCGGAATTATAATAATTCCGAGTTGTACAGTCGGAATTATACTAATTCCGAGTTGCGAAGTCGGAATTAGGCTAATTCCGAGTTGTGAAGTAGGAATTATACTAATTCTGAGTTGTGAAGTCAGAATTATACTAATTATGAGTTGTAAAGTAGGAATTATACTAATCCCGAGTTGTTAAATCGGAATTAGGCTAATTCCGAGTTGCGAAGTCGGAATTATAATTTTTTTATTTTATGTGGCCCTTCTACGCTTTCGTAATTAGCATTAGGATCAACAGTTTTTATTACAGAATCCTTCAGACCATTTGAGTGGCCCGTATATGATTTAAAAATATTCCATACTGATTCCATAGATTTATTGTTCGACTCTTTAATATAAATAATATTGGAAAGTTTTTTGCCTCATTCACCACTGATTTTTAAAATAATACAGTAATGTTTATAAATATATTTTGATATAATACCATTTCCCTGTTGTTGATATAATACTTTCTTTCGTTTACTAGATGTTCTGATGCCTATGGTCATCCAATCTCCTTTTTTTCTACTACCTATTTTTACCTTCTTCAAGGGAACAACTGTCCATCAACTGTTTCAGTGTTCCAAGAAAGTGGTCATATGCTGGTACTGTAGACGATTTTTGAGTCAACTGTTGATTTTAGTGAAGTCTCTGTCACTTTTTTCTTTCAATTGTGTGATATCATCCAAATTATACAGGGTAATTTAGCAATACTTACACAAAATCAAATTGGGTACTGGTCTATCATGTGTGAAGCATCCAAACTTACAAACAATTTTGGGTGCATTGCAAAGACTTCGTGATACTGGGTCATGTTTTCCAACTCTCGTCTAACGTGCAGTGAATCGTCCTGTTGTTGTTGTTGGAGCGGTTCTTCAACTCCTCCACGAAGATCCATCAACAAGCACCCGTGAGATTAGTTGGAGACTTGGTTTAATGCAAACTATGGTATGGCGTATTATACAAGAAAATCCATGCCATTTCCGAAAGGAACAAGTCCTAGAGCCACAAGACTTGCCACATCGTCAGGAGTTTTATGAATGGCTTCTTGAGTGCACCAGACAATATACTCATTTCCCTCGAAATATTTTATGGACAGACGAGGCTGTATTCACCAGGGACGGGTTCAATTCCCGCAATACTCATGTTTGTGCTCAGAAAAATCCGCAAGTGTTTCGCCCATTTCGTCACGGTATCGATTTTCCATAAACCTTTGGTTAGGCCTCTGAATCTGAATTGGCATAAACATTGTGAAAATTTGATCTCTAAATTGAACTCTATTCAGTACATGTTTAGGAACATGAAAACTTTATTAGACAGAGCACAACTCTGTAGCATACAATATGCAGAGGTTGAATCAAGACTGAGATATGGCATCTGCTTGCAAAAACGTTTTTATCAAACAAAAATATATTTTTCGTTGCATTTCTAGTAATTCTAGAATGTCTTCATGTATACCAATCTTTACCACTTATGTTAGTTTATACATTTATAAATGGGCAGTTTATATTTTCAGTAACAGAAATGATTTCAAAACAAAGACATTTACAATATGAATACTCGAAGAAATAATGAAATTCATACCCTTGTTGCCAGGTATAAAATTACACAAAATTCTCCTAACTATATCGGTCCCAGAATTTTAATCATTTGCCACATGATATTAAATCATCTTGTAATGTTAAGAAATTCAAATATAATTCAAAATCATTTCTGCTAAAACATTATTTTTTTCTCCATTGACGAATTTTATTCATTCCGGTCTGCACAGGTGGATAGATTTTATTTTAAATATGACTTATTACTTTGTAATATATATTTTTCTAGACTGACTATTTCTATTAGTTAGGGAGCCGCCAGTGAAAAAATGGAAGACCTCACCTCGAAGATATTAAATCCAAAATATATTTGATTTTGAGTTGAGCCCAGCTCAGAAACATGTGGAAACATTTTGATAAATTTTCTTCTTCTGTATTCTTTCCGATGAGATATGTTGTTCAAAAAGTGATCTGTTATCATCCGACAAATCGGAAGGAAATTTGGTTGGGGCCGGGGCTGGATTTTTTTTTTTTAATTTTCCTCCCTAAAATGTCTCAGGTCAAAAATTAGCCGGTCTCCTATATTCTCACTTTTCAGATCATTAGTTTTATTTTGGCCCCTAGATAAAATTGAGGAGGAAGGATTTTTTAGCAGGGCCGGGTCACAGGAGGGGGCAAAAGGGGGCACTCGAAAAACTCGCGGGACCGGCCATGGTCAAAAATTGGAAAAATGGATTTGGAAAAGAAAAGCAACCCCCAAAGGAAGGAATTTTCGTCCAGTTTTCACCCCCTATTACCCCTTTCAATTATGGCCCTTTCAATGACTATATCTTCGACTTTGTAATTGGGGGATTGTTTTTCTTGGTCCCTAAAGAAGTGCCACCTAAAGTTTCAGAGCTTAATCATCATTCCAAGTCCATTTTTTCAATTTTTTAATATAGCTGGTCCCGCGAGTTTTTAGAGTGCTAAGGTGATATCTAAGGTCCAAAATGAAACTAATGAACTAAAAATTGAGAATATAGGAGACCGGCTAATTTTTGAACTGAGACATTTTCGGGAGGAAAATTTTCAAGCAAATTTTTCCAGCCCCGGCCCCAACCAAATCTCCTTCCGCTTTGTCGGATGATAACTGACTTTTTGAACAACACATCTCAACGGAAGGAATATAGAAGACGGCTAAAATTTATCAAAATATTTTCCCTTGTTTTTCGGCTGGGCCCTACTCAAAATCAAAAGTATTTTGGATTTGGTATCTTCGAGGTACTTAAGTACTTCCATTCCTGAGCTCGGATGGAGTATAGCTCTTCGGCGCATTTTTTCACTGGCGGCTCCCTAACTATATGTATAACTACAAAATGTAATTTTTTCGTTAATAGGAAAATAAATGAAATGTTTGATTGCGGCCTCTACAACAATGAGTTGATACGACCCTATCTTCTACCAGCGGGGCTAACTGGTGATGATTTCTTGGCCTTTTTGAGGGATCAACTCTTTGACGATAATACAGCAAGGTTAGGACGAATGTGGTTCATGCATATTGCATGATGGAGCCTGCCGCATTTTATTCATGTGGTGAGAGACTTTTTGGATATCGAATGATCACGCCGTTAGATAGGTCAGGGTGGATACATTTCTTAGCCCCCTAGAAGCCCAGATATGACTCCTAAGGGCTTACATGAAAAGTTTGGTGTACGCTAATCCCATTGACTCGCTATGGGAACTAGAACAAGCCATCGAAAATGTTTCTAATGTCATTCGTGCTCAAAAGGACGTATGTGATCGCGTACACTACGACAACCACATTCGTCGCTTGGAATTGTGGATTGACGGTAACGGAGCAACATTCAAACATTTGCTTCAAAATGATAACACGTAATTCTGTTGTGCTGTGTTATGTGATTTGCAAAAATATTTCATTTATTTTTGTCAGCTCTGATGTAAGTCCTAAGTCTGATGAAGGGGGAGGGAAAGTGAGCCTGCAACGTGGGCAGTTTCTATCCAGTGGCGGCGCTTTCTTACAAATTGGTCAGGTATTTTTTTTGTTTCAGTTTTGTAATTCCTTTCGGTTCTCAGCTTCTTTTGTAGGGAGAGCACACTGACAAATTTTTTGTAGTTGGCGGTAAATCACCCTATATAAATGGATACATCTACGAGCAGTTTTAAAAAACGTACAGAATCAATAACTATGAAATAAAAGGGTGCGAGATTCAAAGCTATTTGTAAAGCAATAAACTTGTTTATGTGTACGTAATATTATGCCACTCAGTTACTCTGTCTGCTATATGAAGAGCATTTCTGGGAACAACTGCCTGCGGTAGAGACCCCCCAACACAATACGCGGGAATATTGTTTCTCTATACCGAAGCTTGCCAATTCTCTTCGAAATTTCTCACATCGGACGTGGTGAATAATTGGGATCCATTTATGGTTATCTTACATTAAATGCATATGGAAACGTACTGATGAGAAATGAATAACAATTTGTTCATATGTGATATGTCTGTCGTTACGTGATATTGTGCACGAAAAATTACACAAAGGTGTTGCACATAAATACAGGGTGTTTGAAAATTCAGTCTCAAGATTTTAGGGACATATCTTTCAGGTCAAAAAAGGACTTTTCTTCAAACATTTAAATACAAAAAAGTGTTTTTTTAGTGTTTTGCTTATAAAATTAAATATAATACAGCAATCTGAGTGCTCCAATGGAAAAAATTGTAGAGAATTGAAATACGAACAAAATGAGTCAATCAGATCATTAGTAACGGGGAAAAACTGGAAAAATTTGCGATTTTGAAAAAAATAATAACTCTCCCATTTTCAAGTTGTAGAGTTGGCCCTACGCATGAAAGTATTGAATCATGTGTACTTAACAAGCGCTGTCAGACCATTAGTTTTCGCACAATTACAATTTTAGTTTTGTTTTGCACTATCTTGCAGCGTGCCTGAAAAAATTTTGGCTAAGAATATAGAAAATACAGAAGAGCATCATTGTCTTTATCATAGTCCTAATCACTGTCTAATCATAAAATCAAAATGGAACTCTATATTTCAGTAGGAGCATTTATGCAGTTTCTTTAGTTTTAGTCCCAAATGTAATGATAAGAATTTGAACTTCAAAGTTGGCAATTTTCAATTTCAATGCTTATGATTAGGACGAGATGCAAAACGCGCAAGTGCGTAGATGCCTATTTGACAAATGACAGAAATAATTATTTGTTTCGACTTGTGATCCTTGTTATTTGTTATTGTTTATTGTGTTTCGGAAAAAAATGAGCCAGGAAGAAATGATTGAAAACTGTCCCTACCTTTGGGATAAAAGAATACTAATGACAGTGTTGTCATTTTTTATTTTCCAGCTAATGACTATGATGTATAAATATGAAAATTTCTTAGGACAACGACTTAGATTAGTATTGTGATAGTGATAGGTAATGACTATGATAATGATATGTTGCATACATTTTTCCTTAATTTATTAATTATCTAGTGTTTTTTTTCTGTAATAAAAAATATTAAAAAATGCATTTGAGATGTTTATATCTTCCCATTAAAATAACTTTGATCTTGACCTAAAGTCAAATATCACACACAGTGCACACGACGAATTTTTATTTTGAATTTGCCACGGTCACAATGCGCATGCGGAACTACGGGATCAAAAGTATAATTGGTACGGCTAGACGCCTATACCCAGATGATAGGACTTGTCCATTCTCGTCAGCTGAAATATTCCGAAATACTTCCTCAACTATCCTATAGATGACGGAAATATAACAGTTGGCAAATAAGATAACAACTTATAAAGCCATGTCAACAATAATCGGATCAAACAGTTACCTGTACACAAAAAAATAAGAGAGTTGTGTACTAAATTTAGTACACCATAACCGAAAGGGTTAAGAAAAAATAGCATCCCTGTTATTTAGCCAAAAGTTAATGAACCAAGGAAAATATTTCCTAATATTTCCTAATATTTCCTCTGATGTCATGAAAAATCATGTAATATTTTTGTAGTGGTCGCCATGCTAGTTGTAGTACGATGTGAATGTTTGAAAGCATGACAGTGCGGCGTATTCCTACCGCTATAAATCTTTGGGATCGTAAAATAGATCCTACCGGCTCTATGTTTCCCAATAAGTGCGATTTTTATGTCTGCCATAAATATAATGCCAGTATACCGGGTGGCTACGGAAGTATTGCCTACGGAATATCTCAGTTATTGTATGAAGTAGGTTTGTGAAATTTGGAGCGTCGATATAATGACATAAGAGCTAGAATTTGAGCATATTGACATGTCGAAGTTAACTTCCGGTCTGACCGGAAGTAACATCAACTTTCTTATTTTAAATGGAAACCCTATTTTTTTTTCTTTTCGCATTATTCAGCATTCAATTCCCTTTCTAATGACATATCACAAGTTGGTATCTAACCAGAAACTAGATCAGAAAAAAATTATTATTGAAATTCACCGAGTAGGCCGTGGAAGCAAAATGAAAGCCAAAAATTGAAAAGTTGGCTATGGAAACCATACGTCACTTAATAACAGTTGCTACTACTGTGATATTTTATTTTCATCGTCATTCCTCGGCGTTATAAAAAGCCGCCAAAGAAAATATTGGAAAAATTGGGAAAAAACAATACTCTGTATGTCCATAACTTAAATAGGAACATACAACTTTTTCTTGCCTGTACTATTCAGCATAACCATTCCTTTCTAATGATATAATTGAAAATAATTTTTTGAACTGAGATACCTAAAAATCCAATTATTATTCTTCAAATAACAAAACAGATTATCGCCATACGCAAAAATAAAATTAAAAATAATGTGGAATGATAAATTATATCCTGTAGGTTCTAGGTTAAATAGGAACATAAACGTACTTGGTCTGTGCCATCGTCCATAGATATTCTAATATCTACCTATGGACGATGTTTGTGCTATTCAGAATAATCATTCCATTGCAATAATCATTCGAACCAAAATATTAACAAGTAGGCTGATTAAGATGTATTTTGGTATGAAACAAAAAAGAAATGAGATCTGTCACGAACGCTGCTATCCATATTATTTTCACGTTCGAAGTAGTGTTTTTGATTCTGCCATTTTAAAAGGGTTTGGAAATCGAAATCAGTTAGTGGAAAATGACGGTGAAAGGCGCCTGGAATATTGTAATTGGTTTCTTCGACAAAATGCTGAGAATCACCTATTTAACTATTATATCTTGTTTACGGACGGGTCAAGATTTACCAACAATGGATTATTTAACAGGAATAATACAAGGTAGGTACTGTACTTTATTTGGATTATTGTCGATAGTCGAAGTGTAAAGTGCTAAAAGTGTGAACGGTCTTTTGTTCCAGGTACTGGGCGATAGCAAACGAGCACCGGTTTCGACAAGGCGGCTTCCAAAAGAGATTTGGTGTGAATGTTTGGGCAGGAATAGTTGGAACTCATATTGTTGGCCCCATTCTTTTTCAAGGCCAACTAACCGGAGAGGGATACTTTAATTTTTTAACGAATTAAATTTCGGAATTCATTAACAACCTACCAGCGGAAATAACTGAGAGAATGTACTTCCAGCAAGATGGCGCCCATCCGCATAATTCAAGAATAGCGAGAAATTATCTTCAAAATCGCTTTCAAGAGAGACTTATAACAACCCATGGTCCAGTTAGGTGGCCACCAAGGTCACCTGATCTTACTCCGTGCGACTTTTTTCTATGGGGGCATCTTAAAAATAGGGTGTATTCCACACAGCCTACAACTCTACATGAGCTAGAAGTAAAAATTCGTAGAGCTTTCCAAGATATCACGCCCCAAATGTTGAGAAACGTTTTACATGAAAATATCACCAGAGTCAATAAATGTATTGACGCTGAGGGAATGCATTTCTAACATTTGTTTTGAATTTATTTTATCTTTAATCCTATCAATTTGAATTTTTTTTTTCGATAAATCTGTTTTTTCGTTATTTGAAGAATAATAATTGGATTTTTTGGTATTTCATTTAAAAAAATTACTTTCTATTATATCATTAGAAAGGAATGGTTATGCTGAATAGTACAGGCAAGAAAAAGTTGTATGTTCCTATTTAAGTTATGGACCTACAGAGTATTGTTTTTTTCCCAATTTTTCCAATATTTTTTTTGGCGGCTTTTTATAACGCCGACGAATGAAAATAAAATATCACAGTAGTAGCAACTGTCATCAAGTTACGTATGGTTTCCATAGCCAACTTTTCAATTTTTGGCTTTCATTTTGCTTCCACGGCCTACTCGGTGAATTTTAATAATAATTTTTTTCTGATCTAGTTTCTGGTTAGATACCAACTTGTGATTTGTCATTAAAAAGGGAATTGAATGCTGAATAAAGCGAAAAGAAAAAAATAGGGTTTCCATTTAAAATAAGAAAGTTGATGTTACTTCCGGTCAGACCGGAAGATAACTTCGACATGTCAATATGCTCAAATTCTAGATCTTATGTCATTATATCGACGCTCCAAATTTCACAAACCTACTTCATACAATAACTGAGATATTCCGTAGGCAATACTTCCGTAGCCACCCGGTATGTTTATGCGTCTACGAAAACAATATGCAGTTAGCATTATTGAGTAGTAAATATATTGTAATGAAAATAGCCTTAACTGTGTCTTTGTAATTGATTTCGACTGTAAATAACTAATAATTAATCGTTTTCAACAAAGTCACATTTATATAGACTAACACTGCCAAGCCAACTCTGTATATTTCACTCTTCGACTGATGTAGTTTCTATACCGGGTGTTTCACAGTGAATGGAACATCTGGAGAACAGAACGACAGATCATTTCGAAAATTGGTGGGCGTGGATAAGAAACATGCTCTATACGTCTCAAATATTTTCATCAATACCGGTGTTGCCGCCTGTATCAGAAAATAGTAGCTACTTTGATATTTCAAAGTATATCATATCATTTTTGGAATCCTTATAGGATTCCTCGTAACTTTCCCTGATAAATTCCCTCTACCTATATTTGACGGTTTTCGAGATATGTAAAAATTATTTTGTCCAATTTTGTGCAAAACCTGACCATTGAAAAACAACCATTTTTTTATTTACAAAATATTGCAATTTGGGTCATCAAGTATTATGTGGATGAACTGGATCTGAGTTTCATCATTCAGGGAGGCTCAGAAGTACGTTCCTCCCGGGGACTCATAAAAATGACTGAAACTCAGTTTTTTTAAATGAAACAGCCTGTATATTATTACTTATTTGGAAAGCTGTAACATTTTCTGATTTAATTGTATATACTTTCCCTTTACCAATCGAGTACAGTTTGTTAGTTATGATCATTTATGTTATGAAATCATCTTCAATAAAATAAATATTGGATAGTGATTTGGATAGTAGGATATGAACTTCATTCTGAGAGAGAACTGACATGTTATTCTTTCATTGTCATCCTAAATTCAAGTTCATAGGTGTGAAACTATGGTAGAAAATAATTACTCAAATATTGATTGATGAATTTATTCATCATTTATGGTCAATGTAAAAGAATGTCAGCAAAACATGCTCAGAGTTTGATGAAAATTATGTTTATTCACCTCGAATGAATTTGAGAAAATTTATTAGATTGAAAAGAAATTTTGAAATGTTTGGATCTTCTTTGAAAGCAATAAGAAACTTACCTAAACCTGTGACAGGTAATGAGAACGAAGCAATAAATGTTTTGTCATACTTTTACGGGAATCCTCAAGATTCCATTAGTAGTGCAGTTCATGATTTAGGAGTGAAACTTACATCAGTTCATAGGGTTCTGAAGGAACACGGAATGCATGACTACAAACTTGAAAGTTCAAGCTCTCAAGCCCCAAGACGCTTCATAAAGGATCAAACTATGTGAATGTTGATCAAAATTTTCGAGAGAAGGTATTTGCAACATAAGGAATCTTCATTACCAAAAATCCCCACAAGCGAAATGGGATTTCAAGAAGAGTTTAGTTGCAATATTTTTTGTTTCATGGACAAACAAGTGCACTTTTTGATTTATGATAAAAACCTTGATTATAGAAAATATTTGAATATCTTGAGGACAACGGTTGACGTTGAGACAACGGTGATGGTTATTGAGGTCGGATAATATGATTACATTGTCAACATTAAAAAATCCAAGACGGCTATGCATTTTGCTTGCGAACTAAAAAATTTTAGGTTAAATATTTAAAAAGACAAGCTTTTATTCAAATGCACTAAAAAGTAAAGAATTTATTTCTTCAAAGCTTGTCGCTATTGCATTCAAATTGAAAACTTTGCGCGACAAGCTTTTGAATATGCTATTCACAGAAAAGACCTACGTCACACATCTTTAGAAATAATTTTTTACTTTTTCGTTCATTTAAATAAAAGCTTGTCATCAAAAGTTTTTTTACCTAATTTTATTACATTGTTCTGTTTTAATTCGTATACAAATAAGGGAGATGAACATACATATTTGATAATTATATCCATCCCTCTCATATCAACGTTTGATTTTATTTATTCGTATTTGTATTTTCTGCACAGTGAAAGGAATTTTTTGAGCATCTGTGTCGTGTCCCGAAAATATATAAAGTAAAGTTAGTAAAGAAAGTGAAGCTAGTAATGTAAGTGAAGTAAGTTAAGTCGGTAAAGTAAGTAAAATCAGTGAGGGAAGTAAAGAAAGTGAAGTACGTGAAGTGAGTAAAAGTAGTAAAGTAAATCAAGTAAGTGAAGTTTGTGAGGTGAATAAAGTAAGTTAAGTAAATTTTGCATAGTGATATACATTTTTTTATTTATTATGTCAAACATGTGTTTCATGATATCGTTCTGATTTTTTAAGTAGGCAATGATTAAATTTTATTTTTGGGGGCTTAATTTCTAAAGCGCGTTTTTGGGTATAGGTTTTATCAGGTTAACGGTAGTTGGTAGTCACATGTTTTGTTGTTGTTGTTAAAATTGTTATTACCGTCAACCGATTGCACCCCTACGCGCAACCCTCGGAAGTCTTCGAGAGACTTGTGTGAGCTGGGGAAGACGGTGGTAACAGATATAATTCGTAGGGGTCTGTAGTTGTTTTCTGTTGGAGACTTGCTGACGACTTATTGCATAGTTTCAATCAACAAACAACAATTTAAACAATAACAGTTTTTAACAATCGGAAGACTGGATGGCCTTATTTGTTCAACGATCTTCTTTCAAATAGTGTCCATTTTCCTCCTGAAACTTGTGGTTAGGTTAATTTCTCCAAAATACCATTACCGAATTGAATTAGTTCGATATGTTAACGGTGTGAAGTTAGCGCCCACTTTAAAGCAGCCGTTTTTATCTAGCAGCCAATCTGCCAGTGGTGTCGAGTCACTCGACGCCACTGGCAAATCGACTCGACTCGAATGTGAAATTGAATTCGGCTTTTGATCCGAATGAAGTCAATTTCTGTATATAGAGTACTGAAAAGCCCAAGAATGATAAACCGTGAGATAGTTGATATGTCTAAGGGGCAGTTTATACATGTAGATTTTTGAAAAAACATTCTGAAACCTCTTTTAGAAATGTTTAGCAAAATCTATTTTCTGTATATACACTACTGAAAAGCCCGAAAATGATGAACCGAGGGATAGCTGATTTGCAGGACGTCTAAGGGGCAGTTTATACTTGTCGATTTAAAAGAAGAAAACATTCTGAAACAACCCTTAGAACTGTTTATAAAATGGCCGCTATTTAGATGATATATAGCTTGTAAATATTGAGTTCCGATGAATTACATGAAATTCAAAATAATAATGTGAAAAAATGTCACTGTCCCGTCAGATGCTTATGACACAACACATACATTCTGCTTCGTATGTTTATTTTGTATGTATTATCATTGTTTATATAGAAGTAAGATAGTTAGTCAATGCCTGTGTAATTGGTGTTGGACGCAAACGCGAGTGTCATCTAGCGTGATTAGTTACAAACATGAATATTTGACGTCATTTTAATGCAGGTTCCTTCAAAAAACCCTGATTTTAATGCTGTCCCATTGTTTCAATCAAGTTACGACATGACTTGGAGGCCAGATAACTGAAGTTACGACATGACTTGTATGCGAGTTCACTATCGCCATCTACATGTCGCATCCATTTTGATCCAATTATAATCCCATAAGGTTGACTAACTATATTCTATATAAACAATGGTATTATACAGGGTGTTTCTTAAGTACGTGTAGAAACTTCAAGAGCATGTTGCTGACGTCGAAATAGGAAAAAAAGTTCCTATAAACACATGTCCGCAAGTTATTCGTTTCTAAGATACAGAGTGTCAAAGTTTAATTATTATATTTGTTTTTTTGTGAATAAATGCCAAATTATTTGTGATATTCGAGTGAAGTTTGGTATCTGGGATGATTTTTCAATGACAAAATCAAATTTTGTGTTAATTGTGAAAAAACTAATTTCTAATTGAATTTATTTTGAATTAAATAATCTTCAATATCACTTGCATCGATTATTTCAAATCTGAATAACTCGAAAACAGTTGCTCGCAGTGACCTCTATCAAGAATATATTTTTTACACAAACTAAATAATAAATATTCCCAGATACCGAACTTTACCCAAATATCAAAATTATTTTGAAATTATTCAAAAAAAATAAAAACAAGAATTCAACTTTGACACTCTGTATCTCAGAAACGAATAACTTGTGGACATATGTTTATGGGAACTTTTCTTCTTATTTTGATATCAGCAATACGCTCCTAAATTTTCTACACGTACTTAAGAAACACCCTGTATACAGGCCGTTTGTTTGTGGTAACATTGCTATATTCTAAACCGTAACAGATACGAAGACGATTAAATGGGAGAAAAGGTAACTATTGTGGAGAACAGTACAATGGTCAAAGAAAATTTACAGGGAGTCTTGCCCTTCCCGAGTTATACAGGGAAAACTAAAAATGCTGTTATTTGTTTTTTACGAATAGAATTGTTATTTCTGAAAATATAAAAAAATGGAAAAAGAAAGTTTTAATGTATTCTAAATGTACTATAAAAATGTAACAATGAATCTTTGATTAATCGTTTCGTGTCAACACGGCCACCATCAACATTTCTTTTCAAATACGGACCTGTCTGTTTTAGTACAAATATTGATAAAGCGATAAAATCACAATTCAGTGGTACATCACACTTGATATTTTTATAACGTTTCATTTAAAATAACTAACATCATCAGTGACAACAATTTTTAATTACGGTCCTGTCGTTAGGTCGTTTATGGATTCCACAAAACCTAACTCTCCGATATAAAAATTATCAGTGACGCTTTGAATAAATCTATCTATTAAAATTATATTTACACTATAATAAAAGATAACTGTAGTTTCAGAGACGAACGATAGCAATTTACCTCGGAAATAAACTTACTTAAGAGTAGAAGAAATCAAACAAACAGAAAACAATTTATTTCATATTGAATTTTTGAGTGAAAATAAAACCAATACAGAAAATGAATTCTTCATGATAACCTACATTAAATGCTCGAATTGCTGACCTCTTTGTTGAATGCACATAAGTTGTCTGTCCATACAATTTCTGTGGCAATTTTCTAGCATGATGGGTGTAATGCTATTACATGCATCTCTTATTTTTTGTTTGAGATGGTCGATATCTGTACTAGTTGTCGAAAAAACTTTATCCTTTATGTATCCCCAGACAAAAAAATCTAAAGGAGTCAGGTCTGGGGATCGAGCTGGCCAGGCAATTGGTCCATTGTTTCCAATCCATTTTCTTGGGAATATTGCATCTAAATGTTCCCTTACTATTGCTGCATTATGGGGAATGTTGAAAATATTGTATTTCACGGCGGATGTTCAGTGGCAATTCATCTAAGTAGCCATCAAACTCATTGGATAAAAAATTTAAATACATTCCACTATTCAAATGCTCGTCGTAAAAGAAAGGACCTAGTATGTTTGTTCCCAAAATTCCCAACCAAACATTTATTCCGAACCTTTCCTGGAAATTGGTTTCTCTATTTAAATGTTCATTTGTATTATTCCACCTATAATGGATGTTTCTGTTAAACCAACCATTGTTGGTGAATTTTGATTCGTCCGTCCATATTATTTTATTACAAGTATTTCCAACTTCCCTATTTCTACGTCTCAACCACATCGCAAATCGTACTCTCCTTCCGTAATCCCTTTCATTGAGGTGATGAACTTTGCGTATCCTGTAGCATTTGTATTTGTTCTTTTTCAAAATATTTCTGGTAGATTTTACAGAAATCCCTAGTTCGTGGGCAATTTATCGTAAAGAACAATCTTGATTAGAAATATTTTTGTAACTGACCAATCCTAAATTGAAAAAAAATATTTTCGTCACTTTGTTAATCTTTATGAAGTAATATTTGCTTACCTAAAACATTTATTTGGTTCCGCATACTTCCAGTAACAACACATTTTCTAGTTTTATTTCTATCAAATGCACCACAGTCTCTCAAATTTCTTTCTAATCGTCTAAACATTTGAATGTTTGGAATACGAGGATTTGGGTATAGCTCACCATACATATTTTTTGCCAAAAGAGGATTTCTATTTGATTTTGCATAAGCAAATAGCATATCAGTCCTTTCGTCATTTGAATACATCTTTGATATGACTGAGTGTATAAACGACTGACAGTTCTTAACACGTATCAACAACTCATTTATTTGTCCTGCCATAGAAACCAAGCAAAGCCTACTTGTTTAAAAATGGTAAATGAAGTGAGATGCTATTTAATTGTACCATATCACACAATAGTCGTATTTTGACCAAAAACTAATATTTTCTTTACTTCCAGGATTGAGAATTATAGAAATATTCAGTATGATAATTGATTCAGAAGAAATCAGCCTTGAAACAAGGATTTCTGTAATACAAAAATGCCCAAGAAGGAAAAATACGAATGTTCGTTGTGTTGGGGTATCTTCTTATCGAAATTATTGGGTGAAGTCTGAATAGGTTTTGAAGAAATCAAAATAATTTACAAAAGAACTAACGACAGGACCGTAATTAAAAATTGTTGTCACTGAGGATGCTAGTTATTTTAAATGAAACGTTATAAAAATATCAAGTGTGATATACCACTGAATTGTGATTTTATCGCTTTATAAATATTTGTACTAAAATAGACAGGTCCGTATTTGAAAAAGAAATGTTGATGGTGGCCGTGTTGACACGAAACGTTTAATTAAAGATTCATTGTTACATTTTTTTAGAATACATTAAAACTTTCCTTATAATTTTTTTATATTTTCAGAAATAACAGTTCTATTCGTAAAAAACAAATAACGGCATCTTTGGTTTTCCCTGTATAACTCGGGAAGGGCGAGACTCCCTGTAAATTTTCTTTGACCATTGTACTGTTCTCCACAATAGTTACCTTTTCTCCCATTTAATCGTCTTCGTATCTGTTACGGTTTAGAATATAGCAATGTTACCACATGATAAAAGAAACGGCCTGTATTGTATTTTTTTATAATGAGAAGAAGAAAATATGACTGTTACGTCAGATGCTTTTATGATACCATGCATACCATCATAGGAAGCAGAATTCCTATGATGTTTAATTTATCGCTTTCATTTTATTTCAGACCAATCATTTAATTAACCTTGACAGCAAATCAAAAACGAATACTTGTCCATGTATACAACTCGATGATGTTTCCCAAGCTGAAGACTCCCAACAATGTTGATTCAATTATACTTAAAACAGAATAAAATAGCTCAGGACTGGTCTCTTACCAATTACAACCCATCAAAATCGCTTGATTCCGTTTTAATTACCGCAAACGATCTAATTAAACTTTTAATTCCAATATATTCACCGAACAACTCAAATCGCTTTTATTCGAGATTGTATCTCTGATGCTTGCCAACATTTTCGTTAAAAGTTGATGACCCCATATTTTTTGTCTGAGGTTATAATGGAGATGATGAACATATATCTTGAACGAAATTGATATCCCACTTAATTATGGCGAACGATAATAAGAGTAGTGATAGTTTGAAAAACATGTTAAACTCAACCTAATATCAATAATCCTCTTCGGACTTAACGGATAATGGCCAAAGGCGCCACGCAGTTCTTTGGTTCTGGTTTAATATTCAACAAAAAGTACGTTTATCTCGACTGAATAAAGCTGTAGGGGAGACTGGAGTTGGAAGTGACATTTTTTCAGCGTCTGTTAATAGTTTAGCAATTGCATTTATTGTATATCAATTGATAGTGTATTTATTGTAGTTTTAAAAAAAAATTAAACTTAATTTTTCTACGACAGTGCGTAAACTGATGTCAGATGAGGATATGCCAATATAGACCAAGCTATAGAGGTTTTTTCCCCAACAAAATAAAAGACACAAATGGCCTATACTAATTTTTATAAGATAGTTCTGTGTGAGTTTCACCAACAATAAAACTCACTATAATTGTTATTTCCAAAGAAAATTATCTTTAACAACATTTCTAAATATTTTCCCATTTTTAGTTCTTGTTCTTTCTTAAATTCAAAGATTATAGAATAGTGGCCTTTGTCCGATTAAGAATGTTTATATGGGGAAATATTAAAATCCGTTAAAACAGTTTCAGAACTCGGAATTTCATGGTTATATTTCTGGTAATCCGATTACCTACAATGCGAAACCTTGCCAGCCAGCTATTGGTTTTATGAGGACCCTTTCGTAAGCCGGACGGACAATTTGGAATGACGTAGGCTGGGTTTTCCTTGATGTTTGGCCTGCAATGGAAATGTGTTGAAAATGTCACTGAAAGTTGATCAAAACGCTTCAAAGTGCGTCCGAAGTCATCCGAAGTCACCCGAAGACGAACTGAAGTTAATACGAGCGACTTCGGGTGCACTTTAGCATGTAGAGTAACTTCCAGTGACATTTTCAACACATTTCCCACCTCTTAGGTGAAAATCAAAAATATACAAATTGTCGATATTGACCTCTACTTCCATATGACGTTTACAGAATTTGAATAAAATAATTTTCCTCAAATTGGCGCATTTAGAAAGATTTGCCCTTAAATTGTTTATAACACGTTTGTGCAAAATCTACATATCGGACCATCTTGCGCACAGTTGAACCACATGTTATTATCTATCAGTTTCCGCAATATTGTTTGTCCACCTTCAGATTTATAAAAATTTATTTAAATTTTCCCGGATTTTCTCAGTGAAAAATTCACCGATCTGGGCGTATAAAATACCATTTTGTAGGTTGGTTTTATAAATTTCTAAAAAAGTTCTATCGACTGTGAAACGATTCCTTGAATAATCTTAGAGATAATTCCAAAAAAACAAAAAAGTTGTAATATTTCTTGTTTAAAAAATTCCACAAAGCGATTTTGCTGGGGCGAAAACCGTGGTTTTCATTTACGAACTATCTTATAAAAATTAGTATAGGCCGTTTGCGTCTTTTATTTCGTGTGAAAAGAGCATCTTATTTTTATTTACAGCGTGGCCTAATAACAATTTTATAATAAGACAAATTATTTGTTTGTTTTTTGAAGTAAAGTCAAAGTTTTTCTATAAAATCAAAATTTATTTCTTTTTGAGATGAAATGCAGTTTATGCAAAAAGTAATACTTGATTTTTATTGAATAAACGCATCCTGGAAATGATATACCTATTATACCTGATGTATATCGGATATATATCTCATGATATGATATTTATATAAATATCATGATATTTTCGAATCCTGCTTCAAAGCAGAAGTGAGAAAAGTAAATTACTTTTAATTGATTGGGGAAGTGTAAAATGATATGTATAAGTTACTTCTCCTTGTCATTTCCAGTGTTTGGTGCTCTGATATTATCTTTGTCCCTGTTATTATAATAATGGTTTTTTCCATCTGTTGAATAATTTTTTGAATTCTCTTGTATGTGTATCAAGTTGCAGTACCATAGATAATGTGATGGTGAGTTAATATATTGAACTTCACAAACCAATGCTTACAGCTCTCTCTTTGACTACCAACTTTACTTTTTTATTTGCCTGATTGCATAGCTTGATAGATTTTTTGCTAGTTTCCAAGTCAACTTTGTGTCAATGGTTATGCCAAGACACTTCACTTTATCTGATTAGATCTTGCTTCTATTCGCATAGAACCAGTTTGTTTTTTTCGAATGGCGAATGTAATGTCATCGGCGAATAGCATTGTGAATGTTGTCATCGCGTTTGGCAGGTCATTGATATAAATCAAGAAAAGTAATGGCCCAAGGACACTACCTTGTGGAACACTATTCGAGTTCGTTTGTTTGTTATTGAGTTTTCCATTATAAAAAACACATTGCTTTTTCTCATATAGATATGATACAAGTAGATTGTGTGTCAAACCTACAAAGCCATATAGTATCTTAGTTTATAAGTCCAACGTATCACACAGTGAGGATTTTTTATTCGCTCCCCTGTTAACTTTTGAACGGTTTGACGTACAAATATGAAACAAAATACATTTCGAATGGCATCACTGATACTACTTTTCATAATACAAGACATTGTGATTGCTTGATCATGGGGGCGGGGGGCACATCAATTTAAAAATTTCAAATGCAGTGGGGGGTCAAGTGGCACATCCTTTAAAAGAGAATTCAATTCCAAGCCGATTTTAGATCCATAAAAGAATTGCTAAAGCCCATACTACAATTTCCAAGGGGCATGAAGTTGCAAAATAACACGGTCTATTTCTCCTGTTTTACTACCAAATTCCCTATTTTGCCGACTTTGAGCAATTTTTTTCTCAAAATCTGTCCATTATTTTTCGTTGTGCCCGTGGAGACTTTTGATCAGGACATTGAAAAGTTCATCATACCAAAAAATCAGCAGAATTCACCGAAAGCCATTTCCCATAAGGTTTGTGCGTGGTCCTTTCACAGAATCACATCTGAAGCAGCAAGTCATGAAACGGATATAGGTATATTCGATTTTACCAAACCAAGAAAGCATTGAAAACAAATGAAGTTTTAACAAATATGTCGGAATTTAATGCGATGAATTTGATGTGTATTTCCTAGTTCTCTATTTGTGTGCAAAATTCCAATTCTTCATGAATTTGATATATTTTTTCCGTAGTATCCAAAAATAATAGATTAGGGTATGGTTTCCATTTGAAAATAAAGTGTTTCACCAGTTTTCTTGATGTTATGTTTTAGGTGGAAATTCAAACTGTTACTACCTATGAGTTATGATTTTTTCGAAGAAGTGCTGTAACTGTAAAACTTTTCAGAAAAAAAATTATATTTCGAAAACTAACAAATTTGGGTATAGGCATTGTAACACAAAGTGGTCCTAAAATCTGCAGGGAAATTGAAAAATGTTATTAAATACAGGGTGTTCAATTTGAAATAAGGAAGTTATCCTCTACTTTCGGTATAAGGGATAGAGACCGGAAGTTGAAAATACTTTAGTTGAGAAGGTCATATTGTAAAACCCACTACCACAAAATTTCAAGTTTTTATTTTGAATGGTTCTCCATATATTCCTATCGAGCGCTTGTCGTGAAAGACCCTTTATACAATTGGGATAATTTTACACAATACTTTTTGATAATTATTATCATTTTATATATAGAAATCATGAAATTAAACATGGATCTCACCCGCAGAAGATTATATTCAACCACTAAAGATCCCAGTCACTGGCAAGCAATTCGTTGTCATATATACGGGAATAAAAACAAACAATTTTTTTTAAGTGCGAATTGAAGTACATGTGGCGCCTATTGTGCACGATAAAGCCGATCTTTAGCGATTTTCGTAGTACAGCGAACAGAAACATTAAATTTCAGCTAACCTAAACAGCAACAAACATATCGTCATGTGTGTTTGAATCATTTATTGCTGGACTAATAAATTTTCCACAAAGCAAATAAGCTTTCTTCGGCAGTCAATTCGAGATTGTCATAAACTCTCGCACATGAAACCTTTTAACTTCTTCAAAACACGTGTATAAATATCGCCTGAGTACTTTTTTATTGGGTTCTCCCAGAAATATTTCCACTACTTTATGTTTTCTAATACAAACAGGCGTTAATTATAAATGAAAACCTCTCGCTTGAAAGCTTTCTGAAAAATAATATAGAGCCATCAACTTATATGTAGGTACAGGATGTATTTCAACTTATTATTTATATCGAATTAAAGTGGTTGAAAATAATGTAACGAAGCATAACCAAAAGAAGGTAGTGAACGATGGTGTAAAGAAAACAAGAATATAAAGCACAACGAAAAAATAGATGAAGAACGGTGGTGTATAGAGAAACAATAAAATGAATCCCAACGAAAAGGAAAAGATGAACAATGGCGCAGAGAACCAAAAAGTTGACAGAGAAAAAAACGAGACCAACAAACAAACAAAAATACATGTAGAGTTTTTTTCAAAAATGTTGCGAAAGAGGGGAAATCTATTTACCAGAAGAGTGAGTTGAAAAATTACTATGGACCAAAAGTTATATTCTTCAAACAAGAGGTTTCATACCATAGAATTAAATTTACAAATCCAGATCAATTTGAAAAATTGAGACTTTAAGTTACACCGCTTTGCTTTATAGAAACGCGAAGTATATTTTTAAGCAGTATAACTTATTCCTCATAAGGTATAAATTGAACCTTCATACACTAAAGGGTCACCATGTAGAGAGATGTAACTGATGTAATCCAGTAATCTTCGAGTTATTTGTCAGGGAACTAGTCTAATGCTAGAAGTGTGCCGTATAGTTTGTTATGTTGAGTGCACAGAGCTAATTAAAAAGTAGTAAATTTTTCCACAGTTTATTATGAAAATATTCAAGAGAAATAAACTTGAAAATGTATTTGAAAAATACAACAAGATAATTTGGGACTAATCTAGGAATGATGAATAATTATATCGATATTTTGGAATCATTGTGCCCTGCTTTAATACACACAAGTAATTTCTCATTCTATTCTATTCTTTTATTGAATGGAGTATAGATATTGCCGTTTTCAATGATTCATTTCTCATTAAAGAGCTGAGAATAGGAGATCGAGCTTAATTCTCGAAAAAATATGAATAGAACACTTCGGAAATAGAGCAGTAGTAGTAGAGATATTTGGGAACGCGATTTTTGCTGAAAATCAAGAATTCAAGGTGGAGAACAATTTGTGATTTATTTTCCGTTTCCATTCAAAATCGGTTTTGAGTAGGCAGGTTATGAATGCTTAATAAAGATTCAAGGTTTTTGTCAATCCAGGTAATTACTTCATTACTTTCATTAGGTGTACAAAAAACCACTAGTTGTTTCCCCCTCGAATCAATACTAATACTTATAAATAATACTAATGATTATGGATTCTGGAATACACCAATGTCTTTCAGATAATCTATGAGGTTTTGAATTTTACATGATTGATCTAAAATTAATGATAGCTTTTGTGTCTGTGACTCGAGCATTGGAAAATCTTGGACAGTCCACTAGAAAATGTGTCACACTCAGCTGCACATAACAATAATGGAATATTGTTTTATATTTATTTTGTTGTTTGTTTTGATTTTGTTATTATACAGTGACCGGCAGAAAGTACGCATCATATGGGAATTTTTTTTATTAATAAATTTTGACAAATATTGATATTTGCAATCGCTTCTGCATCAAAAGAAACCCCAAAAGACGTTGTACAGTGCCGTTCGTCTTTTCGAGGTTGGCGGGAAATTTAAAAAATTTGAAAATTATTTCTCAAAACACGCTTGTTTGTGAAAATATCGAGAAATGTTAATGAGAAAAGTTGTTCAGATTGACATTTTATAGCTATGTACAAGTTTTGAAAAAGATCTGAGATAAAAAAATAAAAATCAATTTTTTGCCACAAAAAAAAAATCTTTTTGGAAACATACATTTCTGACGAAGAAACTCATTAGTAAAGCCAACACTAATATTTCAAATAATGTTTTGTGAAGATTCGCAAGCTATTCCTATTTTATTCGGAGAAAATTTGAAATCTGTGATTTTGCAGTGTGATCAGCTGCTTCATAAGAAGTCACTGAAATATCTACAGGACATATTAAGAATTTCAAATTGAAATTGTGTAGATACTTGGTTCTTAATTAATAATAAAAAGTATCGGAATTATAATGTCCTGTAGATATTTCAGTGACTTCTTATGAAGCAGCTGATCACACTGCAAAATCACAGATTTCAAATTTTCTCCGAATAAAATAGGAATAGCTTGCGAATCTTCACAAAACATTATTTGAAATATTAGTGTTGGCTTTACTAATGAGTTTCTTCGTCAAAAATGTATGTTTCCAAAAAGATTTTTTTTTTTGTGGCAAAAAATTGATTTTTATTTTTTTATCTCAGATCTTTTTCAAAACTTGTACATAGCTATAAAATGTCAATCTGAACAACTTTTCTCATTAACATTTCTCGATATTTTCACAAACAAGTGTGTTTTGAGAAATAATTTTCAATTTTTTTAAATTTCCCGCCAACCTCGAAAAGACGAACGGCACTGTACAACGTCTTTTGGGGTTTCTTTTGATGCAGAAGCGATTGCAAGTATCAATATTTGTCAAAATTTATTAATAAAAAAAATTCCCATATGATGCGTACTTTCTGCCGGTCACTGTATATCCTAAGGAATAATGTGTTTCATACATTTCCTTCAATTGAAGAGTGGGTACTGTTCAAATAAAATCAAATAACTGACAACATTTTGTAATATATAATTTTTCATGTGACGAACCTGAATTATTTAACCTTAGTCGGTTGGTTACGGAGGCATGACTAGTTCGGTTTTTCAAACAACGATCATTAAGATTTAGAAGCCAATTTGGTATTATTCTATGAATATCGGTTTGAATTCTTCCACACAACTAATTTCTATGTAATTTAACGATACTTGTTTAGATTCTGTAGCCATACTAGTGTTGTTCCATGGACATAATGGACCTTTCCACGAGATATGAGAAAACTGTTATGAGAAAGTATATGCGCTAATATCACTCGGGATTTTTTATTTATTTTTTCTGACCTCCAGTTTCTCTATAATCAGAAGAAAAGTGATTCGTGACGTCAAGTTCATCAAAACTAGACTTGGCAACGTTGTTAAAGTTGTGAACCATGTAATCTCAAATTCTCATTCAAATGTAATGTGTCGTATGACAGTTGTCATTTGGTGCCAGACGGGTTCTTAAGTCTGTTTCACGGAGCAAGCCAATAAGAATCGTTTCTCTCTGTTTAACTCGCTTGCTTACATTGAAATTGGACACAAGTAAAGCAATTCCATCAACTATCTATGCTGCACACGAACAGGCCCTACGTGATTTATTATTTGAGGTTAATGCGGTTTTCAAAGTTCTGAAAGTTTTTATTATTTGTATTCTACATTTTTTTTTATTCCTGTATCTGCTGTATCCCTGCAATAAAGTGAATGTGTCGAAAAAGTGCTTTGTACCCGGTTGTTTGAGCACCAGTGAAAATTCTAATAAACAATTTTTTTTTGCACCTAAAGATGAAGCGCGACGTAAAATGTGTTTCGAAGCAGTGAATAAACCCTGTGTAAAAAGCGGAAATATATATTATTATGAAGAAAATTTCCAAGTGAGTACTTTACGTTATGCTATTATTGTATTCAAAGCAGAGTTCAAAGAAAGATTTAAAATGTTAGTCATTACAAACTATCAAAAAAATTCAGGTACTAATAAAGATTCAGAAAAATATACTTGAAAACCCAAATTCAAAGAGATGAAAGTCACAATGAAATCAAAGACATTGCTTTATCTGATTTGATTTCAACCGATGAATAATTACGTTATTACGATTTACGGTATTGCCAATGCTCGTTTTTCATCAAAAGGAAGGTCCGTCCAGAAAATTTTAAAACTCTAAATACAATAAAAATAGGTAATATAGGTAATATGTGGATTTTTTTCTCTGAGTTGATCAAGTGACAAAGTTGTAATAATTTGTCAATGGCTTGTATCGAGCTAGAAGCTATATTTTTAAGGAGAACGGAATTGCCTGTTTCGAAACGTGGATTATGGTGGGGGTGTTTCCGATGAACGTGACGTCAGAGGCACACTTTCAAATGCGATATTTTTTCGAAATGGAAAAAATATAGTGGAACTCTTTGTTAAATGGACGTTTCATACTAGAACCTATCGATTTAAACGAGTTTTGCAATTTATTTTTCGTAAATGTAAAGGTCCATTATACTACCGTAGAACAAGCCTGGTTTGGTTGGTTAGATGGTTGGATGGATGCACAAATAAATAACCAATTCAGAAGTGCATTATTGTAAATTAATATAATTACATAAGTAAAACGGGGACCTAATGGTCTATGCATTTTCGTCATAGTCATTCCTAATTCTCTCAATTGTCATAAATCCTTCACATTCAAGTTCTCAGTTCATTGAATTCGGAGAAAAAGTCACAGCAGTTGTGTATATGGACAACGTCCTGTAATAGTTCTCTAATGAGATCTAAAGGAGATAAATTCTTGTTCCAGCCGTAATTATGATTACAGCAAGAGGAAGTCACAATGTCCGAAACGCATTAACATCACTAAAAGTGAGCGGTAAGAAATGTGGTTCATTAAGCGCATTTTTGACTTCATTGTGAATAAGTTATGGAAGCAGCGGAGTGTTGAGGAAAAAATTACAGGCTTAATCTGCCTGGGAAATCTTGCAATCTCCTTTGCATACGACCCATTTGAAAGGTTATCTGACAATCTCTGAAGTTATGTGTTTTGGTAGTCGTTGCCTCATTAAGGACGAGATGAAACCAGATGCTGCTTCGGTATTGAATAAGTTGTAGGAATGTAGTTGAATTGAATCAGTATGCAATTTCCATTGTCGGAATAAAACGCCTTGAAACATGTTGAAAATGTAAACATTTGGATAAAAATAACATCTGCTACCCAAAGAAACACGAGAATTATTGCTACAATATCATAAACGGAGTTGGAATACCTACACGGAAACGTTACAAGGGCATTAAGACAAAGAAGATGATTTACTCATATTTATGCCACGAATCAACAATATTTTTGTGAGAAACGATGAATTAGATGGTTTGACGTGATTACTTGATGTCCATTGTTACTACCCGTTATATAACACCTCATAAGTTTTTGTATAGAACGCAATAACATGTTTTTCATTCAAAAATAGTCAATTACACCGCCCTTGCCCAATATTCCAAATGACAGCATATACCCTATGAGAGAAAAATATAGTGTTTTCTGACATTTTATGTTGAGGAAATCTTTGAGAAATTTTAATTTTGATGAGAATTCATTTAGTTTTCTGAGGATTTCTTTCGTCGTTGGTCCCATTTCATGTGGCGATCTACTATTATACCAAGATATTTGTGTTTTTGAGCTTCGAGAATTTGCGAGTTTAATCCGATATTTACAGGCCCTAATCGGGCAGATCATTTGAATATGAAGTGAAGGGTAAGTAATTATTTTTCGCATAATTCACTGTTGATTTATTTGTTTGTAACCAGTTCGATATATCTGGAAGATCAGTTACAATTTTGTCTGACAGTTCAGATTTTTCCGTTTTCGTGATATATTTCCCAGACTATTGGTATAACGGAAAAATTGTATTTCCATTTTTTGTGATTCATAAAAAAAAATTCAATATTCTGTTTATTTTGCAAGATATGAAAAGAATGTATGAAACCTTTTTATGTTTTTGAGAAATATTTCCCAGACTATCGATATTATAGAAAAAATGTTTAGACATTTTTTGTAAACTTTCATGAGACGATCAAAAAAGATGAATTGTGAAATTTGAAAATATGTCGCCTTCTTTGAGTTATGGTTGTTTAAAAAAATATTTTCGTAAAAAACTGTTTTGTTATGACTTGTTCGTCTAGTCGAGCTCTACACATCGAATTTTTCAAAATTCAATTTGAATGAAAGGTTCGGTGTATTTGAATAAAAAAAAGGCGTGTTTCGGAAAATCGCCGGAAAAATGCTGTTAGCATTTTCCGATCATTCTCAAAAACTATACACTGATAAAAATATTGGGATCACAGTGTGAATTTGAGTAGATAGTTTACAGTCCCATAACTTTAATAATAAATTTCCAACAATAACAAGTGATTTTTACAAGCACGCTGTGAAAAAAAAAGTGTTTTCTCAGAAATATTGTGAATTTCCATATGACCTGTAGAATTCACAAGATTTGTAAGTAGTAAAACATTTTTTTTTTAAATTGGTTCACAAAATTCAAAATCGCAATGTAAAATCACAGATACTTTTACAGTCTACTACGTGAATTATCATTTTAAAATACAACTAATTTACCCACTCTTCTCTGAAATTACAAGACCTGAGGGGTAAAATAATATTTATTGTAAATTTACAAATGAATTGTGAATTCGCATCCTGATAAGACTATCACATTGTAATATTATATTGATAAGATTATCACACTGTAATATTACACTGATAATAATATTACATTGACAAGAATGTCACATTGTAATATCACAGTAGTGTTGATATTTTCAAATGTTTTCGTAGGGAGTTACAAAAGATATTTGCTCTTCCGTAATCATCTGCATTTTAGGCTTTATTTCCCAACGAGTTGTGAAAATACAGCTAGAAATTATAAATGAGGTGAAAACTTTACATTTCCTATAAAAACACACTTTCATACTCGGAAATGTAACGACTGATATAGCTAAAAATTATATCTTGAATAATATTCAGTGTATAGTTTTGTGCCCATACATTTTCGGTTCTTCCACAGATATTGTTTCTTGTGTCTTTTACAAAAACTCATTTCAATATTAAAATTTACAGTAATTTCGATAGTATAAATGTCAAAATATCTCTACGGCGATACTCAAAAAAACAATTGTTTAATCCCAGTATCATAATACGAGGTAAACTCTTTTCATTTCAGATTCTGAAAGTATCTAATATGTGAATTAATCATGATTCCGTCGGAAATCAGAATACACTCACTTATAAAGAAATTTTGTGAACTCTTCACAGTTCCATTGACAATTTCCAAGACTCCAATGAAATTGTCTGACGCTCGAAGAATTCAACTTCCAGTGTGCATAACCAGGTCAGAGTGTAACCGCCACTAGTTAATTTTTTGTACTCCTACTGTAAAGAAGATAAAACGTGTTTGAGTGATTATTGTGATCAGTATGTGAAAAAGTGCAACTGAAGTGAATTCTGCATTCTATCATTTTATGATGTTTACATGTTATATTTGTAAGTATCGTATGGAAACGCCTAGAAAATCAGAACTGCTTATTATTTTTTTAGTTATAAATGTATTGAATTGTATTTATTTCACATTTATTTTTGGATCACAGTAATTGTGTTAAATAAAAAACCATGAAATTAATGAATGTTTAAATTTTTTCCACAGTTTTCGACACATAAGTGAATTTTTAGTTTTTGCCGAAATATTAATATTCAATAAAATTTATTAGCGAAAAAGTCATTATCATTGAACAAAAAGCTTGAAGAAGAACTTTTCTCATCTTTATCCTGTGGTAGTATGGTTCATATTAAATAATTATCTTCTACTTTGAACAATGATTGTAAACAATTCTGTGAAACTAGAAATGGTGTATTAGCTTGTTCCATTTGAGAAGGAGAGAATGTTAGTCATCTAACCTTGCCTCAATTGCAGAAATGTACCATGTGAAGCAATATGAATATCAAATTCTAAAATAGAGCAATTTGTTTTCAAACCTCTCCATTATTGACCTTCTGTTACCCTTTGGCAGGAATCTGCACAACACGGGGATGTAAAAACACCTTGTAAAAACAAGACCAATGTGAATTCACAACATCAGATGTTTCTCTGAAATGAATTAATACAAGCTCCATGCATGTTTAAAATGGATTTGTAATTCTTTACTGTGAATTTAAAATTTCACGTGAACTCACATCATTATTGAAATTTTGAATTGTGATTTTGCCATGAGAAATTCTCTATTTATGTGATTATACAAGAAATAAATACAATGTGAGTTCACAATTTAAATTCAAAACACGTTTGCATAATTTGTGGGTACATTCACGAACATATTGTGAAAGTAACATTTGAAATCACAATACTTTTTTAGTTGTACTGTGATTTATACATTGTCATTTCACAACGCTGTAATATAAATAATACTAATTTCTGGAGTCAGCTCAAGCCGAAGCGTTCTATTCTATTTAATTTTATGCACAAATGTATTGTTAAGTTTTGATAGAAACAGTTGACAATAATAGGCCCAGGAACACAACAAACAATTAGTCCATCAACGACGAAACCAATAAAAGCGTTCAGGTAGAAATAAATAATTAAGGAAATCTATCGATTGATAAAGTGTTGCTAATGTTTAAATTGTAAAAATTTGAAACTTAGAGAAAAACATTGGCGTACAATAACTGGCGTAACTGCCAATATACCGGGTGTCAACGAATCTATTAGACAAGTCATAACTTCTAGACCATTAGGTGTATCAAAATGAGATTTGGTATAGGTAAATGGTATGTGGAGAGGAGAGTTTTCACATATTTTTCACTTTCCGGTCACTTCCGGTTTCACCGGAAATGGCTCCGGTTCTAAATTTTTAAATGGAACACCCTGTATATTGTAAAATTTTTGGATTTCTGAGACAATTCTATATCAGACTGTGACATTTTCGAAAGTTTTTATGCCTACTTAATTTTTTTGGAGTCACTTTTGTAATTACATCTAGGTGGCCATGATCGGAAGTAAACTAATCAAAGGACCTCAGGTGATATCAGAATATTACAGTCGCGAAGTTTTAGTGACTAGTATGATAAAGATGAATATGACAAGTTGGCAAAATTACATTTTCGTGTCTAACTATTATTTTTCAAATGGCGACCATTTTTTGACAAACACTTTCCGAAAAAAGGATATTTTGACGAATCTAACGATACTAATTTATTTGCGATTGGATTACAAATAAGAACATAAATTAAATATTACTGAGGAAAATACTTAATAATAATTTATTTACTTTTGTCAAGTGTGCCGAGGATAGGCATGATGCATAATATTTTGCAGTTATTTCGATCAAGTCTTCTTTGGAGAACAAAACACTCACTTAGGTTATGACAGTGACATAAGCTTTAAGAGCAGAAGGTAAGGTTTTCTTGATTTTCGTTAAATTTTAGTTCAATTGTCCGTCAAAATAATGTATACTCAAAGTGAAAAAGTGGATATGTTGTTATTGTTTGGAGAATGTCACAGAAATTCAAGGAATGCTGCTGAGTTGTATGCTCAGAGATATCCCAATCGGCAACATCAATCCCATCAGTATTTTCCGTATGTTGAGAATCGTTTTAGGCAAGAGGGAAATCGAGAGGCAGAACAGAGGTTTATCATAAATTAGGAGACTGAGATTAACGTTCTTGCTATGGTTGAGGTTGACAAAACGGTTTCATTAAGAGAAATTAGTCGAGAAATGCAGATAAGTCACGAATCAGCAAGAAAAATATTGAAAAAGCACGGATATCGAGCATTTAAATATCAGTTACATCAACATTTGTATGATGACGATGGCGATAGATGAGAAGTGTTTTGTGATTGGTTGCTTCAAAATCATAGAGTTAACCCAAATTTCATTAACTTTATTCTATTTTCCGACGAATCACAATTTACAAATAATGGCTTGTTTAATAAGCAAAATTCTCGGTACTGGGCCCAACAAAATCAACATGCAATGAGAGAGGGCAATTTTCAAGAAAGGTTTGGCGTCAATGTCTGGGCTGGTATCGTTGGAAACAGAATAATTGGATCAATATTATTTCAAGGTCAGTTAACAGGGGCTAGGTACTTAGGTTTTCTTCAAAATGAAATCGAGGATCATCTTAATAATGTACCTTTAGCAGTTTTACGGCAAATTTACTTCCAACAAGATGGAGCACCCCTCATAATACCAGATACGTTCCTGATTACTTGATAGAGCATTTCAATAATCGAGTTATTGCAACCAATGGTCCAGTACGGTGGCCTGCCCGCTCTCCGGATCTGACTGTGTTAGATTTCTTCATTTGGGGATATGTTAAAGGAAGGGTCTACTCTGCAACAGCCCCAGCCACTATCGAAATCTTAGAAGAAATTCTACAGGCATTTAGAAGTATAACGCCACAGTTACGAAACGTGTTGAGAGAAACAATTGAACGAGCTGAAATGTGTCTTCAACAAGGAGGAATGCACTTTGAAAATTTACTATAGTGAAAATTTTAAGAAATTAGGATATTGAAAAAATGTAAGTGCATCGCTGAAATAACTTTGTTAAATTTGTTGATCCAATCGCAAATAAATTAGTATCGTTAGATTCGTCAAAATATCCTTTTTTCGGAAAGTGCTTTTCAAAAAATGGTCGCCATTTGAAAAATTATAGACACGAAAATGTAATTTTGCCAACTTGTCTTATTCATATCTATCATACTAGTCACTAAAACTTCGCAATTGTAATATTCTGATATCACCTGAGGTCCTTAGATTAGTTTACTTCCGATCATGGCCACCTAGATGTACTTTCAAAAGCGATTCCGAAAAAAGTAGGCATAAAAACTTTCGAAAATGTCACATTCTGATCTAGAATTGTCTCAGAAATCAAAAAATGTTACAATATACAGGGTGTTCCATTTAAAAATTTAGAACCGGAGCCATTTCCGGTAAAACCGGAAGTGACCGGAAAAAGAAATAAATGTGAAAACTCTCCTCTTCACATACCATTTACCTATACCAAATCTCATCTTGATACACCTCATGGTATAGAAGTTATGACTTGTCTAATAGATTCGTTGACACCCGGTATACACCAGGTTTCATGAAAATCGGCGAAAACGCTTTTGAGTAATTAATAAATAACCAATTTTTCATTAAAATTTTGACACTCCGTCACTTGAAAACAAAGCAAGTTAGGACATACGTCTATATGAACTTTTTTTCATAAAATATGACAAGGAATCACCACCTGAAAATTATTGACATCATTTAGTATACACCATAAGTTTATCATCAAAAAATACGGAATGGATCAAATCAATTCCTGAAACTGCATCGAAGGAACTAGAAACAAAAAAAAACGGAAAAACCCCGTAAAATTTTTCCGGATCTTCCGATCGCAAAAAAAAACTGACGAATATTGTTTTCAAATTATTAAAATGATTCAAATTTCAAAGCGATATCTCCAAGGGTTTTGAATTGCTTACGACAGACGGAGCTACAAACAGACAGACAAATTTTTTTTTTGACGGGGATCATTTTCTCCAAAATAACTATAGGTCCAACTCTTCAAATAAAAAAGTTGATGTCCGTCTGAAATCAACCGTAGGAATACAACTTCCTAAGAGATATGAAAAGTTTGAAAATAAATATGTGTGCTTGACCACTTGTGTAAAATTTGTTTCTGTTCCCTCGAGTAAAACAACAAGTACAGAATCAGAGCCTCCGTGCATAATCGTAACTTAATCGAAAATGTGTAGGATAGAACCTCCAAACAGCGGAAAAACAGAAGAAAACATTTTCCGATTTCCATTTCGTCCGAAAGACCGCTCGGTTACATTTTTCCACCGTGGGGAAATTAATCAATTTCCTGGACCCGGACTGAAACCGGATAATAATTCTTGCGCTTAATAGGTATTCTGACAGAAACGCCACATATCATCCCCTGAGCTGGAATGTACTCTTCGGCTGAGTGGCGCATAACATAGCCCGGGAATAATTTTCCAATATTCAAAATTCACCTATTCGCACCGAGCCCTACATAACAAGTGGACGAGAGCCGTTTTTCGGTGAAAAGGTTGGCTTCATTCGTAATGAAAAACCCTCTGCAAGGTATGGCGGCAATAATCTTTAGAATGCGCGGACCAGTGGCGTCAATAACAATATCCTACAAGGATAAAAATAGATAGATGGAATACAATTTTTTGTTTAACCCTTTCAAGACTAACGGGACAATATATCCCAAATCAAATTTTATTTCAACTGCTGGGAAATATGAACCCAAGTATGCATATACAGGGCAATTCAAATTCGACCCCCACCACTGGGATCTCCTAAACTACAGGAGATACGTCGAAGCTTAAAATTGGGGCAATGTTGCGTATTCTGGTGCTTAACAAAATACTGTTTTGAAACTTGGAAAATTCCGACTATTTCCGGAAATATCGGGAAAAAACTGAAAATTGAAAACTGGAATTTTCATTTTTATTTTTTCTATCGTTATTTGACAACATATATTCAGAAATAATGAATTTGTTTCATAATTTAGCGTCGCACTGTATAATAGTTTGAACATATTTTGCATATTCCTTGATGCGTAATTGTCAGATTTTTTTGGGGGAGGTTATGTCCCAATAGACTTCATCGGTGGGATCATGTGTCCCAAGAGACCTAAGAATTTTTTTTATTTCAGGGTGAATAGAAAAAAGCCACTAGTTCGCTGAGCTTGAAAGAATTGCTGAAAATCTTGACTTTTTAGAAAGCGATACTGATCCTTACCATAATAGTAGCGATGAAGACCCCGATTGGCATAGCTCGTGTTCAGAAAAGGAGTCTGAGAGCGATGGCGATGTTCAATCAGCAGATAACGAATTCGTCGAAGCTGAAGATACAGATAGTGATAATGGTGATGGAAATCATCAGGATATTTTTTTTCCCCAAACTGCATCTACAAGTATTCAGCCTGGGCCCTCAACTGCATCAAGAACGATAATATGGTCTTCAGTTTCGCAAAATTATATTCCACGATTTCAACTGCCTCTTGCTAAGGATACAGAAATCCTCCTGAACTGTATGAATAGTCCATCAACAGGACTGGAAGTATTTTTGAAGGTGTTCCCAAAAAGTTTGTACATGTTCATATCCCATTGCACCAATGACAGGCTGAAAATTATCGAAAGAAAAACTAAAAAGAAAGTGAAATTGACTGGCTATTCTGAAATTATGATGGTAACTAGTGTTGTGTTGGTAATGGTTTATAATGTGTTGCCAAGCTTGAACTGCTATTGGTCAAAACATCCTTCTATGGGAAATACTACTATTAAAAATGCAATGTCAGGTGATCGATATACAAATTGCTTATTTCTAATAAGGTAGTTTGTTTTGACAAATTCTTTACATCAGCAACGTTAATAAAAACATTACCATATGCAGCATTAGTCGCCGAAAAAATATACCGAAAGCCAAATTCAAATGATGGGATAACTTTCACTAGATGTCAAGATACGAAGGCAGTCATGGCACTCAGCAACTGTCACGGGGATCAGATAACCATGGTTGAAAGAACACAGAAAAATGTGTGAAAGCCTCTCTTGAATCCGAGATCATTTCCTTTTACAACAAGTATATGGGAGGTGTTGACTTGACAGACCATTTGACCAGCCTCTACGAATTTGATCGGAAGTCTACCAAATGGTAGAAAAAGGTATTTTACAAAATGTTGATGATAACTGCTGTAAATTCCTACATCATCCATAATGAAGTGAAACGCAAAAAGGTACCATTCTTGGATTTCTTGATGTCTTTGGCAGAAGGTCTTATTGAACATGAGAAAAGTAAGGTGAGTATTAGGAGACGTTCAACATCCGGACGACCTTCGAAGAGGCAAAGACCACTGTTGTATATTGAGGATTACATGCCCATTGTTGAACAACAGAGAAGGTGTACTAGGTGCTCACAAAACAATATTGAAAAGCGCATTTTTCCCACTATGTAAGAATTGTTTCACACCCTCTCATATGTAATAACAAATCTTTGTTTTATTGTAAAATTAGTTACTAAAACACAGTTTTTTCCATTCATTATTCATTATTTTATAACTTTCAAGATTGATGGGCTGTAATGTCCCGCTAGAACGGACTTATATGTACCATTTTTCAAAATATTAAATACAATTTGGAGAATTCAAAAAAGATACAAACTGCTTAAAAGGCTTCCTCATGTTAGGAAATGAAATAATATTAACGATTACAACACGTAAAATATAAATAAAAATTTGTCTTGAAAGGGTGTTAAAACATTAGTTACCAAAAATTTCAAAATTATCACAATGCGGCTATGTAGATTGTATACAATTCAAAAGGACCTACCACCTACCCAATCGGAATTTCTCGGAAATATATCAAGAAATGCTCAAACCCGTTTCTAGATAAGGTCGGGGGAACCAAAATAGAATACAAGCGAACCTCGATGATCTAACTCCCTCCGCCCTATCAAGCCTCACTTCAAAGGTATAAATGACAACCCCCCCAATGTGATACATCCTTAGAAAGCTCTTCAAAAACGATTTTAGGCAGTTCTCAAAAATATACAAATTAATAAGTCAAGTTAAGTACAGTCAAATTAGATTCATTATCTGAAGAATAAACATCCTTATTGACAAACGATGCGTCTAAAAATACATATAAAAATGTATAACAGAAAAAATAATTACTTTAAAATCAATGAAATAGTCATTATTCACAAACAAAAAAATATGCATATAAACATATACACATAAGTATATATACAGTCACAATTTAAAACAAATAAAATAAACACGTAAATCAGTAAATCTTCAGTCACACACATGAGAATACAAACTTAAAATACATTGTCATAAAATTCTTTCATAGTGTAATAAGCTCTATCAAGCAGTAATTCCTTGACAGCCTTCCTGAATCTATGTGCCACCAATGATCGAGTGTGTAAAGGCAGATGGTTAAACATTTTTTTAGCATTTTAAATTATGGATTTTTTTATTAATGACTTCTGGGAATCGGTAGGAATACTGTGAAATTGTTATTCCTTGTGTTGTATGTTGACGTAGATTGAGCACTATAGTAATATTTTTTGTCTCTAGTATAAATATTCAGGTCAATGTCAATATTTTTCAAGCAATAAACAACAGTTCACACGAATCTCTGGGTTTAGATTCAAAAAGGTATCTCGCACAATTCCACAATATAATTTGATTCCAAAATATGTTATTATTAATTCTAAAAAAAATAAACAAACTGAAAAAAATTAACACCGAAAAAAAACAGAATTTAAGACAAGCCATCAGTCTTAAAATAAAGCACGCCTTCGACATACCTTTCAAATTACCACGTTTTCGGCCATTGACCGAATTTCTTAACGTAAAAAAGGGACACATTATAATTCTAACCTATTCTAATTAACCTAGCTTTCCAAGTTGCTGGTAATTTGATCACTATTTAGTATGAAAAGGTAGACGAGAAGAATTTTTGGTAGGTAGCTCATCGTATCCAGACGCATTCTTATTTTTCACTTCATGTCTCCAATGTCTGTTGGAATGGAATGAAAAAAGATTAAAAATAAGACATTTTTTTCAGATAACCCATAGTGTCCGTGGTGGAGTGGATAACTTTGGAGACATTTTCTGCTATTGAGCAATAGTATTCATCAATATCGCCACTATCGAGATTTTTCACCCATTCTTTATCGATGTTAGTCTTGGTGAAGAGATATATCTCGAAATGTTGAAAACTACGATAAAGCCTTCAGTGGTCCTGTGAGGCAATGGTTAAATATGTTTATGGCGAGTTTCATGCCATAAATAAAATACGCAAAAAAATTATTTTGAGGGCGATTTTCCTACAATTTCGGTTTTTTGGATGAGGATATTTGTGTTACCAACAGAGACATGTCTCTAATTCATATTACATCAAATAATTGTATTTTTCGTCGACCTCTGCAAAAAATTACATTTTACGTACTAATTTCCGGACGAAAAATCGACAATTTTTGAAGGCAAGTACTTTTCGTCCGCAAACACTTTTCGTCCGCAAACTCTTTTCGTCCGCTGTCGTCACTATGATACGGCACGGTACGAGAGCGGCGATTGAGTCATTTTCGTAAATCCACGTTTTGATTAATACATAGGCGCCTGTGACAATAACTGTCATTTGCTGTTGTCAAATTAATTATTTACGAAATCAAAACCCAAAATCAAAACTTGTCTCTTGCATCTTCTTCGACAGCAGGAATTAATATCAATAATTGCACAAACTGTACGTTCAATATTCATCTTCGAGATTGATTTAATTTTGTAGTATAATTGAAATAGAGAGCTGTTACACTTCAAATACATTTTGTTTATATTCATTAAAATTATGATCGAGTCTGCAGTTCGAAGAGTTGGACGTAGCTGAGGCCAGCAAACATGCGAGTACTTACTTTCATAAAGGTATGTAGAGGTCGACGAAAAAATGTAATATGCACCTCGGCGAAAAACTGTCTACTGTCTCGCCTGCTTGCTATCCTCGGCTGCGCCTCGGCTATCAATTTGCAGGCTCGACTATAATAGACAGTTTTTCGTCCTTGGTACATAAATAACTATTTTGTCACAAAAACCGGCATTTTTTTATGTCTATGAATGAATATGTGTAGGGTCAAAATGATCAAAATAATATGCTAAATATATCACAAAATCACAAAATATTGGCATAAAATATAGAATGATTATGCAAAATGTTTTAACAAATTTTCGGAAATGTTTCATGTCCCTGATTTGATTTGGTAAATGTTTATAAAACTGCTTGCTTCTGTAAATCAGAGACTGTAAATTTGTGGTGAAGTTTATGGATATCTCCCTGTTTATCTGAATCAAGCAAGCTGTCTCTAAAATGAAAATTTTGAATACCGTTAGTTTATTTCACTGGAGAAAATTGTCCTGCATGATTTACGCATCTTTACTTTGAAAATTAATTTCAAAGAACGAATACTTTGGTATCGAACCCAACTACAAGAACCTCGGAATAGAACTTCATACCGTAGGTGGGACATTTCAAGGTTTGCAGGATATTATATTGACAACGTAGTAACCACAGGAAACTTTTTTTAGCGCCATAATATGAGACTCGAATTCTAGATTGTTGTCAAGAAATTTTGTTTCGGTCTTGCATAATCACCTTAGGCACCTGCAGGTACTCATTCTAGATCGTTCTTGAAAGTGAACTTTGTTTTTGTAATATTCAATGTCAGCATGTTTGCTTCACGGCATATATTTTGGAAATACCTAGGTTGACCAAGTCGTTGATGTAGAGTAGAAATAGAATGTGCCCGAAACTGAGCCATGTAGGACTCCACGTACACATTTTTCACACTCAGAAGTATTATTGTCAAATATAATTCTTTGATTTACATTAGTAAAGTAGAGACGTGCCGCAAGAACCGTAATGTAGGAGATTTTTCAATTAGATTTCAAGACTTACACAGTTGAAAGCTTTAGAAAAATAAGGAATGAAGTTGTTCAAAAATCGTTCCATTTGGAACGCAAAACGTCTTTAAGAATAGTGTTTTATGCATAGTGCATATCATTCCTTACAGTATTCCACTTGATCTTTAATAAGATAAAAATTTGTGTACAAAGTTGATAGGAGGCTCTCCGACATGCACCGCTGTAGACAAGGGCGCCGCGATACATCAAAATCCTTGGTGGTATCCTTAAGAAATACCGATACACCAATGTTAGTGGTCAGGTAAGTTGGTCATACTTCTTTTTATGGGTCTAACAACACGACCATCATTGTCTGTGCATATGTGTCTTGTTTCAGAGATACAGCTCATGCCATACGCAACGTTTATAGCAGCAACAAATATCATACAGGGTGACATAATAAATTCGGATTCACTCATTGGTAGTGTAGTAATCCTGATATTGGGAACATGCGTATTGAGATTCGGTTCTAGAAATTTATAAAAAAAATGTGGATACGTATTATCTGTTTCATATTCTACAACATTTCAGTAGAATGGTTTATAACTGTATCCTTTGAATTTGAATTTCATCAACTAAATGAAAATATGTATATAAGTTTTTTATGCCAGAAAGTTACTCACTGATTACATCTGTTTTCGTGGTAATCCTACTTATGTCCATATTGGGTTTTGCTTCTGAAAATTCCACTGAGAGCACCAACAACTCATATCATTTCAATACAAGCTATAATTTCTGACTTGATGTATTTAATCATGAACAAAAATAGCGTTTGAAAACAATAATCAAGTACTGAATAAATTATGTAAATAGATTAAAATATGCAAATTGGGTGAAGATGCGAGGCTTAAGGCTCACAGATAATTTCATAAAAAATGAGAATTTCAGCAGTTCCGTGAACTCATTAAATTCGTTTTTATGTTTGAAAAAGTGCTTGACTACGCAACACGCATACACTGTTTTTTTGGGTATTAAAGGCATCAACTACGGTAGTCATTAGCCTTGTATTTCTGGAGTGCCACTTTTAACATAACATATTTGGTATCAAGAGCTTCATTTAAAAATCTGTCAATTTGTTCCCTAGTCAGAATTTTCGATTTTTTCGGACGGTATGCAACACTTTTTCGTTTCGAAAATGCGATTTACTTATATCCACGTGTTTCTTGATTTTCAATTCAGCTTTTATCGCAGATAATTTTGACCACAGCGTTGATGACTTCCATAACTTCGATGTTTTTTCGAAATAAACTAAAAGTACGCTCTCAGTGAACTTGCCTTCAACTTTTTTCATTTGACTCCATTCGATGAATCCATTAAAAGCAATTTCATATTTTTTCTGTGATTTTTCAAGCAACAGATCTGAAGTTACTCTGTTTGCATCTGCAAATTTCTGGTGGAAGAGAAGAATCATCATCCATTTCATCTTCCATTGTATTTATATTTGCAGCAGTAATAGCTACGACCACAAAGAAGCTAGAAACTTTCATTAATTTGTGGTAAGTAATAACAATTATTAATTGTTTTTTACCTGCCTCACTATCATGACTACTGTTAGATTTAAAATCTAACAGTCAGTAATAAAGTGCATTAGCGCATGTAGCTGGAGACTACCTCATCCCGTATGAACAGTTCGGGTTCCGGAGAGGACACTTCACGTCTTCTCAGGTTGCCCGGATAGTTCACGAGGTGAGGGAGTGCTTTCAGCGAGGCCTCAACACAGTTATGGTCTTACTGGACATCCAAAAAGCATTGGATACCGTCTGGATAGGAGGGTTCGTCATGAAAATGTTACGGGCAGGCATGCCTGTTGATAAAGATTCTTGATTCGTACCTGGTCAACAGGACTTTCAACGAAACTAGCTCCGTAGCGAGGATGGCCAGAGCAGGAGTGCCTCAGGGGTCGAGCTTGTCTCTACTCTTGTATTCGTTATTTACGTACGACTTTCCGATGTTTGCTACCACGAGGACGGCGATCTAAGCGGACGACTCGGCGATTTACGCACATTTGGCCTGGAGTAGTACCGCCGCAGCCCACGTTAGAACTCATTTAAATTTGCTGTTCGTACCGTACCTAGCAAAAAACAAGATAGTGCTGAATCCAGATAAGACAGAGTCTATAAATTTCACAAAGAAATGCACAGATGTGAAGATCTTTGGGGGATTTGGGGTTCTGGACAATCGGATAGAGTCCGCCTCCGTGAGGTACCTGGGAGTACAGCTAGATAGGCGGCTTACTCTCATAAACATGTCGGCTTGGCTATTCAGCGAGCTGTAGCTTCAGTAAAGCGGACCTATCCGCTGATAGCAAGGGATTCCAGGCTGGCAATGGAGAGTAAGCTCCTACTGTACAAACAGACCAGCGCTGGCCTATGCCTGCCCAGTGTTTTGCAGCCTCCCCAAAACTCAAATGTTGAGACTGGAGAGAATGCAAAGCAAAATATTACGTTTCGTCACCAACAGTGACAGGTACATTCGGCTAGACGCACTACGTGAGCTATCACAACTTTGTGATGTTGAAATATGAACTATGTGAAAGACCTGTCAGAAAAGTTCTACAGGAACTTCATACTTGGAAGTCCTTTGACCAGGAACATGACAGCAATTAGAGCCCACCACTACATCCGTTGGAAACACGCGGTGGGCTCATTTACCAGGCATTGGATCTTTTCCAAGATAGACCAGAGGATCAGTAAGTATCCATGATACAAGGTAATGTAGTGAACCCGGTTTTTTCGTCGCTTCTCCGGGATTCCAAGAAAAACATCACAAATGACACTAATAGTCTGATGTCTCACACACAATCCAACAATATAACTATGGGGAGATAGGTAGATATACTACTACTACGACTAAACCGGCTATAGATGTAAAGACCCACATAACATCGTGGGGCTGCCCTCGGGCAGTGTGAGGTGGTCTGCCCCGCCCCTGGATACTCCAGACGGGCAGGATTTCGACCCATCACTCCATCAAGCAGTCTGAGTTTTCTCCATCACCCCATACTCTGTGGTATAGCGATAATTTTTACTGTTTTATATATTTATATGTTTGTAGACCGTGCTTATATTTTATGTTATTTAATCCAGTATATGCTTTTTGAATGTTCGAATCCTATGGAACTTAACATTTCTTTCTTTTTTTCAGAAACATTTGTATGTTACATTTATTAAAAGTGATTTCATTTTGACCAATCACTAAATAAAATGCCACTTTTCACACTTCTTCAACATCCCGATCGAATTCCCGCCAATTCAACAATTTTAAACATAGTTTAGAGTTGTCAATAATTTCACGAAGTCATCTTTAATTTCTTCAACAAATGCTTTGCGATTCTGTTCCCACACAACGAATCGAGTCGGTTCGTCTAGAATGCCATACCCCATGAATCCCGATGAGTTATCATCTCGTAAACACACGGAAAAGAAAATTGGTCAAATAAGTACACGGAATAAAGTAACAACTTTTTCAAATGAAATGCGAGACGACGAGGAGCAGGAACTATAGATGGGCTGCTCGATGGGTATTGT
This sequence comes from Chrysolina oricalcia, assembly GCA_944452925.2. Classification (NCBI taxonomy): domain Eukaryota; kingdom Metazoa; phylum Arthropoda; class Insecta; order Coleoptera; family Chrysomelidae; genus Chrysolina; species Chrysolina oricalcia. The sequence continues at coordinate 32,292,436 of OX101808.2, forward strand.
CACGAAGTTTAGATGAAGATAACAAGAAACTGGTTATGCTCCTCAAATTACCATCTTGTATCCTTGTGAAACGATTTGTTGATATTAATTGTCAATTAATTTTCATTCTCCCGTGATGCTTCTTGTTTTGAAATATAATCGATTATTCAATACTTTTTTCATCCAATCAACCAATATGAAATTAATTATTCTGAAGGTTCGTGGAGGTTCTGCGGACACTGAGTGGTTGCTAATAGATCTATAGTGGTTCTGATTGTATTAGGTTAGGTTTGAACGTGAGTGGGCCCGTATCAGGCCCTCCAATGCGGCCAATGGCCTATTGTGGCTCTGATTGTATTACTCAACAAAAATTTGCTGGAGAGTAACAGCATAATGTCTACGATTCAGTGTCTGCCGATGAATAATCCATGAAAGTAGGGCTTCGTGAGGCCAAGACCAAGACCGATCAGTCTTACTCTTGGTTTTGGTATTGATCTTAGTGTTTCAAGACCAATACGAGACTGGCACAGTCTTGGTTTTGGTCTTGATAGTCTTGGCCTTGGATCAAAATTCAATAAATAAATATGTTATCTACCTATTATGTGGTATTTTTAAATATAAATTTAAACCCATATACAGGGTGAGTTATTGAAGCTGCGGTAATAGGCTGTCGAAAATTGCAAAATCTCACTTTTCACCTGTCATTATTTCAAAAACAGTTGAAGATAGGTATGGAATATTAATATTTAACCTAAAATTCAAATAGTTATGCATCGTAAATCTAGCCGAAAATTTACCACCTCCGCCGATGACGGCAACATTTTTTTTTTGTTTATTTTTCAATAAAAAAATTGTTTGCAACCTGAATCGATTATGGAAATAATGCAAAAAATTTCTGAATTGGTCGGGAACGTAGTGAGTAATTTCCCAGAAAACATTTCAAATTTGCCACCACCTCAGATTTTGAGAAAAATGCAAAATTGTTTTTTTTTTATTTAACAGATCTAGGAAATTATTACTTACGTTTCCGACCAACTCAAAAAACGTTTGCATTATATCAGCAACATATTTAATTTTTTTTGTTTATTTTACACTAAATTGATTGATTATATTTTATGTTAACTAGCAGATATAACTGCTCAATTCAATGGAATTTGAAAGAAACCCCCGTATAATATAATCTTTTTTAAAACCTTATTAAGAGCTGTTGAGAACATCAATTCTAAACACATCATTAGCTTTCATCAAAGTTAAAGTATCTTAATCTGAATAAAATGTAAATTACCTTACAAAAACATCTGTAATTGCAGTTAATGAGGTAGTTGGTATTCCACTCCCAAGAACTGATTACAACGATGGTCTTTGATGGTCTTTGTTTCAGTAAATTAAAGGATTGTTACTGCGAAATACAAGCTTTTTATCTGATGAAACGTGATAGTCAACAGAGAGAAGATTTTCAAGTCGATCTTCAAAGATATAGATGAGATTATTCCGATTTTGAACGAGAAAACAAAAACAAATATTAGCTATATGGTTATTGGAGAATGATAAAATAAATTCTAACAACACTTGTTTGATACATTTTTTGTTGGTCTACCCACTTCCCTATACTCTCATGAACTTTTTCTAAAAATGCGAAGGTTCTTTTTCAAGCCTGCCTGGGACATCCTATATATTAACAATATCAATAATTGAACAAAAACTTGTTTTACAAGCAAGCTCCGCTCCGAATATCAATACTATCATTTTTTGAACGATCCTGTCAGCCAATCGTCATGTGAAAAAGTTTAAAATCGACCAATAGCATCAAAATTACAGTGACAATTTCCCTCATATTATATAAACCAATCCAATGCCATAATTTTTTGAATTCAAACCAATGAGAAGAGGACTTTTCGAAAACACTGTCTCCAGCCCGTGATATTTTCAAATCGGTGTTTCGCCTGTTCCTTATTTATACGTTTCCATAGCTACAATAATCACTGTAAAAATAGAAACGTCAGTTTGACGGTTCTATTCAACTCTACAACTGACATTAATGACACAAGATGAACCGTTCCTGCAATACGTATTTAGTCCATAATAATATAGTGTATGTTAAAAAAGACACGATTCCTGGCCTAACATAATCGGACTATCATCCTGTGAAGTGTCAGTGCGACAGTCAGTCTCCAGGGACGAAAAAAAATAATTGAAGAAGAGAATAAATAAACTTGTAATTTGAAGTTGAAATGAAAACTTTTCTATCGATTTTTGAAATAGAATCTACATTTTTCAAATAAATAAACCGACCAAGATATCCCTTGGTCACATACATGGTCCTTCTGAGCAGGATACTTCCAGAGAAAGTGTAACTTTGCTACCATACGAGACTTTTCCTGTGAAAAACCAGTCCTGAAAGCAGTTCGTCGTTACCGAAGAACAAGCCTGAAATCAGCAGAAAGAAGTGGGTGAGACCTTTCCTAACCTTCATTATCCAATCTTTCTCCATTGCCTCTGTCTGAATTTTGTCGTGAAGTATAAATTTCCTCAACATGAGTGAAGACGAGAAACTACTCATTCACAAACGCGCTTCAATAAAATCTCGTTTAACGATATTTTCAAATTTTTTACGCGATGAGATTAATCCGAATTTAACTGATCCCAGATCCAAGTTGGATGAATTACAATTATTAGATCTTCAAAGCCGTGTTGAGCGGCTTGAAACTCTTTTTGATGATATACAAACTAAAATTGAAAAAATTGCGGACAATTTTGAACAGCAATTGTCAGAAAAGGAACAATTTGAAAACAATTTTTTCTCCAAGATGGCATATTATATGCCAAAAGGGTTTTGAAAAATCACTATAAAAGACAAGTTTCTCCTCCTGGAAGTACCCATACAACTGCTGTTCATAATAGTCCTGCATCCTATGTGAGTGAACATAATACTGGAAATATACAGAGTGATCGATTACCATTGATAGATTTGCCCAAATTCAGTGGTATTAGTGGTAAATATGACATGTGGTTGGAGTTTCGAGATACTTTTGATTCTTTGATAAATTCTGACGATACTTTGTCACACATCCAAAAATTTCATTATTTGCGTGCATCACTCAGTGACAGTGCTGCGCATGTCAGAAAATCACTAGAATTTTCTTCATCAAACTATACAGTGGCATGGTCAATTCTTCGTGAAAGATACGACAATTCACGATTGCTCATCAATAAACACGTTCATGAATTGTTCAATATAGAACCAATTGCCAAAGAGTCCTCCTCAAAAATTCGTTTGCTTATCGATAGTTTATCCAAACATTTACGATATCTGGAACAGCTGAAACAGCCAGTAGATAATAATAATAATAATAATAATAAAGTTTATTTACAACAACATTCTCAAATACAAAATAGAACATTTTACAAAAATAGGTATTAGTAAATAAACAAATAAATCACAGAAGCTCATCTAACTGCTTGTGCGTGATTCCAATGTATTTAATATATTTTAGTTCAATAAATATCTTAAAGGTAGGACAATAGACAAAATGTGTTAACAAGTTAAGAAAGTAAAACAATATATAAAATTAAAAATAATTTAAAAAATATTAAATATTAGTAGATGTTGAAGTTATTTGGTTGCAATGTGTTGATATTATTGAAATGGAAATTATTTAATGTGGAGTTGAGGTTTTTATCATTCGGTTCTACTAATAATTTTTGAAATATTATCGCGGCTCTCTATATTGATGAATGATTTTAAAGCCTTCTTGAAGTGATGTGGATTTGATAGGGTTTTTGTTTCATAAGGGAGTATATTGATGTATATTCAAAGTCTACTTCACTCAAAAATAATTCATTTAACGAAATACAATGATTCAATAACATAACAATCACTCTACTATTTATATTCGACTTTCACTTCACTGACTGCCCGTCCGTCTGCTGCGTAGTTCTTTTTATATCGAACGCCCACTTCTCCGAAAGCTTATGAAATTTCTCGTGAAGCCTCGAATCTTCCAGATTCTTCTCGGTGCATAGCGCAACAACAGTTAGCCACGGCCGAGTGCCGGCTACGTAAGAGTTCAGGTCCGGCATCGCCCGCAGCTTCGCCACAATATTGTAAAATTTTGGGGCAAAATATGTATAGGAGCGTTGTGTTTTAGTTTTATGGAGTTGTGGAGTAGTATGAAGGTGTCTATGTCGTGTATTGTACTCATGAACTTTTATTTTGAATTCTTGTTTATTGTGGTAGTGGATATTGGTTTTGAGAAAGAATAACTGGTGAATATCGAGAACTTTGGATAGAATCCTTTTTAAAAATAATTTTTAGAAATCGTCGTTGGAGAACTTCTAAAGGATATAAATGAGTCTTCAATGCTCCTCCCCATGCCAATATGCCATAGCGAAGATGACTCTCAACTATATTAACTATAGTAAAGAGTTCAGCGGTAAAAGTGATGTTAAGAGTTTGAACTTGTATAGGATTATCCTAAGTTTTTTACAAACATAATGGATGTGTGTATCCCATTTGAGATGCATATCGAGGAAGACACCTAGATATTTAATAGAAGTAACAGATTTGATGAAATAACGCATCATTGGAGTATTTACTTCTATGCTGTTGAAATCATTGGGATACTCTTATAATTTACCTAGTGTGTCAAAAACTTGATTCGCGTACATTGCGATAATGGGAAGAAAATAAATCTGAACATGAAGTGCCAACTTTGTCATTTCTGAAAGATAGGGCTGATGTATTGGAAACAATAAGTGGTGATAGAGATTATACACGTGAAAATAATTCCAATAAAACAAAATCTGGCTTTTCAAAAAAAATTCTAGCTAATAGCAACATTTGCGCATTTTACAAAAACGACCATTCTATTTATTATTGCGAAGATTTTCTAAAACTACCAGTATTTGAAAAAATTGAGTTTTCCAAAAGGAATCATCTGTGTCTCAATTGTCTCAAATCTGGCCATCAAACAAAGACGTGTCGACTGAAAGGTTGCACTATATGTCGCTATCGACATAATACTTTACTTCACATTGATTGAACCAAAACTGAGTCTCCAGTCCTAGAAAGCAACATCAATCAAAATAGTGAAAGTGCAAATGCTAGCATAGCTCTATCATCCAGTTCAAATCAACATATTTTGCTGTCTACTGCATATATTCAAATTTTTGATGAACGCAATATTCTTCATACCATTACAGCACTTTTGTACAGTGGAAGTCAATGTAGTTTTATATCGAGTGACATATGTCAAAAACTCTTCCTGAAAACTCATAAATTCGATTTTTCAGTTTCTGGATTGAATCAAATAGTGACAAAAATAAATGAACGTTGCACTTTGAAAATTGGTTCCCATTCCACAACTTTTCAAACCAAAATAGATTGTTTCGTTTTGCCTGAGATTACCTAGTTTGTTCCAAGTGTGAAACTGAATGTTTCTCATTTGCAAATACCAAAAACGATGAAACTAGCTGATTCAAATTTTTATAATCCAGGCAAAATTGACATGCTGATTGGCGCAGATTTGTTTTGGTCACTTTTATGTGTTGGTCAATATAAATTAGGTCTTGGACAACCCATTTTACAAAAAAACAAATTTGGCTGGGTTGTTTCTGGTCCTATACCTATGTCTCAAGTCACTTCGAGTTTGTGTCATATTTCTACAATGGACATTCAACAACAACTCAGTAAATTTTGGGAATTGGAAGAATGTCTAGACACTAACCAGGTACTATCTATTGAAGAACGTACATGTGAAGATCATTTTGTCCAAAATTTCAAACGTTTATCTGATGGAAGATTTCAAGTTTCAATTCCATTCGAAGACAACTTGATCGAACTAGGTGATTCCTTCTATTTGGCTCAGAAAAGGTTTCTTTCATTAGAGAAGAAACTACAAAGAAATCCTTCACTGAGAGAACAGTATGTCAGTTGTTTGTCCGAAACCATGGGACATATGACAAAGATCGAAGACTTTGATAGAAATGAAGTGGCCTATTTCATACCTCATCACGGAGTTGTTCGTGAAGATAGTCTTACGACGAAGTTACGTGTCGTCTTTGATGCATCAGCATCAACAACTTCCGGTTTGTCATTGAATAGCGTACAGATGGTAGGTCCAACTATTCAAAATTATCTTACATCTATTATCATTCGTTTTCGAAAACATGATATTGTTTTATCAGCAGATATCGAAAAAATGTTCAAACAGGTGTCTGTTGAACCTAGTCAAAGACGATTTCAAAGGATTTTATGGAGGTCGGAGTCATCTCAACCCATAAATATCTTCAATTTGAATACAGTTACTTTTGGAATGGCTTCTTCTCCTTTCTTGGCTATTCGTAGTATTTTTCAATTAGCAATCGATTGTGAAAATCATTATCCAGTTATATCCGAAATAATCAAAAACGACTTTTATGTTGATGATTTACTCACAAGTGCAAATACTTTGGAAGAAGCTGTTTACATTTGTGATACAGAATCAAATATTCTAAACAGTGCAAAATTTCCATTGAGAAAATGGTACTCTAATGAACCACAGATCATAAAACACTTGAAAGCAAAATCGTTGACCACCGATACAACTATTCAGATTGGTCCTACTGAATGTGCGAAAACACTCGGTTTGATTTGGTCTTGTAATTCTGATGTGTTGAGATATAATATAAAATCAGAACTCGTACCTAAACGAATAACAAAACGATCCATTTTGTCTAGTACTGGATAGATATTTCATCCATTAGGTCTTCTTGCTCCCTGTACTATAATAGCTAAAATTTTATTACAAAAAATATGGCTTCAAAAACTTTCTTGGGATGAGTCACTTCCACTGGACATACACACCACTTGGTCAAAATTCAGAAATGAACTTCATTTTCTCAACCAACTATCCGTACCAAGACAAGTCTTGTGTCATAATGTGGCGAGTTTGGAATTGCATTCATTCTCGGATTCCTCTCAGCTAGCTTACGGTGGTTGTGTTTATACAAAAACAATTAATAATGAAGGGGAAAGTTTTGTTCATCTAGTGTGTGCCAAAAGTAAAGTCGCCCCATTAAAAACAGTAACTATTCCACGTCTGAAACTATGTGGTGCTTTATTGTCATCCAGATAAGCAAAGAAAGTCATTGATTCCATTAAACTGAATATCAACCGGTACATCTTTTGGACAGACTCAACAATAGTATTGGGTTGGATTAAAACGCCTCCGAATCTATTGAAAACATTCGTTAGTAACCGAAATACAAGACATGACTGGTTCGTATGAATGGAGGCATAACAAGTAGTAATCCAGCAGATTTTTTGTCAAGAGGTGTACCACCTTCACAACTGAAAGATTTACGTTTGTGGTGGAATGGACCTTCTTGGTTATTAGAACATGAGTCCAGTTGGCCCAACTCACATCCATTATAGATGAGCTACCACAAACGAGAAAAAACGAAATCATTTCATTTCCGTCAACTTGTATGGAAAAATTTCCATTTTCAAAATTTTCAAATTTGAATAGACTAAAAAGAGTAACTGCACAATTGTTCAGATTTGTGTTCAATTGTAAACACTCCCGATTAGAAAGGAAACATATTGTGTTAGCGGAAGATATAGAAAACGCTTTCGTAAAATTGCTTTAGATTTCTCAAAAGGAATCTTTTCCAAAAGAAATAATGATGTTAGAGAAAGGAAAAGAATGCAATTCAAAAAGTAATGTCTATAATTTGAATCCATTCATAGATGAAAATGTTCTACTGCGTGTTGGCGGTCGTTTAGACAATTCATTTTATAAATTCAATAAAAAACAACCTATAATTTTAATAATAATAATATATATAAATAATATATATATATATCTAAGTTGATATTTACTTCTGAACATATTCGATTATTACATGCTGGCCCACAATTATTGTTAGCTTCATTAAGAGAAAGATTTTGGCCAATTCGAGGGCGAGATTTGGCCAAGCAAACTGTGCGGCATTGCATAAGATGTTTTAGGAAAAATCCTAAAACAACACATCCCGTAATGGGAAATTTACTGCGCAGCGCTTCGAAACAGGATCAGTGTTTCAAGTCACAGGTGTTGACTATGCAGGCCCATTTCTTATTAAAGATAAAAAAGGACAAGGTGGTAAAGTATCGAAATGGTGGATATAATTATTCGTTTGCTTCGCCACAAAAGCAATTCATCTTGAATTGGTATCAGAACTAACAACAGATTCATTTCTGAAAGCCCTTCGAAGATTTGTGTCACGTCGTGGAACACCATCTTCAATATTTTCAGACAATGGCACAACTTTTGTAGGTGCTTGTTCAAAAATGAAAGAATTGGGTAAATTTTTGATTAATAATAAAAATGAAAATATTGAATCATTAGCAACTGAATTCATAAAATGGAATTTTATTCCTCCAAATGCGCCTCATTTTGGAGGCCTTTGGGAAGCCGGGGTTAAGTTGATTAAACATCATTTAACAAGAGTCATGGGAGAAGCTCATCTTACCTTTGAGGACTTTTATACTTTGTTGACGCAGGTAGAGGCAGTGGTAAATTGCCGTCCCCTTTTCCTTTTATCCTCTGAACCTAGTGATCTCCTTCCACTCACCCCAGCTCACTTCCTAATTGGAAAACCACTAATGGCTGTACCAGATTCAGATTGCGAATATTTTCCTGACAATCGGCTCACACGATTCGAGCAAATTCAAAAATTAGTAAAACACTTTTGGAACCGCTGGAACAAGGAGTACATATCCCAACTCCAGGAATGGATTAAGTGGAAAACTACTGGTGAGCAGCTGAAAGAAGATCAGATCGTAATTATTAAAAAAGACAGGTTACCAATCCTTCAATGGCGATTGGGTCGCATAATTACTCTACACCCAGGAAAGGATAAGGTATAAGCAGAGTTGCAAACGTCAAAACGAAGGGAGGAAACGTCAAAAGAGCTTTCAATAAACTGTGTCCACTTCCACTTCCAACTCCAAGCGACGTTCAAGATCAACATTTATGTTAAAGATAGATATCTTCAATATGGGGGCTATGTTTGTTATTTGTATTGTAGCTTTTCAACTTGTTTTATATAATTGAGGTTTCCAAGGTAAAGATATATGAATGTAGTTTAAAATAAATAAAGTTGAGTTCAAATTCAATTTTCCACTCATTCCATAATCCACTGATTGTACAAGAGGTTATGGGCCCAGTTCACATTTAATCGAGTGGAATATATAACTAATTGGGAGAAACCGTTCCGAGACGTTTCCAGCTGCATCTGTCCAGATAATTTAAAAATTTTGACTTTTCCCAAGTCATTGTCACATTAGTTTTACTTCCTTGGAGAATCGCAAAGTTCCAGCCCAGTAGGAAATAAAATGGACAAATTCAGGAATCTCAATATCCAAAAATTTGATGGCAGAGACTTTCAACTTTGGAAATTCCAAATGGAAATCGTTTTCACAGCCGAGGGTTTGATCACCTTAGTAAATGGAACCAGACAAAGGGCAAGCAATGAAGTCAATGAAAAAGAACAGAAAGAATGGGATGATCTGAACGCAAAAGCAATGCTGACCATATCCACTTCGATGGAATTTTCTCAACTTCAAACTGTAATGTCCTGTAAATCGGCTCCAGATATGTGGACAAAAATCAAACTTATACATGAGCAGAGATCCTCCGTCAACAAGGTTATGCTGAAACAACAGTTCTTCAATTACCAAATGTCCGTGACAGATACTATTGCGCAACACATAAGTAAAATTGAGTCAATGGTTTAAGCATTATCTGATGTAGAAGAAAGTGTTACAGACATCGACAAAGTGGCAAAAGTTTTGGGTAGTTTACCACGTAAATATGGACCATTCGTCACAGCTTGGGACTCCTATGATGAAAATAAGCAAACGTTCAATAACTTAACAGCCAGGCTTTTGAAGGAAGAATTGAGACTAAGTCAAACTGAAGACATATCAAATGCATTTGCTGCTGTAAAATTCGATGCCAAACAAACTAATTCGAATTTCAATGAAGCTGGTGCCGAAACGAGGAACAAACAAAGTATTTTCTGCTTTTACTGCCGCAAACGAGGACACCTGAAGGCAGAATGCAGAAAAAGAATCAGTAAATATGGAGAAAGTAGTCAAGATGACCATCATCAAAGTAAGAGTCGAGGCCAGAACCAAGCATTGAGTGCTGAAGAAAGAAATATAGTTGTCCATGGTTGTGAGAATGTTTGGCTTGCTGATAGTGCTGCTTCCAAGCACACGACCTCCCATATAGTATGGTTCAGCGAGTTAAAATTACTCGAATCCAAACTTGCAGTTCAGATTGGAGATAACTCTGTCATTAATGCTGATGGAATTGGCTCACAATTTCACGAATACATTAAATTATTATGGACTAAATGCGTATTGCAGGAACGGTTCATCACGTGTCATTAATGTCAGTTGAATATAATGTATTCGTGAAATTGTCTGATCGAATATCCCATCAAAATGCAGAATTTTCAAAATACTTTCACCTTGCTGTCACGAAAAATGTGTTGCTTAGAAACACCAGGAGAGCTTGCCCGAGTGGTGTTTTGTACAGCAACTCAGTTTGGAGCCAGTACTGAACCTTGGGGAACTCCAATGGTGGATTGTTTTTCAATATTTTTATTTTTATCGAAACATATTGAATGCGATTTTCAAAATAATTTTCGAAAAGTTTATAGGAGTGACCTCTCACTCCTAAATTGAAATATCTAGTAAAACTGTATGATTTACGAATCAAATGCCTTTTCTATGCCAACGCCATATCTACTTTCATCTAAAGTTTCAAAAATATCATTCAATAAATCAGTTACTGCTGATTGTGTATTTGAATATGGCATGAAAGCGTATCAAAATTTATCAAAACATTCAAAGCAAGAATGATCAGTAATGAAATTTATTAGTTGTTCTTTCAATACTTTCTCAAAAATGTTGGAAAAAGCATTTAGAAGAGATATTGGGCTATAGTTTGAAATATTATTTTTTTCTTCTCCCTTATAAATAGGTTTCGATATGGTTCTTTTGATGTAATTTGGAAAGACACCATCTTCAATACATTATTAATAATCAGTGATAGGGGTAGCCTAATCATCTATATCTTTTAAGTTTTTTGAAGTTATTTGATCTTTACCAGGAGCAATGTTGGATTTGAGTGATATTATAATTTCATGAATATCTTGTCCTGAAATTGGTTTTGATAATATAGATTTAATCCAATTTCTGAGAAAAAATTGACGAATTCATCAGATATTAGTGAGCCAGATTTACTATTAATTTGATTTATGTTTGATAACATTCCAATTTTTTTAGGTTTTCATCTGCCTTTTCAAATTGTTTGTATTGTATTAAGTTATTGTTTTTTAAATTTTTGCATAATGTATTGACCTGATTTTTAACTTTTTTGTACATATATTTTTCAAATCATCACGATTTGGATTATTTTTTAATTGTTTGCCTTTTCGATAAAACTCGATAAACATGTTTTGTAGAACTCGCCGAGTGCTACTCAGAACTCCCATCAGAACTGTTCTGAGATTCTTTTTTGTCTTCATTCTGAATGTTGGTTTTATGGATTTCGCACCCTATGATAGCTAATAAATTGAAAAGTTCTGCTTTTTCGATAAAACTCGATTGAGTTATTTTGTGGAACTCGCCGAGATTCCTTCTATACTCAATCAAAATGTTGGTGTTTTGATTTTCGCAACTTATGAAGGCTAATAAATTGAAAAGTTCTGCTTTCTTGGTGAAACTCGATCTACATGTTTTGTAAAACTCGCTGAATCCTACTCAGAACTATCATCAGAACTGGAAAATCATCTGTCATTTCTCTTTCAAAATGATGGTTTTCAAAGGTCAAAAATTGACTTTCTTCAATAACTTTTTTATTTCGGCAGAACTATTTTCGAAAATGGTCAAGAACTCCAGAACTCTTCCATCTTTATCGAAAAATATCACCAGAACTCATTTTTTCGAAAAAGATGGCACCGCGTGAAGTTAGCGCCACTAATTTGTTTTTCTTATCAAAATCCAGAGTTATCTAGAACCATTCAAAATTTGTATCAGGAACTCTAGCAAATCTAACCAGAACCCCAAAGAAAATTGTGTTTTTGCAAAAAGTTGGCGCCAACTTCACATGAGTAAAATAATCACGACGAATTAATTACATCCGTGGCGATAATTTTTTTTTAATTTTAACTAGATTAGCACTTGTCTTTATTAAAAAATCCCAACAAAGATTCGTGCATCTAGTTAAAATTATAAAAAAATTACCACCACATGTGTAATTACTGTTGACTATTTTTTTTAGTCGTGTGCAATTTAATAATTTCATTCTCACTAGGTCGACAAAAATGTAACCTATACCGGCTATACCCCGTCTTCAGACCGCCGCTGCAATACTGCAGCTGTTCTTTTCGCAACAAACCGGTCGTCCCTGCAAGGCCACCTTTTCATTAGGCAAATAAATTCGATGCGTCAAGTTTATTTATATTTCAAGACAAAAGTTTATTGTTGATACGAATATAACGATCCTGATCCGAAGATGAATAGTTTTGTTGATAGTTTTACATCAATCACGATGTCGATCTCCATAATAGATGTTTTTTGTAAGTGGCGCCAAGTCATAAGTTATATAACAACAGTAGCAAAATGGTGCACACATCCAATTCATCTTGATTCACAACGGAATTATTTCACCTGCTGACGTCAAAAATCCAAATATTTAAAGACGATTGGGTAATCCAGTCTACCGCATAAACCTATACAACAAGTATTTTCGTCGAAAAGTCTCCAACAGAAAACAATTACTGTCCCTTACGACCCTTGAATTACATCTCTATTCCAACTATTGCCAAAATCATTGAAAAAGTAGTCAAGAAGCGTCTGTTAGAATTTTTGAACTTTCATAAAATACGAATAATGCAATATTCTCATTTTTTTAAATTCAGACATGAAAGCTGGAGCGACAACAGGAGCAGTATTTTGTGACTTAACTAAGGCATTTGACAGCGTTGATCGCAAAATACTGTTAGTAAAACTTCATCTGTACGAATGCCGAGGTGTGACTCTCACATGGTTCACTTCGACTCATATCATTCTGGGCGATATCAGATGGTTGAAACAACGGAACTATCAAATAAAAATCAAATCTCATAGGAGTTCCGCAAGAATATGTGCTAGGACCAATTCTCTTCCTGTTATAAGTTAACGACCTCACTAAAACCAATATTTATGGCAAATCCACTCTCTTTGTAGATGATACCACTATACTGTGGGAAAGCCAGAAGACCTGAGAGTTGCATGATATAATAACAGAAGACTTGAGAACTGTGAAAATATCTTTCAATGCAGAAAAAACCCATTTAATATATTTTAGATGATCAATTGATGAACCTTCGTCAAGGCGTCATAGGAAATAAATATTGCACTAAATTTCTGGGTGTGCTTATAAAAATAAAAATCTAAATTTGATGACCATGTTAAATAGCTCAAAAGAAAGATCTCTTTTGGATGTTATGCAGTGAGAGTAACTTCTAACTTCTATTAGGACCAGAAACTGCAAAAATGGCATATTACGCTCGTATTGATTCTCATCTACGTTATCGAATACCTTTTTGGGAATGTGTAGACCAACACTATTCAATGAATTGCTCATTTTACAGGAAAAGGCCATTAGATATATGTATAATATTAGACCCCGTGAGTCCTGTAGGGATATATTCGCAAGTAACGAAATACTTACCGTTATGGCACTATTAATATAGGAATCGGTCTGTTTGGTAAATAAACAAATCAAAATTTGAATCGACTACTACTACTAAAAATCCTACTAGAGACTTTATTTTCTATAATGGTGGCAAGATGTATAATTACTTACCATCAGTTGATATTAGATCGGCAAACTTGAATGAAAATCAATATAGAAAAACTGTCAAAAATGTTCTCTCTGAAAGACCCTACTACTTTAGCTCCTTGTAGGAATTCTTCCATTCATTATAAGAGACCAAGTTGAGAAATATACACATTTTGATATTTCTATTGGTTAGTAAAAGTGTGGAACAAAAAATACATAATATGAATTCGTATATTTGTGAGTGTCCTCTATCTATTGCATTAAATACTTGTAATGATTTGTTTTTAAAAAGAACAATTTTAAAAACGTAAAACCTCGTAAATATTTTGCTTAGATGGACGACAGCTGGTTAACAGATTTTTTTTTTAAACAATCTTTACGCAATTTTAAATCCGAATTTTAGCGTAAAAAGTTCGGTAAAAAGTTACCAAGTACGTTGAATGATGTAGGATAGTTTTCTTAAGAAAAATGTTAAATTTCCGGCACTCGATATGCTTTTACATTTATACTGAAACCAAAACTAATTTCCAAAACTTTCCGTGACATTCTCTCCACTTTCAACATTCAAAGGCGTCGGTTCCCGCGCGAAATTTAATTTGACATTTTCTAGGAAGCTTATTATTTCAAAGAACTACCGGTAGTGAGTAAGTAGGGTAATGGCCATAAGTGGTGTCTCTGTCCTACCATGTCTTATATTTTGTGTATTTTGTATATTTGTATATTATTTTGATGTTATTTATGAATATTTCAAAGTTAAAAATTATATCAGTGAGAATAAGTGAATTTGTTTTATCAGTTGTTTTGGTCAAAAGTTGGTTAATCTTATTTTTATTTCGAAATTTCCTTCATTTCAAGAATGATCGAACATACTCTTTTTATACGGAAGTTTGTTTTGAACCTAATACCTAGTGTGCAGTATCAAATTAATCGTAATAAAATGTTGTTTCCTTTTACCATGCTTCCATTAAAAAAAGTTGTAAAAGAGAAAATTAAATTTTACGTATCAGACACATTTTAACCCCGATAACAGTGAGCTTGTATTTTTCTCAAATTTTAGGACTGAAATTAGTGTGAGTTTTTGTAATGAAATGACGGACACAGCAGCTAATAAGTAACCATAACCATATATTTACACATGTTACATAATAAAAACACTCAACAATTAAAAATAAATACAGCTTGCTAATGAATGACTATCAAGCTCGACCAGATAAATGCTAGTCGATGAGCTCGAAAAACGGAGAACATCGCGGCTTGAGAACTGAAGTCCAACTCATCTCCATCTTATCATTGCAGGTCAAATAAAGAAAAACCCAGCCTACGTCATTCCAAATTTCCAAAAACTCGTAGGTAATCCGATTACCAGAAATCTAACTATGGAATTCCAAGTTCTGAAACTATTTTAACGGATTAAATATTTCCCCATATAAACATTTATAATCGGACAAAAGCCCTTTGTATTTAAGAAGGAAAAAGGAATAAATATAAAATATTTAGAAATTATTATTTTCTTCGGAAATAAAAATTATTGTGAGTTTTATTGTTGGTAAAACCCCTACACCTCCAGTTTGAAAAATAAATTTGAAAATAAAAGACCGTTGGTTACAAACAGTAACGAGTGAAGTGAAACATGTTCGTATTTGCAAAATAAGTGAAAATATACCACGTGTTCCATTTAAAAATCGAAAGTTTGTGTCACTTCCGGTAAAACTAGCAGTTCCATGAAGCTGAGTCACTTGCCAAAAAATGCTTTTTTTATGTAGTATACAGATTTTCCAAATTTCATTCCATCATCTTCAAAAATACAAAAGTTATACTTATAGGCGAGCCATCTTCCGCGAGCACCCGGTATAGCTACCGGAAATGAATCAAGTACAGATATCAACAGTGGGTTTTTGATATCTAGTCTCATCCATACGATATACCGTAACCTTAAAATCAGTAAGACATTGTTTATATTATTTGCATGAATGAATGCCTCGGTTAGATATTCTTATCTTTTCGGAAATGAATTGACCATACTCTTCAACAACAATATCGTGGCATTACGAAATATCTATTTTCAATATTCTTGTTTGCCAACCAAAGTCACTAAAATAAACCATTTAACTAATCCCCTGATATTCTTCTTCTATACAGTTTGATCTAATCCCATTATCGAGTTAAATACCTAGTCAAACAGTTTATACTTCCCCTTTTCATCTTCCCCCATATCAATTCATCATTAACCACCCCAAAAGAATGACACACTAAGTTAGTACGTCCGAGGGAGGGGTCTGCTTCGAAACTGTAACTTATTTAGTTGGCATTTTTAGGAACATACCAAATTCCCTCTGTTCAAACGTTCTTCAGGATTTCCAGTATTTTCTAACAGTCTGGATGTTAATACTGCCGTGGTAAGTAAGAAGGTCGTATCTGACAATTTTCTAATTTTGAGATCAAAGTGTTTTTTTAAGATTTATTTCAATGTCATCCACATTTCTGATAGGAAATTGATCATTCTCAGGGTGGGTTTATATGTTGCCAGGTCCTGTTACAGGTGACGCGCGGGCGCTGGCAATAACGAAAAATGGCAATAACTTAGTTTTGATGAAAATGTCAGTTACGACCTTCTTGCTTAGCACGGCAGAATACGTTTCAAACAGGACAATAGTTTTCAGAACCAGAATTAGCATATTTTCAAACACCTGTGGTAATATCGAAATCAAGAAAAAATTAAATCGAAATCTCAATTTTTTCAAGTCGATAAGGTACAAAGTTTCTTTTTTTTAATATTTCAATGGACTCTTTTGTTCTCAAGTTTGTTCTTACCGTCATCCGGCTGCATATTTTCGAGCAACCCTCAAAAGTCTTCAGGAGACTAGTGCGAGCTAGAAATTACGAGGGTCTCACCTTTTTCAACTTGTTATCTCAAGCACACACTCTCATTTGTACAATTGTTCATAATCTATTTACCACGTTTGTTCCTAATCTATTTTCAACACATAATTCATTCCTCTTATAACTCACGAGCTAGAAACTCAAATTGATGCCATTAGTTATTTTTGTATCAAGTGCGCAAAATGAGTGTTTTTTTAATGACACATGAGAGTGTAAAATTCTCTCGAATGTGCCATGAAAACACGATTATACACGAAATACAAACATTTTTTGTACAACTTTGAATGTGAATTTACATCGTGTGAAGTTTATTAAAAATAAATACTCCCAATACATCTTGACGTGTTTTTTGTCCCGATAAGTTATCGCTCTTAAACGACTCTTATCTAGAAAATATTATTCAATGTTTTCAGTAAAATCGTATTCAAAAATTCTTCCTGTCTGAAAAAAATAAGACCAAAATAACTAAATAATACTTCTCTTTTCCATACATGTTATCTTTAATGTTATCAATACTTCCAATACAATTTCAAAGCATCCAGTGCTCTTACTGTGTCGTTACTATAGAAACGGTTTGTTGGCACGCCGCGTGTTTGACTGTTTGACTGTGTTTGCTCGTAGTTGCTTCAATTTCAAGTTATTTTCAAGAAGAAGGATGTTGATTATGATAGTGGTAGTGATACCCCATCAGATATAGGTATCTGAGAAAGCAAATGCAATAAATGCAATAGTATATAATATGTTACCGGCCAAATTCAAGGTAATATATGAGAAAACATATGACCAATTTCGTGAATGGTGCGACAAGAAACATGTAAAAAAAAGTTTCTGAAAATGGATATGGAGTTTTTACTCAATGTTGAAAAGTACATTGGATGTTAAGGAAAATAATGATATAAGGAAGTTTTCAAAATTTGTCCAGCTCATTAAGAACAAAAGCGTCGGATACCGAGGAAAGAAATCTAAAGGAAATCTAAAGTTTTATCAAGGGATGATATAAATAAATTTATTCAAGATGCTGATAACGAAACAAATTTACTTTATAAGGTACTGATATAAGTAATCATAATTTTGTGAGATTAGTAGTAATGTCAATATTTTTTATTTGTAGGTTGTTCTAATTTTGGTGCTTGTCACCGTGATGAATTATTACATATAACTATTGATGCCATTGAAGATGTCTCCTGAAAAGTTGTCAGTCCTGAAAAATTCTAATTCGTTTCACTTCTCATGAAACGCCCCCGTATCTTACGTAATTTTCGACGTAGAACCATGAAATTTTCAGAATCGATAGATACACTACAAATAAATTCACGGAAAAGGTCATCCTACGTGATATACACTGGACGCCAGCACCGATTGTAGAATGGATGGTTCCATTTTCATAGTTCTACGTCGAAAATTACGAAAGATACGAGGGCGTTTCCATGAGAAGTAAAACAAATTAGGATTTTTTCAGGTGTATTAGTAGTAATTTGGGGATCCTGAACACGAATCCAAAGGAATTTTGGTCCAATTTTGCTCCCTAGTATAACTTTCCGGAAAAATGGGTGGATTTATCGCTGCTGGCGTGCACTGGGAGAATTTTTTCCGCTCTCACTAGCGGGGCAATTTAATTACCGCCCGTTTTAACGAGAATTTACCTTCGAGTGGAATCCTGCATACCACGTGTTATATCACCTTGGATATTTACTCTGAATAACTCTGTGCACTTCTTCGATGTAACTTTACGTTGTGACATAATTTTACGATGGAAATTTACATTGTTATATTACTTCACAACAAAAATTTGCATTAGAGTTTTACATTGTAATTTTACGGTTTGATTCTCTAACGTAAATTATTTGCAGTGGAATTTTACATTGTAATATTACGGATTGATTTTCTAACTTGAAAAATAAACTCCAATGTGAATTTGCTTTGCAATTTCATAATGTGGGATTACATTATCATGCATTTATACAGTGAAGTCCTAAAGTAACGGATAAATTCATTTTCTACCTTATTAGCCATTTTCATGTTTTCGAAAAGACACTGTGACATAAAAAATGCCCCTCTTCCACCCTCCTCAAAGTGACAGCCACCCCACCAATTTTTTATAATGAAATAGGGGGTCAAGTGATACCTCATTTAGAATGGTATTCAATTGTCTATACAGCCATGTCTATTTTTTCGCTGTATATTCAATGCACCCTATTTTTTTTGGATTATTTACCAACTGTTGTTTGTCATACGTGACACACAGCTGTATAGACAATTGAATACCCTTCGAAATGAGGTATCACTTGACCGCCTATTTCATTTTAAAAAATTGGGGGGTGGTGGCTGCCACTTTGAGTGGGGTGCAGGAACGGCGATTTTTTTTAGTTCACAGAGTATCTTTTTGAAAACATAAATTGACGGGTTTCAGGGGTTTTCTTGAAAATAGATAACTTTAAGACCTCGCTGTATATTTTTTTATTGTATAGATAGGTAAATTTTGTCTTTCATTCAACACACCATAGATGTATACATCAATTTGAGAAATTCGTCTCCAGGTCACCAAAGCACTTCATTATAATATTATACTCGATTTACGTTTCGCTAATAAAACTAGCATCATCAAGACTGATAATAGTCTCCAGATGAGTATTTATAGCAATAAAGTGTTTTGGTGAAGTGGAGATATATTGCTCAGATTTTTCAACGTTGAACGTTTCCAAAATCCTCAATATTTTTCCATCCACTTCTATACCTTTATTAACCACTCTGGCTGAATGGCAGACAGATTGACCCCGTATTATCTGGGTAAGAATCGTCTAGCACACTTCATGTAGGTACTAGAAAAAAATAATTGAATCTGTGGCGTTCAGTAGTCAAACAAAAATTCTATGTTCCATAAGTATAAACAGATTCTGTCCTTGTCTTCATTATCTTACGATATTTCGGTTAATTATGTACAGTTCTGTTCAATAATTGGAAATAAAACTAAATTTCAAACATAAACTGAATATTTAATTCCAATATAACAAAAAACTGAAAACATTTTCGAATTATACATTGCATATCATAAACTAACATTTATCATTATTAATATATTATAAAGATTTATGGGCTGGTCTTCCTATTCAGTGCGATTGTCCTAAAAACAAAAAAAGGTTGTATTATACAACAAGCCACAGGCTTTCCATCGTCTTGTTAATTCTTGAAACAGTTAGGGCAGAGAGCCCTATAATAAAATTCAATTTAAATTATCATAGAATATGGACTATTATTCGACATCTAGATGCTTTCTATTCGAAAATATGTCATTTTACAATGATGGAACAAGTACTTGTGGAGTTTTTGGTGTACTTTGTTTTTTTAAAGAATTCGAATTTTTGGGAGCAAGTGTAACAAATAAACTCAACAACAGCCAACATTTTCTAAAAAAAGTAAGTATATGTTAAGAAAAAACGATAATTTAGGATTCATTAATCGAAAGTTACACGTTTCAAAACATATACAACTTTCAAATAACCTTTCGAAATCAAAAGTTTTGATGCAATTAAGTAATTTTTCATATGTAGGTACTCAATTCAACATATGATATCGGTGTTTCCCACAAAACACAGTGATTTAGAGGTTATATTTCTCAATTTCATTAGATATTTAGATATTATGAAGAAGAAACCTGAATGCAATCTTGTAAATATCATGTAATGATTTCAATAAAGTTCACTTACCCTGTATTGGTGATGCAATGCACAAAATACACTCATTACTTATTACTTGCAATGCCTCAATACCCCACTTGGACACAAAAAAGAATGAACAGGAACGTGTAGGAGCTGACTTTACCATGTGGATGCGTAATTTTACAACCAACGCGAAAATTTACGCCAAGACGGATGTACATTCCAGTTGCAGGTGGATGTTCTCATAGTCGAGGGATATTCACACAATTATTTTCAGTATTTCGAAGGAAATTTTACGCGCTGACTGAAATATCATTTCGAATGCGTATATGTAGATACATCTTGTAGTTTAAAAATTGAACGATAGAAGTAAGATTCCCATGAATCTGAAATAATTGAAAATACATTGCAAATTTAAAACAATTTTCTCAGTGTGCAGTGTATATCACTAGGATGACCCTTTTTATGCAGTGGGTTCATTCCTAGTGTATCTATGTAACCTGAAAATTTGATGATTATATGTAAAATATAATGGAAGATACGAGGGTGTTTCCATGAGAAGTGAAACACACTGTATATCCAATATTATGATATTGTGATATTTATATAAATATCGTTATATTTGCCAACCCTGGCTATAATATTCCAATGACATTGATAACTAACGAAATAATTTTATCAGTTATCGAAAGCACGTTATTTTATAACAGCCTGACACCGAAAGCATAGGGCTGTTACCTAAAACAATGTGCTTGAGGAAATTGTGACAAAATTATGAATTATTTATCAATCTTCGAGGGATATTCGGTGAGAATTTTTTTTCTGACAGGTCAGTGACATATAAGAATTAATGAAATGTCAAAGACTTTTCGTTTGTGTCAACCTCGTGACATCAGTGATAACTAACCATAAAAACTATCTATGGGTATAGACTGGTGCCTTTAATTTATGTAAAAAAATGTAACAGGCATAGACCGGGTGGAAAATGTTGTTGAGGTTCCAGCTTTGAGGAAAAAATTATTCAAACACGAATACACTCAAAATGGTAATGCAGTTTAGGGGTTGAAAACGGTTTTTTGCAATATGCGGCGAAACGTGACCTCTTAGCGGAAAATGTTCAATGGAAAAGTTGTAGATAATAAAATCAAAAACTTCAAATTCAATGTCAAAATGGCGAAAAACCGATTTGTCAGTATTTTATTTTTTCTCGCTTATAAATGATTGAATTCAGATGAAAATTTGTAGAAATATGTCTTTTTTTAGTGTTAAATGAGCATGATTTTTTCACAATTCAGAAGACGACTAGTTTTCGAGTTAAGTATATTTTTTGAATAAAATACCCTTATCTTCCACGAACAATTGTTCTGGTGTCACAATTTTCACTCGGGTTTGGAAAAAAAAACGACTGCCTTCAAACCCGAGTGAAAATTATTGTGACACTGAAAACTCCGGCCGCGAAAGCCTTAACCATTTTGTCAATTGTTCTGGTGTTTTTTTTGTATTTAGAAGGTCTGTAAATGATCATTTTAATTGTTGAAATATCTACTTTCAAATGGTTTATGTAGGTAACTTGGTGGCTTATTTATAGGTAAACCGCTTAAAATTGAGAAAACCGACAACAAGTCTCTTTGATTCATGATTTTCTCAATATTTTCAATAATTTTCAATAGTTGTAGAATAGAATAAAAATGATATTATAAAATTAATTTCGTAGTGTAATTATGTACTCCAATATTTTATTATGAATAATATAATATAAACTTTTTGTTGTAAAAATAATGAAGAAAGTAGAAAATAATTGAAAATATTGAGAAATTCATGATTTTGAAAGACATTTTTCTCAATTTTGAGCAGTTTAATGATCAATAAACCACCTAGTCACATAGACCATTTTGAAGTAGACATTTCAACAATTAAAATGGTCACCTTCGAAATACAAAAAAATATGAAGACAATTGTTCGTTGAAAAAATGGGATTTTTTTCGAAAAATGCAAATAACTCTAGAAGTCCATCTGCGAATAAATCAAGCTTATTCGACACAAAAAAGACATATATTTATAGAAATTAACTTGTGACATCTACAGTAACTAGTTGAAACTAGTGACTATAGATGTCACAAGTTACTTTCTGTAATATATAGTGTCGTTGCCTTTCGGTATTAACTTTGAGTGAATTCGATTTGATTTCGAGAACTTCCAGAAAATCCAGAAATCCTTTCTGATGAGTGAGTTACCACGAAAAAGCTGTCAAGGTTGGAACTCTCGGAATCAAATCGAAAAATACTATATTTATATATCTACAACTTTTTTGTCGAACATATATCGCTAGGAGGTTACGTTTCGCCGCAAATCTCATTTCGTGTTTAAATATTTTTTTCCCTAAAGTTAGATCCTCAACATCATTGTCCACCTGGTCCTTGCCTGATATTTTTTTTTTCTACAACTATTGAAAATCTTCGACAATATTGAGAAACAGAGCCGGATTTAAGGGGGCAGGCTGGGCAACTGCCCGGGGCCCCCACAAAAGAGGGGGCCCCACACATAAGAATCATCCGCACATAAAGAGAATTATATTATTTTAAGCATTATGCAAACCAAACACATTTGTATATTACAATTATATCATATCGACTTAAAATCTTAAAGACAATCGTACGACAACGCATATCTATTCTGTCATGAGTGGAAAATACACTGGATAAAATTATAGAACATAACAAGTTGGCGTTGTGGATTCCTTGTGCCGCCCATTCTCTAAATTTAGTTGCAAAATCTGCCGCCGAGTGTACCCCCGTAAAGCTAGCAGAACCATATTGGAATTTTCAAAATTTTTTTAGGCAATAATTTTAGGCTAATTTTAGGCTAATTTATTACCTTATTCCCAAATTTTTTGCTCGTCAATTGTGAGAGATATCGCGGGTTCTGCTAGCTTAACGTTAAGCTGGCAGAACCAAACCGCCAAACGAATGATTATGAAAAGTCTAAGCACACCATAATTTTAGGCTCATTTTAGGCTCACGTTTGAACCCATCGCCGATTTTTTTTTAATTCGTTTTAAAAAGAAATCCTGGGTTCTGCTAGCTTTACCGTTAAGCTAGCAAAACCCAACCTTAAAAAAGCAACTCAGAACAAATCCAGTTGGACAATAATTTTAGGTTCTATTCAGGCTAATTTATTACCCAATTATAATTTTTTTTGCTCAACACTGAGCTGGCAGTACCAAAAGGCTAACCAAATCGTTATGGACAATCTGATCGCACCATAATTTTAGGCTCACGTTTGAACCCATCGCCGATTTTTTTTTGGAATTCGTTTTTAAAAAAAATCCTGGGTTCTGCTAGCTTTACCGTTAAGCTAGCAGAACCAAACCTTAAAAAAGCAACTCAGAACAAATTCAGTTGGACAATAATTTTAGGCTCTATTCAGGCTAATTTATTACCCAATTATAAATTTTTTTGCTCTTCAGTTGAAGGAGAAATCATAGGTTGTGTTAGCTCAACACTGAGCTGGCAGTACCAAAAGGCTAACTGAATCGTTATGGAAAATCTGATCGCACCATAATTTTAGGCTCATTTTAGGCTCACGTTTGAACCCATCGCCGTTTTTTTTGGAATTCGTTTTTAAAAAAAATCCTGGGTTCTGGTAGTTTTACCGTTAATCTAGCAGAACCCAATCTTAAAAAAGCAACTCAGAACAAATCCAGTTGGACAATAATTTTAGGCTCCATTCAGGCTAATTTATAACCCAATTATAAATTTTTTTGCTCTTCAGTTGGAGTTGCTCCATAACGATTTGGTTAGCCTTTTGATACTGCCAGCTCAGTGTTGAGCTAACACAACCTATGATTTCTCCTCCAACTGAAGAGCAAAAAAATTTATAATTGGGTAATAAATTAGCCTGAATAGAGCCTAAAATTATTGTCCAACTGGATTTGTTCCGAGTTGCTTTTTTAATGTTGGGTTCTGCTGGCTTAACGGTAAAGCTAGCAGAACCCGGGATTTAAAAAAAACTAATTCCAAAAAAAATCGGTGAAGGGTTCAAACGTGAGCCTAAAATGAGCCTAAAATTATGGTGCGATCAGATTTTCCGTAACGATTCGTTTAGCCTCTTGGTACTGCCAGCTCAGTGTTTAGCTAACACAACCTATGACTCCTCCTTCAACTGAAGAGCAAAAAAAATTATAATTAGGTAATAAATTAGCCTGAATAGAGCCTAAAATTATTGTTCAACTGGATTTGTTCCGAATTGCTTTTTTAATGTTGGGTTCTGCTGGCTTAACGGTAAAGCTAGCAGAAGCCAGGATTTTTTTTTTAAAACGAATACCAAAAAAATCGGCGATGGGTTCAAACGTGAGCCTAAAATTATGGTGTGCTTAGACTTTTCATAATCATTCGTTTGGCGGTTTGGTTCTGCTAACTTAACGTTAAGCTAGCAGAACCCGCGATATCTCTCACAATTGAAGAGAAAAAAATTTGGGAATAGGGTAATAAATTAGCCTAAAATTAGCCTAAAATTTTTGCCTAAAAAAAGTTTGAATATTCCAATGTGGTTCTGCTAGCTTTACGGGGGTGCCGAGTGTTGTACTGCTGCGATAGTATTTTTTGATTTCGTAGAGGAACTTTATGTGTTTTTTACTTCCTCTACATAAAGATACAACTTGTTATCAGACTGTTTAAAATCTACCTCTGTAAACGGCAGCGACGCTGACTGTGGGAAAAATATTATCGTTCCTAAAAGAGTAAATACTAAGAGTAACTACTACTCGATGGTCATCTAAAAGTGATGCTTGTAAAGCACTACTTAAGGGATACAATCGCATCAAAGAAACATTGTCTATAATTGCAGATGATGATGACCAAAAAATGAAAATCCGTAGCGAGTCAGCACAAGTCATATCCTTCAAGATCCAAATATTGACCTCAATTCAGGAGTGGTAGCACTTGCATCACTCAAAGAATTTATCAAGTCAAGACCTGACACCTTCGAGATGTATGAGACGCGGGGTGAGAAGATAAGCGGAACCAAAGAATATTCCAAGCATAGGAAGCGACAACGAAATGTTAGGCTTACTCCACTGGATTATAGAAAGGCTTCAGAGGCTGAAATGACAACACCAGAGAAATATAGAACTCAAAATTTTACTCCTATTATGGATCAATTCACTACCTCTATTCTGATTTTGGATTTCTACATAATTTGACTCACTAAAACTCACTAAAACTTGTTAGAATGTACAGCAATGATTTAGATAAGAACCTAGGTATCGAATTAGTCCAATTTGTTGATTTTTTCAAGACATTTGCGGTGGATGTCGGCTCATCCATATCAAATATAAGTGAAGAACTTCAAATGTACCGGCTGCTCGAAGAAAAGAAAGTGGATGATGCGATTCCAAACGTTGAGGTGACACTTCGTCTATATTTAGTTCTGATGCTGACTAACTGCACTGGGAAAAAATCTGAAGGTAATTAAAAATCGACTTCAATCTATGATATGGGTCAAGAACGTTTGAATCATCTCTCTATAATGAGCATTGAACACGATGTCTTAAGGCAACTAGATACATCCGACATAATCAATGAAATTTCAACAAGAAAATCTAGGAAAGTGCCAGGACATTAATCACTAATCCTAATTTACATATTATTATTTTACTCTGTATTCTACCAAATAACTGATATTTATTTTATATCACTTATTTTCACACGCATATTATGTGCATTTTTTTAATGGTATAAAGTAGGGCACCTAAACGAATTCTGCCCAGGGGCCTCACAGATCTAAATCCGGCCCTGTTGAGAAAATCATGATTCAGAGACTTGTCAGTTTTTCTCAATTTTAAGCGGTTTAACGATCAATAAACCACCTAATTACCATTTGAAAGTAGACATTTCAACAATTAAAATCACTTATAGATCTTCGAAATAAAAAAAAACAGCAGAACAATTGTTCGTGGAAGATAAGAGTATTTTTTTCGAAAAATGTACTTTACTCGAAAACTAGTCGTCAATTCAACACTAAAAAAGACATATTTCTACAAATTATCATCTAAATTAAATCATTTATATTATAAGCGAGAAAAAAATTAAATACGAAAAATCGGTTTTTCTACATTTTGACATTTAATTTGAAGTTATGTCGAAAAGCGTAGTTATCATTTATCATAGATTTCATTGGATATTTCGGCACACATAATCAGTAATAGACAAATTTGACAGATTTTTCTTTTAGCAAAAGATTGTCAAACAAATTGCAGTCAAAAATTGTTATAAATCGTCAAGAAGTTTTCCCCTACTTAATAAGTTGTCCAAGATTAAATATCTATAATCAGTAATATATTGGTACTTATCGGAGGTTTATTGGGAAACAGGAATACAACTGAACCCTAATCAATTTACGATGAGTAGGTATTTAAAGCAAATATGTAATTTAGATTATCTTCTCCACTTGAAGAAGCTGTAGTACATTGAAATAATTGAAGTGATTTTGAAAACCTTTTCAGTGAAAATCATTCCAGATCAAAATTAACATATATTAGCAATAAAACTCAGACTTGTCCACCTGTTCCAGCAAACACACATCAAATATCCACTTACCACTGCAAAAACCCAATCACAATCGCTGACACAAACGAAAAAGCAACAAACAAGCAGAAATCTCGCGCACGAAACACTGCAAAACGCGTCGTTCTGACGGCAAAATGAAAGAGCTTCTCCGTCAGCCTCTCTTCGATGGGTATCAAAGCCAACTGAATTTTTGTTCGCCGTTTGCCGTGCTCAAAGTTCGAGGAATCCAGTCTGGCGAAGGAGACGGCGGACGACTTTGAAGCAGCAACACCGGTCCAAATTGAACGAAATCACGGAGTGCGGATTCGCCCAGCACCGGAGTACAGGGTGGCCCGACGAGTACGAAGATTGGATATTACGAATCTTGAAAACATTCATTTTCGAAGGAAGGTATAGTTTTAGTCTGGGTGCCATCTTGACAAGTTTGTTTCGAGGTATGAAAAAAATGTTTTGACTGTTTTTGATATCTTTTGTTATGTCAATTTCAGAACCGATTGATGCCACTCTACCAGAGTTGAGTAATTCAAGATGGCGTCCAAGATGGAGCCCGAAATATTGAAAATTTCATTCTGAAGCGATATTAACTTGTGGTATATCATTATATATATTTTTTAGGTCGAAAAATGCGAAGAAAAGTTCCAATTTTTCCTACGGTTAATGTGAAAAATATTATGGGAATACTGCAATACTGTTTCCTGAACTGCGGCCCCTAAACACACACTGAAACTTTTAGATTATGTCCATAAAAAGAACCGTTCGTGTCGTCAGTGATGCAGAGCTCACAAACTCACTAAATGCTCTGAAACACCGAAGGAATGTTGGCGATCTGTCTCCGATTTACAGATATTTTAATAGAGGTCCCATCGAAACTGACCCTGACGGGTTTCTCGTTACTTTGGAGACATGCCGAACATCTCTTTCCCAGGGTTCGTTTTTTCAACGAATGGCAGAGGTTTGGAACTCACTGCCTCGGGAGGTATTTCCTGAGGCATACAGTCTGCAAAAATTCCTTGGCTCTCACGATGTTGTTTGAGAACATTACAGGATTTTCCTTTTCTTGAGAACCAAAACATACAAAAATAAACTTAAATATATAAAAATGACTGATGTGGTAAAATACGAACAAGAGTGGGTCGTAGGAAGTAAGTATGAAGGAAGTTTATACTTAACGAAACGACACTACTTTCCCCACAGAATATAACGCTGTCAAATAATACTAACAAACGCCAACTGATACAGAAATTATAATGATAGCTGAAGCTAAAGGAAATGAAAATGAAACTATTCACGTTATATGCGACGACACTGACGTATTCGTTTTACTTTGTACTACTACCATCGACTAGGCATGAAAAATGAAGTTTGCATGGTATCGCTAAAGCCAGGAAGGGGATCAGTAGATATCAAGGAAACAGTTTCAAAATACAGGGACATTATTTCAAGTCTTCCAGCTTCCCTGTCTGTGATTCTGTTGGGATAGGACAGAAAAAGATTATAAAGTGTCTTCAGGCTGGTAAACAGTTACGAAAATTTGGCCACGAAGAACCATGACGGAGTAAAGGAATACACAACATTAATTGCATCTTGTTATGGAATTGAAGGCGCCACTGATATGACAGAGGTGAGATTTTCTGTTTGGGCAAAACAAAATTGGCTAAGCGCAACTATGAGCTCCTTCATTTTATTCATTACCACCCACAAGGGAATGCTTTACCGAAATTGTTTTGTTTTGTGGTTATCTGCAAACAGTCCATTATTACTCTACCCAGGTCCAAAATCATACGGCAGGCAAAGAAACAAGGCGAATAAAGAGCTTTTTCCTATTGCAATTCCACAAAATACTACAATTGCACCAGACTACATTTTAGCAATGATGTTTCCATGCAGATCTGATCAACCCTGTATAACTGTACTATATGTAACTGTAGGGCAAATAATATTTCATGTAGCTCATTTTGTAAATGCTTACATGAAGGGAAAACTGGCTCTTATCTAAATACCAAAATAGCTCAATCAACAAATGAAAGTGATTCTGAAAAAAAATTTAGTATGATTTGAGCTTTACAACTATGTTATCTTGAACTTAGGTGACGATTTGAAATGAATCTTTTTTACCTTCAGTATCCTTAAGTTAACAATTAAAACAGTTTCCTGATTTCTAACTTAATGCATTAAAATATAATTTTGTCAATTTTTTTCAATAAAGTTTCTCAGTAATTACCCTTACATTAATTCTTTACCAAAAATGAAGTTGAATTCTACTTCCTCGACCAAAAAAACATATAAAATGATATGCCACATGACAATATCACGTCGAAATAAAATTTTCTATTTTTTGGGCTCCCTCTTGGACGTCATGTTGAATAACTCAAATTGCTCAAGCTTGGCAAAGAGGCATCAATCGGATAAAAAATTTACATGACATAAGCATTCAAAAACAGTGAAAACATTCTATTCATTATAGGCATTCGGCACCCAGACAATTTATATGAAGTCAGTTGAGACAGCAGAAAAACTGAAATTCCATTTAGTGTCGGCGTTTTTTTTTTATGTTAGTATAAATATTTATTAGATATTACTAATCCTATAAGATGGCATAGGTTTTTATAAAAATTGCAGGGGTTGTGCGAAGCAGAAGTTGTTTTTATGCGGGAAATAGAACAACCTAGCTCAATTCAAAAAAATATTTATAATGGAAGGGCTTCCGGTAGAAACGGGGCTGCCAGAAGTAAAATGAACCCTTAATCGCGCCACATTCGATATTTTTGAAAAAAACGAAATTTCAAAGCAAAAATCAGATGAAAATTAATAATCGTGGAATATTCGGTAAGATGTGTTCCTCTGCCCATGTTTCAAACAATGCGGTGGTCATGTCCTCATGATAATTAGCAGATGATTGCTTTAAATTTTTTGCAGACAGCAGCAACGCATTAGCAACAAATCTTTTTTCATTTCCGTCATGAGGAATTATAACTATTTTTCTTCTAGAACGTGGAACTTTAAAAGTACACTTGTTGCTTTTATCTACCAAACCATATTGGACGACATCATGGGTATCAAACCACGTCTCGTCAAGATATATTATGTCTCTATTCTCATTTCGATATTCTTTTTTTTTTCCTTAACTAATATTGTCGATGCGTGGACATCGATTCGTGCTCTCTCCATTATAACCATGCGTTTATCCAAGTTATTGTATTTGAAACCGCAATCAAGTTGAATGTTTCTCAGAGTGTCCTACGATTTATAAACGTAATCTGGATATTCAAATAATTCATTATGAACATAATGTCGGCACTTTATTTTCTTGATAAAACTTATACACACGACTGCGAATGTGTTCTTTGGAAGCTGAATCAAGTTTCTTGAGTTTATGTCCGTCTCTCTTTCGTTTGACAGACAGTTGTAAAAATAACGAAAAATACAAAATCATCAGATCCACTTGAAATTTGCACAATTTCACGCTGATTAGGAAAATATATATCCATATTGATGCTTAATCCATATTTATTTCGTTTGTTCCTTCCTTGTTCTCTTCTGGTTTCACTGGCTGATATCGGAACTTTGAAAGAGAACATAGTATGAAGACCTAACCCTACAGTGAAATTGTTTAAATACGAGGTCAAACAATTTCCATTTGTTCAAATTTGCACATGGATTCTGACTACCAATGAATGTTCTGTAGTTTTTGACTAACAGTGTTATTCCTATCCCAACTGTTGCTATAAATATCTTCAATTATTTTCATTAATGCCATGGTCTGTACATATACGGATAAACATCCACATATTTGAAAACAACGTATTACCCCATTAAACCAGTTAATTATAATTATTAGCCTTCTGATCAACGATATAATATAATCAGTATAAATATCAGAACAAATTTCCTAATACAGGGCGCCATTTCGTATCAAGAAATATACCGATCAGTTAGACTAAACCACAAATACGATATTCAAATTATCTCATTGTTTGTCAACAATAATTGATTATTAAATAATTGAGTATTCGCCATATCATTTCATTATATCTACAAAAAAACGGATAATTCGAAAAATAACTTCTTGTAGCCATAATAATAATGAACTCCATTGAATCAAATATACATTTAATCCAGAATACTGTTGTATGGCACTTGTCCGAAAGAAGCAGGCTATAGTCCTGGGTAATACCTTGGCGGATATTGAATAATCTCTATCGGACATATGTGCAACTGCAAGGAACCTTAATTTAAAAGAAGAGCCACAAATGGCATTATTCGAGAGGGGTAACAACTCCAGGCCGGTTTCGGAATTTTTCACTTCACTTCTTTTTCACAATAACTAAGTTTATACTCTTTTCATTTTGAAAGTTTAATATTTCTATACATCACCCAATTTGATAAAGTTTCAAATATCAGGTTAAAATGATATTACTGGAATACATATTTTTATATGTATTACTATTATTATGGTTTGTTGGAAAATTAAATCCAACTAGGTACATAGCAAATCATAAACGCGTGATTTCAAACGGCAGTATATTTTGAGAAGATCTAACATTTCTATGAAATAAACTTCGGAGACACAGATTGAGTAGTTCATTCCGGCATAAATTCTTTCACTCAATATAACAAGTTCCAAGACAGCGGTTTAGATCGTTCATCTTACTAAACGCTAAACGTGAGAAATGAATCGAGAAATGAAACACGATACAACCGCCATTTTATATGGATGTTATGTAAACACGAAAATACTATATAAGATGAATGACTAATAGGATTTGATCTCATGAAAAAGCTGATTCTTATAAATGAACACGTTGAAGAACCTGTCAACGAATGCACTCAAAACATGAATTCACATTAATCCATCCCAGGGCCGCAGTCGAAAGGTTTGGAAGGGGGTTCAAACCTGATTAACCTTTAGTGTCCCTCGGTATCATATTTGATACAAATGGTGTGACATTTTTTATTGGTCAAATTATTTGAATTGAATATGCAGACCGAATGTACCATTTGCTTTACCTCTCTTTCAACGCCATCTATCAGGAAATAACGATACTTCAGCTATATTTCAACATTTATAGAATAGTTTAAACTGAATGTCGGCTAGCAGTAAAAATGACTGCTCAACTTCTAAGAAACATAAAACGGAATTTTTTTAATATTTTGTCAAAGGACCCCGTACCATTCTTATGGGTGTCTGGGTGCCGGTGGAATTGGCTGAAACTGTAGTATGTTATTCTCTTCATTATCCTGATCAAAAGTTCCTATGGGCCCAACTCGATCCTATAACTAGTTTTCGGGGTAGAGCCCCTCAGAGATATGATTTTGTACCTATGAGTGTAAGTACGACTAAACATTTATTTGTGTATCTGTGCCTCAGAATTAATTTTCCAGTATAAATTGTATCTTCACAATCATTTCTTTTGATGAATACTTAAATTACGTCAATCCGATGACCAGACAAGAGATATTAGACCTTCTGTCGATATGACTTGATCAAAATTATTTTCAGTTTGATAATAACAAATATTCATCATTAGAAGGTTTGATCATGGGAAATACGCTAAGTCCTCTACATGCAGAAATTTTCATGGACAACCTTGAAAAAATAATCCACAAACATCCACTCTCAAAACAGTTTTTGTATTGGTACAGATAGGGTACATGTTTGTTTTAAAGGTACAAAAAGACAATAGATCAACCATAAAATGCACAAAAGAGATAGAAGCAGAAAACTCTACTGATTTCTAATATTTGACAATATCTAAATCAAGTAATAAACATCACTTCGCAATTTAGACCAAGCCATAGAGGTTTTTACGAAAGCGTAGAAGGGCCACAAAGAGTAAAAAAAATTAATTTGTCCAATTCCTACTTTGCAACTCGGAATTACTATAATTCCGACTTCACAACTCGGAATTAGCTTAATTCTGACTTCGCAACTCGGAGTTAGTATAATTCCGACTTCACAACTCGGAATTAGCCTAATTTCGACTTTACAACTCGGAATTATTATAATTCCGACTTCACAACTCGGAATTAGTATAATTCCGACTTTAAAACACGGAATTAATGTAATCATTGCGATTCAATTGAAATTATAGTGAAAGTTCAAAAATTGATCCCTAACGTTAATAGAGAGATATTGCAATAACGCCTGGCACTATTTAAGGCAACTTTATTTTAATAGTGACCGGCACTATTCTGGGATCAAAAACAGAGATATTTCAGTTTCGTTTATTCGTCCCTTATTTACATGTCATCGTTACGGGCGTTCGCTATTCATAACCTGAAGTAAATCTCAGTATTTTGGATTTTTACTTTCTCAATTATTTATTTCAGAATTGGATACAATTATTCTGTTTATAGGATGCCCAAATAGGCTTTCTACATCGACTACTCTTGAAAAAATTATATATTTATTATTCATGAGTGATGTCGTATCTACGATCTTGCCAGAAGTGGAAATAAAGAAACTTTAATTCTCGCCTGTAAATGTTCTCTAATAAAAGCAGGCAGTATTTTAATAAAGTAATTCTTACTCCTGATTAACACTGCGCCTGCGCACATGTCAAAATAATGGCGACTTTATTAGTGCCTGCCGTTAGTGCGGGTACTGCAATATCTCTCTATTACTTAATATTATTAGAACGTATCTTTCCCGGTTCATCATCGGTCGGCAACGACTGTTCGTTACTAACACGTTTATTATTGATCATTACATTATTTCATCCTGCCAATCTGAGAGATTTTTCTTTTAATAATTGATGCGTTTCCATTGAAAAAAACACGTGTTCAACTCTTATGCCGGGTCTACAGCAAACCAACAATACAGAAACAAAAAATTAACTGTTTTACAACCATTCAACAATAAATCTGAAACTATTCATCATCAAAACGTGTTGTGATTTTTATGCAACAAACTTTTCGCTTTCCAGTTTCCATTAAAAAAGGTCAAAAACAAGTTTCCAACTCTTATGCCGTATCCACCTCAAACCAACAAAACAGAAATAAAACATGTTTTTCAACAATTTAACAACAAATCTGAAATTTTTCAACAAAATGTGTTGTGTTGCAGCAACTTTTCGCGGTCCTGTTGGAAGGCGTTAAACATCAAAGGGTTTCTGTTTTGTTGTCATTGCTGGCAACATTTTCAGTGCTGTGTGAACCTAATTGAAGAACAAAGAAAAACCCCTCCAGTATGTCTTTGGGGACTCCTAGGTGTTCTGAATGATATCAGAAAATAAATATGCAGTATGTCTGGTGAACTGGTACATCAAGCTATGATTAAAATCTACAGTTTCCGTAAGCATTCAACCACACAGCATATCTAAAATGGGTGTATTTTTTCATAGATCTTAGGGCCAACCATCAGCTGTATTAAATCTTCAGAGTTCTCGCTGGATGGTCCAAGTAATCATTTTCACATAACTTCAATGCCAACTCGTGGAATCGTAATGATTACACTAATTCCGAGTTGTGAAGTCGGAATTATACTAATTCCGAGTTGTGAAGTCGGAATTATAATAATTCCGAGTTGTAAAGTCGGAATTATACTAATTCCGAGTTGTTAAGTCCGAATTATACTAATTCCGAGTTGTTAAGTCCGAATTAGGCTAATTCCGAGTTGTGAAGTCGGAATTAGGCTAATTCCGAGTTGTAAAG
This sequence comes from Chrysolina oricalcia, assembly GCA_944452925.2. Classification (NCBI taxonomy): domain Eukaryota; kingdom Metazoa; phylum Arthropoda; class Insecta; order Coleoptera; family Chrysomelidae; genus Chrysolina; species Chrysolina oricalcia. Next base: position 32,327,032 of record OX101808.2, read on the forward strand.
TCAGAATTATACTAATTCCGAGTTGTTAAGTCGGAATTAGGCTAATTCCGAGTTGTGAAGTCAGAATTATAAATTTTTTATTTTATGTGGCCATTCTACGCAAAATAAAAGACGCAAATGGCCTATACTAATTTTTATAAGATATTTCGTTAATGAAAACCCCAGTTTTCGCCCCAGTTTTCGCCCCAGCAAAATCGCTTTGTGGGATTTTTTTAAACAGGAAATAGTGAAAAAAATTACAATTTTTTGTGTTTTTGGAAATATCTCAAAGATTATTCAAGGTATCGTTTTACAGTCAATTGAAGTTTTGTAGAGATTCATAAAACCTACAAAATGAATCTTCATACGACCAGATCGGGAAAAGCTCGAAAAAGAGACCATTTTTCAATATTTTTTTATTTTTATAAATCTGCAGCTGGACAAACAATATTGCGGAAACTGATAGATAATGATATGTGGTTCAACTGTACGCAAGATGTTTTCTGTCCGAATTGTAGTTTTTGCACAATCGCGTTATAAACAATTTAAGGGCACATCTTGCAAGATGCGCCGATTTAAGGGAAATCGTCGTATTCAAATCCTGCAAACGGCATCTGGAAGTAGAGATCAATATCTACAACTTGTATATTTTGGATTTTCACCTGAGATGTAGGAAATGTGATGAAAATGTCACAAAAGTTCCATTGACTGTAAAACGATTCCTTGAATAATCTCTGAGATATTTCCAAAAAACCAAAAATGTTGTAATTTTTTCACTATTTCTTGTTTAAAAAATTCCACAAAGCGATTTTCCTGGGCGAAAACCGGGATTTTTAATTAACGAACTATCTTATAAAAAGTTGTATAGGCCGTTTGCGTCAATATTTTGTGTGAAAAGATCCTCTTATTTTTATCTACAACTTGGCCTAATTCTCCATCCTTTCTAAAAGATTCAGGATTCAGCCTCATGCCCTTGTTTTGAACAAGAAGGATTTCAAAATCATGGTCGAAAGTATGGTTTTCGGTTAATAAATGAGTAGCATATGTTGAATTTGTTTTTCATTAGTGAACATCATTTCAGTTATACTATCATTATATACACATATTAACATGGATTTTCATCAAGTATCGGCTACATCAATGAATGCTACATCAATTTAAAAAAAAACCTATAGGATGGATTTGCAAGAAGTTTACCTCACTATTAGGAACGATGAGAGTAACTACATAAATTAACCAATTCTAAACCAGTTACACAAAAATTAGCTTCTGTCAAGGTTTTGGGTTGTTGAGGAGATGAAAAAGGTTGTCAATAAAAACCAGTCACTCGTCATTTTGAATTTATTTTATTTCATACATACAGTGCGGCTTTTTTTATCCCCCCCCCCTGTTAACTTTTGAACGGTTCGACGTACAGATTTGAAAAAAAAAACCGTTCGGATGGTTTCACCGATACTACTTTTCGGTATAAAAAATATGGTGATTGCTCGAGAGGGGGCGCGAGGGGGAAATCAACTCAAAATTTTTAAATGGCATGGGGTGTCACATCGTTGAAAAGAGAATTGTTGGGAATTATTTCTCACATTGTATAGAAAGTAGGAACATTTTGGCAATTGGTTGCATGGATACTAATGTTTTTTAAGAATTGAATGTAATGAGAACAAAAAAAAAATTTTTAAACGTAAAAGTTCTACTCGAATTTATTAATTACAAGTCAAGTAAAATATTAGTAGCGATAGATTTCTGCGAATCGATTCAATCCAGTTTCAATATTTGGCGACCGTGAACAGTGGAAATGGAGATCTATCAGATTAAACGTCACCAACTCAGAAAGCACGTCGACAAAACTTATGCCGAAATAGAAGACGTTTTGTCAAGTGAAAATCCAGATAAAGAAGCGGTGATCGAGTTACTCAAGGTTTTAGAAGAGAAAGGTGATAGGCTTTTCAGTATTGACGGAAACATTGAACAAGCCCTACTCAATACAAAGCTCAGTCAAGAAGAAGTTGAGAAAGAGTTCGACAGTGTGGAGAATTACAGGGAAAAGATTACTCGCTGCTGTTCCAAATGTGAAACACTTTTGAGAGAACATAATGAGTGAGGTGAATAAAATCTAGCAAATGCTTATACTATATATTTATCTATTTATCTATTTATAAGTATAAGCATTTACTTGAAATTTATTTTATTCACATCCCCCAATATCATAGAAGAGGCCAAAAATTGTTCGTCTCAAAATTCATCGCACGGTTCCTGTGGTGATAGAAATAGAAGGAAGTTCCGGCTGCCAAAGCTGGAATTGAAGAAATTTGATGGAGATGTGAAGAATTGGTTGGGATTCTGGGGACAATTCAAGAAAATCGTCGAGTATGACGAAATCGACTTGGATGATAAGTTCCAATACTTACTGCAAGCTACAGAACCCAGGTCTTCAGCACGAGAACTGATCGAAAGTTTTCCTCCAGCAGGCAATAATTATAAACATGCCATTGACCAGTTGAAAACCAGGTTTGCCAAGGACGAATTCCTAATCGAGGTATATGTTAGAGAGTTATTGAATTTAGTACTCAAGCAAGCAACCAACAATAAATCAGGTATATCTTTAGCTACATTGTATGACAAATTAGAAACGCAACTGAGGGCATTAGAGACTCTAGGTGTTACACAGGATAAGTATGCAGCTATGCTTTTTCCACTAGTAGAGTCTGCACTTCCGGAAGATTTGCTCAAAGTTTGGGAAAGACATCGAAATACAGTTAAAATATATACAGGGTACTCATAAGGTTGATTTGGGAAATAATTATTATTTATCTTTGTTATTAGAATTTTTGCGAGGAGAGGTAGAATCGGAAGAGAGGATACAGTTGGCCCAAAAAAAGCTTCAGAAAAGGTAATGAACAGGTTGGGCAGGTGAAGAATAAAGAAAAATTTCAACACAGCAATCAAGAAATGTACACAGCTTGAGCACTTTACTCCGCAAGTAGTGAAGAAGGATCTAAAAGTAAGAAATTTCCAATTTGTATATTTTGCGACAAATCACATGCCAGTCAGGACTGTCTCAAAGCTCAAAACTTATCATTAGAAGATAGAAAGAAACGAATTAATGATAAATATGCTTGTTTTGCATGTCTTAAGCAAGGACATGGTGTAAAATTTTGTAGAAACTTCATAAGATGTTTGATTTGCACAAGAAAACACTATCCTTTACTCTGTCCTGACTTGCCTGTGAAAAGCAGTCAATCATATTCTAATGGAGATGATGAAAGAAAAGTAGAGCAGAGTTTGACCAGCAACAATTCATCTCAAATTTTATTGCAAACTCTCGTTATACAACTTTTCAATAATGACAAGAAAAAGGTTATTCGTGCACTCTTATTTTCTGGATCGCAGAGGTCGTACATTTCAACAAACTGTGCTAGAGAATTGGGTTTTAAAAAGATTTCTACAGAAAACATTATTCAGGGTGTTTTTGGGGGGCACCAGTCAGCTCCAAGTATCCATAACATTTATGATATCAATATTCAAATTTTAAACAAGCAGTTTGAATGTAAAATATCAGTTTTAGATCAAACCAGAATTTGTAATTTCATTCCAAAGCTTGATGATTTAAATATAATCAGTAAGCTCAATTCAAAAGGCATATTCATCACAGATTCTTGCATTGACGCTCCATTTGAAATTGAATTATTGTTAGGAGCCGATGTCTTTGGTAAATTACTCTCTGGTAAGACAGAATGTGTAGACAATGGTTTGGTGGCAATATAAACTCATCTAGGTTGGACAATAATGGGAAAATACTACAAAAATAATAATTCTCACATTTTTTCTGGATTCACTGATTTCTCCATTCCTGATTTGTGGGAACTTGATAGGATAGGTATAAACGAGCCAACTAATACTGAAGAGAAGGGTATTTTTGGAGAACACACAATGAAGTTTTTCAGAAACACCACTATTTTTAACAAGGAAAACAGATATGAAGTTAATCTTCCGTGGATTGAGGGACATCCAGTACTTGAAGATAATTTGTATATAGCCCATAAACGATTACTTTCTACCACACATAAATTAGTTAACATTGGAAAATTTAATGAATATCAGAATGTATTACTAGAGTGGGAACAATTAGGTATTATAGAAGAGGTTGAAGAAAATTCTGATAACTCTTCTGTGATTTATTTACCACATCATGCAGTTATCTTACCACAAAAATACGACCTATCTTTGATGCTTCGTGTAGAGATGTGAAAGGTGTATGTCTGAATAGCTGTTTGGAAAAAGGTCCCAACTTGATCGAGTTGATCCCTTCATTACGCCTGAAATTTCGGATGGGTGTGTTAGGAGTAACTGCAAATATAGAGAAGGCCTTTCTACAGATCAGTGTCAATTCCAATGACAGAGACTATCTCAGGTTCTTGTGGTGGAATAATTTGGTGTCACATGAATTAAAATTTTATAGGCATTGTAGAGTGGTATTCGGAGTCAAGTCTAGTCCATTTTTGTTAGCAGCAACTTTAGGACTTCATTTAGATACGGCTCCGGATGAATTCAGGGAGACTGCAAATAAGCTGAAAAATTCGTTCTATGTGGACAATTGTATAACAAGTCTTCGAAGTAAATCAGAGTTGGATACCTTCATCAGGCAATCTAAAGATCTTCTTTCTTTGGCAAATTTCAACTTAAGAGAATGGAGATATAATTCTGCGGAAAATGAAAATATCATCAATTATCCTGAAAGCGGTGGGAAAGTTGTTTCCGTTTTAGGATTGCAGTGGGATTACGATCTTGATACTCTCCATTGTGATATAGGGTCAACTGATGACTTGAATAAGATACCTAGGACAAAGAGAGGCTTATTATCAATAGCGCAGAAGGTTTTTGATCCAATCGGTTTTTCAAGTCCAACAACACTGGTTCCGAAGTTATTACTTCAGGAAACTTGGAAACTCTTCCTTCCTTCCAGATGATATTGTTAGGTCATTCAATAAATGGTTGAAAGAGTTGCCTTTTTTGAGTTTATGTAGAATATCCAGACCATTTTATAGGTTTTGTAATTTGCAAGATACTGAAAACTCTTCTATTCACGTATTTTGTGATGCGAGTATGCTAAGTTATGCTTGTTGTATTTTCTTGAGGACAGAGAAAAATGGAATTCCGTTAGTCACACTCATTCAAGCTAAGTCTCGAGTAGCTCCTAAAAAAATCACAATACCGAGGTTGGAGTTGTTAGCTACTCTCATTGGGGTTCGATTATGTAGACTGGTGAAAAATGTCGATAAATTCCATAATATGGAAACCTATTATTGGAGCGATTCAATGGTAGCATTATCTTGGATTAAAACAAAGGAGAACTGGAATACTTTTGTCGGAAATAGGGTGAAGGAAATAAGGTCTTGCAGTAAAATAAGTGAATGGCATCATGTACCAGGTGACTTGAATCCTGCAGATATTGTCTCTAGGGGTTGCAATAGCAAAAAGATAGTTGGCCACGCAGCGAGATCTTTGGTAATGAGGAGGAAATCAATAAAGAAAAAAGGAAATCGGTGGTCTCCAATTTGGTGTTTCAGGAATTGTGCTCAACTAGGGAATTCAACTATTTCTTGAGCTATCATAAAATAATAAGAATGATTGCTTGGATATTTCGTTTTTATTTCAATTGCAAGGGTAATGTTAGAAATAGTGGTGAACTGGAATCCCAAGAAATTTTTAGAGCTGAAAATTACCTTCTCAGAATGGTTCAGCAGGAGAATTTTGGAAAAATCCTATTTCTTTAAATAATGTTCAAGTTTTGATGGACGAATTTGGACTTATAATGTTAAAAACTATATTGGTCATGGGGAACGATGATGAAGAATTCAAATATCCGATAGTTACGCCATACAAAAATGACATAGTAAGAAAACTTATTGAACAATATCATATTAGAAACTGTCACGCAGGAATACAAACAACTTTGATTTTATTGAGGGAAAAGTTTTGGATTTTAAAGGGTAGGAAATTTGTAAGGGAAGTGATAAAAAAATGCATGAAATGCAAAACGTTCAGCAGTAAATGTAAACACACCTTTTGCACCTCTACCAACAGATCGGATACAGTGTAATAAAGCTTTTTCAGTCACATGAATAGATTTAGCAGGTCCACTTTATCTAAAGGGTGGGAGTAAAGTGTGGATTGTTTCATTTACTTGTGCTGTTTACCGGGCAGTTCATTTAGAATTAGTAAATTCCTTGTCGACTGATGCATTTCTAATGTCACTAAGACGATTTGTCGGAAGGCGAGGTCGTATATCTGTCATTTATTCCGACAATGTTACTAATTTCATTGGAGCAAGTAATTTATTCAAAAATATTAATTGGAATGAAATCATGAATTATTCTTCTGCAACTCAAATTAAGTGGTATTTTAATCCACCAACTGCCTCGTGGTGGGGGTGATGGTGGGAAAGGATTGTGAGAATTGTGAAAGAATTGCTTCGCAAAAATTTAGGAAAAACTTTAGTCACTTATGAAGAACTAGAAACTTTATTATGTGATTGCGAGGCAGTATTAAATTCACGTCCTTTAACATATTTGTCAGAAGAACAAAATGATTTGGTGCCTCTAACTCCGTCAATGTTTATTAGTGAACAAAATACTTTCGAAACACCTGATTTAGTTATTATCGACAAAAATCATATTTTGAAACGCTTGAGATATATTCAAAAGCTCAGAGAGACATTAAGAACTCGAAGGAGTATTTGGTAGAGTTGGTCAATACTGGTCAAAGGAAATTCGGTAGTTTGAAAATCGGAGACATTGTTTTGATTGGTTCTGATAATACAAAAAGAATCAATTGGCCACTGGGTAAAATCCAAGAAATATATCCGGGAAGAGACAAAGTATGCAGAGTTGCAAGGGTCAAGACTCAGAATGGAGAACTCACAAGACCATTCCAGCGGTTATACCCATTAGAAATATCTTCAGGAGATGACCTGAAACAGATAGAAAAATTTATACAAAATAATCAGCAGGAAGAAAATTCTGAAGGCAGAAGCAAGATGGTGATTCAAGGACAAAGTTCTCAAGAAGCTAAAAGAGAAGAACAGGAAAATGAGAAACCAGAAGAGACTATTTTTACAAGAAGTGGTAGAAGAGTGAAGATACCAGATCGTTTTAAATATTGATTTTGGGTGGAGTATGTTGGGAATTATTTCTCACATTGTATAGAAAGTAGGAACATTTTGGCAATTGGTTGCATGTATACAAATGTTTTTTAAGAATTGAATGTAATGACAACAAAAAAAAAATTTTCAAAACGTAAAAGTTCAACTCGAATTTATTAATTATAACTTACAAGTCAAGTAAATAATAGTAGCGATAGATTTCTGCGAATCGATTCAATCCAGTTTCAATAAGAATTCAATTCTCTTCACAACCTGTCTGATTCTTTTTAAAATTAAAATTCGAAATATCAAATATAAAAGCGGATCTGAAAACTACACATACCTCGATAAATTTGAACGGTTTGTTGTGGAATAATGAAACCAAAAACATTTCGAAGGGTATTACCGATACTACTTTTTGAAAGAAGAAACATTGCAATTACTCGACAGATGGCGCTGGGGGCACATCAATTCGAAAACTTCGAAAAGCATAAAAATCGAAATTGGAAAAAAAATTTCAACAATATTTAGATGGTTGTGAAGAGAATTGAATTATCTTTCCAACGATGTGACACTTGACCCCCCATGCACTGTCGAGCAATCACCATATTTTTTGTTTCAAAAAGTAGTATCAGTGAAACCCTCCAAACTGTTTTTTATTCATGTTTGTATGTTGAACCGTTCAAAAGTTAACAGGGGGGGGACTAAAAAAAGCCGCACTGTATAACACAGCTTCATTTTTACATAAACAAAAGGAGAACAAACAACACATTGGGAAGATTTATCAAAATAATAAAGATAAGATACAAAAATCAGGAGTTTATGAATTGAATTGTGGATTTCGTCCCAAAGTATATGTAGTTCAGACATATTTTTCAGGTGAGCCTGAACAGATGCTGGCTTACGTACTGTAATTGGTCGAGATCCCAATGAGATCCTCGAATTTGATTTACCCGCTATATAAGAAAAGCAGCTGACGGGTTAATAAAAATGGCAAATTCCGTATAATACATTAAATATCCCTATCGTCTGAAAAATTGATATGCATTCGCAATTCACGAATTATTCGGCATTGGGTATTAAGCTTTATATACGCTAATTGCTCTGTTACTCGTTTTGCTATATTTAGACAATTGATTTTGTTCCATGATTTGAATTAGGGATCGATTCTACATAACCCACGCTCAGTTTATTATGCAAGTGCTTGGCTGTTGCATACCAGGTAACCACGAAGTTAGATTCGACCACCAATTTTTCTGTAGTTTTGAAGATACATGTTTCAAATTTGGGATGTCACTTTGGTACTTGAATACGCTCATTTTGACACTACAAATAAGAATTAACCTTTTCGAGTTCCACTCCCAGAATGACAGTTTTTCTTTTTTCCAGTTTTTATCAAAAATATCTTTGATTTGAATTGAAATCGGTATTTTTGCAAGTGGCTAATTTTCTGATTCTAGTTCCTGTTAATATTTTCAAATGATGATAAAAAATGAAATGGCCCATTTCATCTATAGTAGTACATCTCGACATGTTTCTCCCATAATATTCTCATGGGATTATTTCATAATATTCCTACAATATTTTATGAGGAAATGTGATATCATGAACTATAGAAGTTAGATTATATGTGTACAAATAAATTAGTTTCTCAATATATCTCAATACACTATACTCGATAAAAAACTTTAAGAGAAAAATAATCTCCTATGCTGATGATACAGCTGTCACATTTGCTGGAAATACTTGGACAGAAACTTACAAAAACGCAGAATGTGGAATGAAATTAATATATAACTGGCTCAGCAGTAGCCTGCTGAGTCTTAATTTATCGAAAAATAAATTCATCACCTTTTCCTCGACGTCAAGAGATCGTGATATTCCAGATAGACTAAAACTTCATACATATAATTGTCGTGACATGCACCATTGCTCCTGTCAAGAAATAATAATGACAAAATCTACCTTGTATGCTTGTACTTCGTTGTCCAACATACCTGCGATGGGAGGATCATATTAGCTAAACAGTAAAAAGGCTACGAAAATAAATTTATAAATTCTACCAACTGAGGAACATTCTGAACAAAAAAAATGTTGTTGATGGTGTATAACGCGTTAGCTGAATCATTATTACGATATTGTCTCGTGGTCTGGGGGGGGGGGTACATTTAAAACATCGGTACATAATCTAGAGGTTATCCAGAAAAAATTACTAAAAATAATTCACAAAAAACATAAACGGTTTTCAACTCAAAATTTATTTGAAGAATCTGATGTACTCGATCTACAAAAATTATATATACAGGGTGTTTCTTAAGTACGTGTAGAAAATTTAGGAGCGTATTGCTGACATCAAAATAAGAAGAAAAGTCATATTCGTTTCTGAGATACAGAGTGTCAAAGTTGAATTCTTAATTTTATTTTTTGTGAATAATTTCAAAATAATTTTGATATTTGGGTAAAGTTCGGTATCTGGGAATATTTATTATTTAGTTTGTGTCAAAAATATATTCTTGATAGAGGTCACTGCGTGCAACTGTTTTCGAGTTATTGAGATTTGAAATAATCGATGCAAGTGATTTTGAATGACAAGATTTTTTAACTCAAAATAAATTCAATTAGAAATTAGTTTTTTCACAATTAACACAAAATTTGATTTTGTCATTGAGAAATCATCCCAGATACCAAACTTTACTCGAATATCACAAATATTTTGGCATTCATTCACAAAAAAACAAATATAATGATTAAACTTTGACACTCTGCATCTTGGAAACGAATAACTTGCGGACATGTGTTTATGGGAACTTTTTTTCTTATTTCGACGTCAGCAACATGCTCTTGAAGTTTCTACACGTACTTAAGAAACACCCTGTATATATATATATATATATATATATATATATATATATATATATATATATATATATATATATATATATATATATATATATATATATATTGTATATACAGAGTGGCCACTTTTTTAATGGGATTGTATTGGTAACTTTTAAACCATAAGAGTTAGAAGGTCGGTCAAATGGAGAAAAAGTTGCATTCATAGAAGCATTGTCAAGTGGTTCAAACAAATCGAGATTATCAGGACCGGTTATTGAGATATCATAAGAAAAGTAAATTCTGTCATTTTGATTTTTCTTTTTTTCCCACTTTATTTCAAAGATTATCAAAAAATGATACAGGAATTTTTTATTCGATATTAAATTATCCTTGATTTGACCTAATCAGATTTCGTATCCAACGTTTCGTACTCTCTGGGCCACCCTCAACCTATTAATTTCAATACGGACCTGCATATTTTATGACACATTTCGAAATAACTTTTAACGCTGAATTCAACAATATATCATACAATGTCATTCAAAGTTGATTTTCAGGTGATTTTGACCCTTATCCAAATTTCTCTGGGTCGGATCTGCATTGCATTTACCTTTTGTTTAATTAACAACATGCAATACATTTCGATTAGAAAAATATCTCAAATTGAATGGAACGTATCAGAATCAAAGCAAGAAACAAGTAATATTTATTTACATAATATTTCAAGCGAAGAAAAACCTAATGCAGAATAATTATTCGAAACTATCATTTATATGTAAGAAAAATTAAATGATTATATGAAGTAAGTGTTCGAAATGTCCACCATTTTGTAAAATGCACTTTGCGGTTCTGGAACCCATACTTCTTATACATTTGCTTATTTCGTCTCCTTGAATACCTTACAATACATTCTCAATCTTCTCGCGAAGAATCTCTATTGTCGGGTTCGTAGTATCATAAATTTTATTTTTGAGATATCCCCACAAATAAAAATCCAGCGGATTCAAATCCAGAGATCTTGCAGGCCATGCTACTGGACCTCTTGTTCCAATCCATGAATCGGGAAAAGTTCGATTTAGATAATCTGTGACTATTCTTGAGTTGTGTGGACCACATCCGTCTTGTTGGAACCATGGACTATTACGCCGATACCGTATAGGAAGATCATCCAACATTTCTTCTATAATTTCTACATATTTTTCTCCGGTTAGGTTGCCATCAATAAAATAGGGTCCCAGTAATTTATTATTCAACAAACCGCACCATATGTTCAAAGAAAAACGATATTGATGTCTAACTTCATGAATTAAGTGAGGATTTTCTGTGGCATAAAAATGTTTGTTCCTTCGATTGAACATGCCAGAATTTGTGAATGTCGTTTCGTCTCCCCAAATAATATTGTGCGCAAAATTTTTGTTATTCCGCACCTTCCGTTGAAACCAATTGCAGAATTGCAACCTTCTCTCAGGATCATTACGATATAGTTTTTGCACGGCTTGGTATTTATAGTCATGGTATCCGTGCCTCTTGACTATTTTATTAACAGCACTATTTGATAAATTGCATTCACTGGCCATAGTTCTCGATCCTATTCCTGGATTCATTCGAATTTGGGCTAGAACATTGATGTCATTGATAGGCTCGTTTCGTCTTACATAAGGACCTCTAGGTTTGATGAATGAATTATGTTCCAGTAACGTTGTAGATAAACGTCGAAATATTTTAATATTTGGTGTTGTTCTTTCAGGATATAATTCACCATACCTTTGTTGTGCTTTGAACGAATTCCTATCTAGTTTTATGTACACTTCGTACATATCTCTCTTTTCTTCATTTGTGTATCTTACTATACCGAATAAGTTAAATTGAAATTACACAGAAAAGTATTTAATGACAAGTTCTTGTGACACAATAATGAACGAAGTGACAAATAATATGACATTTCTTGTTATGTTCTTTTTTATCCACGGCCTACTACTTGAAAATAATACATTCAATAAACCTAGAGTTTTGTGTATGTAAGAAAAAACAAGTCTATTAACGATATCAATATTCTGGCCAAATTCAATTGAATCCATAAAAAAAAATCGAAAGCTGTTAATAAAATAGTCAAGAGACGCGAATACAATGATTTTAAATTTGAATACCAAGCCTTGCAAGAATTATATCGTAATGATCTTAAAAATAAAGTTCGATTCTGTAATCTGTTTCAACGGAACAAATGACAAATCCAACAATAGTGATTCCTCTCGAGAAGATTGAGAATGTATTGGAAGGTATTCATTTCAATTTCAATTTTAGCAAATGTATAAAAAGTATGGGTTCCAGAACCGCAAAGTGCATTTTACAAAATGGTGGACATTTCGAACACTTACTTCATTAATTTTCATTTATTTTCGAATAATCATTTAATTTTTCTTTCATATAAATGATAGTTTCGTTTAATTATTCTGCATTAGGTTTTTCTTCTCATGAAATATGTAAATAATTATTACTTGTTTCTTGCTTTGAATCTGATACGTTCCATTCAGTTTAAGATGACTGAATTGTTTTTCTAATCGAAATGTATTGCATGTTGTTAATTAAACTAAAGGTAAATGCAATACAGATCCGACCCAGAGAAATTTGGATAAGGGTCAAAATCACCTGAAAATCAACTTGTTGATTTCAGCGTTAAAAGTTATTTCGAAATGTGTCATAAAATATGCAGGTCCGTATTGAAAAAAATGAGGTTGAGGGTGGCCCAGAGAGTACGAAACGTTGGAAACGAAATCTGATTAGGTCAAATTAAGGATAATTTAATATCGAATAAAAAATTCCTGTATCATTTTTTGATAATATTTGAAATAAAGTGGGAAAAAAAGAAAAATCAAAATGACAGAATTTACTTTTCTTATGATATCTCAATAACCGGTCCTGATAATCTCGATTTGTTTGAACCACTTGACAATGCTTCTATGAATGCAACTTTTTCTCCATTTGACCGACCTTCTAACTCTTATGGTTTAAAAGTTACCAATACAATCCCTTTAAAAAAGTGGCCACTCTGTATATATATCAATCGCTTCTATGGATGACGAATGTGCCTCAAATTACTGTTAATCATGGCTATGACACGCCCAGATCTTCTAAGCAGGTCATTAATATCCCTTGCTTCAGACTTACCCATAATCAAAAATTTATTTCCTTCTATGGGCCTAAGTTCTACAATATCAGAAATACATATCACCGAAAAAAACAAATAAAGGAATATGTGATAAATAACCCTCACTCGTTTCTGAAAGTTATGGATAATAAATAATGGGCCTCTTTCTTCTTAGGTACTATTGAGATCTCTAATTCTGTAATTTAATTTAATTATTGATTATTCACGTTATGAATTAATGCAGAAGAATGTTCCACAACTAAAGCTCTGCTTAGGTGGCTTCTTCTGTACTTAGCCGTACTTAGCCTGTATTGTCTACTGAAATGCTACGAAATTATATTATTTAGGAACATTACCTGTTATTTTAAGAGTACCAAAATGTAATGTATTTACTCGAACTTTTTATAATCAAATTATTACTATCACACTCAAATGAATTATGTACTTGCACTTACTGAATAAACTTACTTACCTACTTACTTATTAGTTAAAACCTTTCAAACTTTGTCGTTATGTCAACTCAATCTAGAGAGAAATGTGAGCTGTATATATTCAATAAGGAATATCGCTCCGAAGATGCATGGCACTGTTGAAACAGTTATGTTATAATAATAGGTACTAAAAAATATAGGTTGAAAAACTAAAGAAATACGCTTTCATAGTGAAATGAACAAAAGAGTAAAAAATTAAATATAGATTATTTTGACGTATCGTGGAAAAAATCCAAGTTACTGTAACCAACTGGAGCCGGACCTGTCACCTCATTTGCATAGCTCACCTCACCTCACAGATGGTGAAATTTCAGAACGTGCTATCAGATCCCTCCAACATTAATAATGGTGTTTCTCAAGGATCAGTCCTTAGCCTTATTTATTTGAATGATATCTGCAACCTTGATATAAAAAGAGAATTCACCATGTTTGCAGATGACACAACATTAATATGGCATGGAAATAATGTTGAATTACTAAAGGTAAATATTCTGTCCGACTTGGAAAAAGTCAAACAATGGTGTGACTCTAACCTACTCAGCTTCAATTTAAATAAAACGAACATATTGACCCTCAAGTTTGATTATAACAACTTATCTTCAGTTAGTCACGCCGTATAAAACAAATCATGCTCAAAATTCTTAGGTTTCACCTTGACAATAAGCTGAGGTTTGAGGATCACATAAAAAATCTGAATAATAAATTATCCTCAGGCTGCTATACCGTCAGAATTATAACTAGGGAAGTTGGTTTTAATACAGGCAGAATGGCTTATTTATCTCTGAGGTATGGCATTGCCTTTTGGGGTTTCTGCAACATCCAGTTGATGAATTCAGTATTTGTTTTACAAAAAAGAGCAGTCAGGTATTTGTGCAAAGCTCAGTATTTAGAAAACTGCAAGCAACTTTATATCAAACAAAATTTTAACACTGACCCGCATAATTATTTTAGAGACAGCCTGCCTAATGCACAAAACAAAAACACCTGCTGATAATGATAGACCCTATAGTACACGCCAAAATGATAATATCGCACTAAATAGACCGACATCGACATCGACAAAAAATTCCGTTATATACGATAGTCAAAAGATTTATAATCACCAACCCTATATCTTTGAGAACAAGGTGAATTTCTCAATTTTTCAGAAATCACTTAAATGTGAACTCTTGAAGAAAGGATATTATAGCCTGCAGGAATATTACAGTGACAACTTGACCTAATTATATTCGTTTTATTTTATATAATTTTTATCGATTTTACCATTTAATCACCTAACTTGTTTTTGTATCTTGATGTTTCTTATACTCACATTGTTTGTTTATTTATGTTATATACTGTATGTTTTATATGTTATACACTATATGTTTTATATGTTGTACACTGAATGTTTTATTTATAATGACAGGAACATCACTTTTTGGTAGATGTTTATTGAAAACCATTTGTATACTATACATATTTTATTTCATTCCTTAACAATGCTTTGTCAATAAGATATCATCTTGGACAATAAAGTATATTTTGATTGATTGATTGACGTTCTGTTAACAAGGATGAGTCATCGCTTTGGTGTGTCAGTCGGCATTTTCTAGAATAGGCCGAACCACCTAGAAGCGAGCAATCGAACAGCCAGCGAAAATTATCAGCTATCGAGAACCTTTCCGAAAAGTGACCATCTTGGATAAAAATAAACAGCTGATATCACAGAGGGCAGATACAGTAGGAGTTCAATCAAGACAGTCTGATTTGAAGTAGTATAGTGTGATATGAGTAATTTTGATATGAATAATTAGAATTTAGATTTTATGTGTAGAAATAAATTAGTTAAAACAGTTCAGACTATTTTCATTACATTAATAAATAGATAGGAAGCGAAAGTCACATGTATCTTGTAGCAACTCCTTTACTTTCTCCCATAAGATTGCCCCTTCCGCTCCTCGCCTAAGTACGTCGCTGTTGGCCAATCACGTATCATCTCTATTTAGAGCAGTCTGTACTCAACACAATGCCACAATATAAAAACCTTGGCGACGCAGAAGGAACAAGGAACCACCAATGAATAAAAAATTATGGAATTATTCCACTTCGTGTGCCTCTTATTAGCGTGGGTCAAGAAATGATTTATGGGCTTTAAACAAAAAGATTTATTACAGTGATTACTTGTAGCATACCCATCCGGGATGCAGTGTAAGGCGTTAGAAATTATTGTTATTGCTACACTTCAATAATTTTGAATACAGGGATCGACCGAAAAGTACCGTGACAAAATTTCAATCGTGAGCATCCATGAAGTCAGTGACGAGAAATCCAGAGCCACAGTTCTACAATCTAATTTGTGAATAAGAAAGACAGTACTCATTTTATATGAATACATATTGTATATAAATTCATACAAGACAAGACATTTCAAAGTCGAAGTCAAAATATTCTTTATTGTCGGAAATTAATGATAAACTTATTGATAAGCTTCATTGTATTAAAGATAATGTTCAAAAATTTATGGAAATTAAACTAATACTTAAAAAGTATACCATCGGAACATCATTCCTGATGAGAGGGAACACCACCACTATATGCGACTTGACAAATAAAAAAAATGGGGTGCATTTGCTATTTCAACTGCAGGGAAAAACCCGGAAAAAACCTACAGTACCACCATATGGTCCTTGGTGAATGAGGGAATGGAACAATACAACAATTAATACATGCTCATTCATCAAGGACTTTTCCATCTCTGCCATTCCAGCCCGATCACCATTTCTTCATCAGATGAGGAGTATGCACATGAAATCAGAAAAAAAATGTTAATCGAAGTGTGAATGACATAAAAATGTTAAAACTCTAGCTAAGCTCGATTCATGATCCAATATGATGACTTTTAAATACTATCATCATAAAACTCTTGCAGACTATAATATACTTTTTCTGATAACAACTTTCCACATCTTTTCTGAAACGAAAAAGTGATGTGATACTTTTAATGTTCATCGGAAGGTGATTAAACATCTTACATCCATTATAAAATATCGAGTTTTTGATAAGTGTACTTTTTGGAATTGGAAGTTTTAAATAATTACTCTGTCTGGTACTACGAACAGAAGAACTGTTCCCAATAGAGAACTTTGTTTTGTGTTTGTGTATCAAACAAACAGTTTCAAGTATAAAAATAGCAATAACTGTTAGAATTTTAATGAAAGAGAGGTTCCCGGTGAACATTTTTTAAATTGTTACATATGTGGAACATAAACTTAACGTCTTATGAGTGATGGTCAACATCATCAATATGTATCCATTATACGTATTTTCTGAGGCGATAAGTCCCAATTTTCAGCGTTGTATCAACGTCATACTTCAATGATCATATTTTCATTATCAAAATGAAGTATCATGCTCAATGTCCAAATAGCATATTGTAACATATGTCAAGTAACTGATTCAAAACTTATGTTTCCAATACGACGGTCTTTTCTGAGGCGATAAGTCCCAACTTTCAACGTTGATCTCATTTTCATCATCAAAATGACGTGTTATGCACAATGTCCAAAGAACATATCATAATATATATCAATTAAGTGATTCAAATGTCATGTTCCCAATACTACTGTCCTTTCTGAGGCGATATGTCCTAAGTTTCAGCGTTGATCATATTTTCATTATCAAAATGAATTATTATGCACAATGTCCAACCAAAGACTAAAAATGGTTATCATGGTATTGTAGGTACAAGCTAAGCAGCTTATTAGGCCTTTTATGCATGTTATCATGGTAACCCAAGAGGTCCAATAACTAATGGACAATTCACAAAAGCTTTTGATAGTATTTATATACTATTACTGAGTTTGAGATGATGCTTCGTAACTTCAATAGCAGCGACACCTATCGTTGGTTAGGATACTTCATATTGATTATATTGATCAATATACAGCGAAATGGTCGAGGTGTTAGAGCATTTGGCTTCCACCCAGACGTTCCGGGTTCGATCCCCGGTCGTGTGTCACTGAGCTGAAGTGGTTCGCATTCCACTTTTATTTAAACTGTAGGTCCCGGATCTCCCTTGCTCGCACAAGCTCTGCTTTTGAGGAGTTTTCTCCGAAAACCTGGGAGTTTCGTAAAAACAAAAAAAAATATCTGAACATATTTTTTAAGGTATTTAACTTACGTCAGGCAAAGTATGCAAAAATACATAATTATTTGATCGTAAAAGGTATCAATTTGAATAAATCATTTTCATAACAATATTATGAGGAATGAAAAATATGCACATTTCGTCTGATACCAAGAAAACTTTGAAGGGACAATTTTTCTAAACATACATAAATGATACGTATACATTTGATTTTCAAAATGATCATCACCCAGGAGATATATAAACGATCTAATAGTTTATATTGATTATTTTGATCAATAACTGAACATATTTCTTTAGATATTCAACTCTCGTCAGGCAAAGTATACAAAAAAGTACCCAGAGTTACATGGTTATTTGTTCATAAAATGGATCGATTCAAATATTACTATATTACGAAATATGTAAAATATTCATATTTTGCCTGATGTCAAGAAAAATTTGGAGAGACAATGGAAACATATATCAATAATGTTTATATTTGATTTTCAAAATTACCATCACTCAAGAGATATATTTATGATATGATAGTTTATATCGATTATTTTGATCAATAAATGAATATATTTTTTTAGATATTTAACTTAGTTACATCAGGCAAAGTATGCAAAAATACATAGTTATTTGGTCGTCAAATGTATCTATAATCTAATATAATATTTTCATCACTATATTAGGAAATTTGTAATATTTTCATATTTTTCCTGTTGCCAGAAAACCTTTGGAGAGACAATGTTTGGAAACATATACAAGTGATATGTTTATAATCGATTTTCAAAATTACCATCGCTCAAAGGATATATAAATGATATAACACTTTCTATTGATTAATTACATCAATAGGTGAACAATTCGTTCAGGTACTTACGTTGGAAAGGGTATGCAAAAATACATGGTTATTTGGTCAGAAAATGTATTGATCTAAATGAAACGTTTTTATTACCATATCATGGAAAACGAAAAGTACACATATTTTGTCTGACACCAGGATAACTCTGGACAGACAAAGTTTGGTTACATATATAAATAATATGTTTACATTCGATTTTCAAAATTATCAGTACCCAGGAGATGTATCCACGATGGAATAGTTTATATCGATTATTTTTATCAATAAATGAATATAATTCTTTAGTCATTCAACTTACGTCAGGTGAAGTATTCGGTCGTTGAATGGATCGAATACAATATAACATTTTCATTACTATATTAGGAAATATGTAAAATATTCATATTTTGCCTGATGCCAGGAAAACTATGGAGTGACGATTCTTGGAAACACACTAAATAATACGTATATTTTTGGTTTTCAAAATTATCGTCATTCAAGATATGTATTAATGATATAATAATTTTTATTGATTATTTCGATCAACAATTTTTTTTTTTTGGGCATATAAATTACGTCTGGCAAAATATGTAATAATACGTAGCTATTTAGTCTTACTATTGATTATATTGATGAAGATGTATATAAGATTATATTTAAAAAAGTTAGCTATTTTCATATCTATCTTGATGTCTGCAAATTATTGATCGTTTAATTTGATCAAAAATGCAACATAATTGAAATGTGTTAAGGCGAACGTTCGACGTGGTTTAATTTTGGTATATCATTTAGTCATGAGTATGACCGATTTCTGAAGTACGTATCGGTTAAGTTCATTTAACATAACACATGAGATATCTGATGAAAACCAATATATGACTTATAATTGTAAAGTTGAATGTTCACCGGGTTGGCATAAATCCCTATATTTTATTTTGCATAAATACCGCAAAGCACGCTTTTGCAAAATTAGGACAGTCTGTAAACGATGACTACAGCAAACTCCCCAAAATGCAATACCATTTCTTAGATACGATTCAATAAGAGATTGATAAACTGGTTTGGAACTGAAAATCCTAATTCATTCGAGACAACTCTCAATGCAACCCAACAATGAAAAACAAGGTGTCAAAACAAAACCACAAATGGAATGGAAGAAGAGAGTTGGCGAATTACCAGTGAGCTGAGTGGTAAAAAATGTTTTGTTCCTATGTAAACAAATCTCAAATCTCGATTGTGACGATATTAATGAATACTACAGATCAATAGCAGAAATTATCTCCAGAGTAATCCACCCCACCACGTACCCCATGGGTTATCTGAAAAAAATGTCTGTTTTTGAATACTTAATCTTCAAGCCAACAGACATTGGAGAAATGAAGCGAACTTTTCAGGAGTGAAAAATAAGAATGCGTCTGGATACGATGACCTATCTACCAAAACTTTTTCTCACCTTCCTAACTGTGCTCTTATGATTCTGGTTCAAGCCATTAGTTTTTCGTTTTCAGCAGGAGTATACCCAGCATGTATAAAAAAGGCAGGGGTGACTCTGTTACACAAAAGTGGGAATATTGAAAATCCAGCCAATTTCAGACCAATTTCATTGCTACCAATCCTTTCCAAATTGATTGAGCAGCTTGTATGAAGAACAGAATGATGACTTTTTGTGAAAGCACAACGTTATCCATTGTTTTCAATTTGGGTTCCAAAGATCGAAAGGAACAAGTGATGCTATTTTCAACCTAGGTACTACAAGATGTTCATTTCAATCATAAACCATAAAATCCTGTTGACTAAATTAGAAAGGTACGGCTTTAGAGATGTAGTTCTGAAATTGTTCAAGTCGAACTCACCAGGTCGTACGAAAAGCAAATTCAAAATTATTGCCTCCGTTTCATTTATGGTGTCCGCAGACATCAACCAATCAGTCATGAAGTCGAAGAAGCTGTATGGTGTAATTTGAAATATCGTAAAAAAACTCCACTGTGCTACTCTTTACCATAAAATAATTTCAATAAAGACCCCTTCATGCGTTTAAAGGAAAATAATATTCCGAACGGATGTTCATAACCTTATCAGATCGAAAGGTGGAAGGAATTACATAGAACTTCTGATATCCTTCCATGTCTGAAGCTCTGTAATTTGCTTTGTTAGGTTTTATGTTTTTGGGTAGATGCTTCAATTGTTAAATTTATTACTTTTGAATTTATAGCTTTCTACTTATTTGTTGTTTCTTATTAGTGGGTGAGAAAATTGTCGTTATTTCATTTAATATCATTATATATTTTCTTGGTATATGGAGGTTAAGTAGAAGACCATCTTGTGCAACAGATGAACTTTGCCTTTTCAACCAATCTGCAATGTCGAACTTAACTATTGTATTAGATATTTCGCAGAATGAAGACCATTATTATTATTATTCAATGAATATAAAAATGCTCATGTACGAAAATTAAAATACGAATATATTTCCAATTAACATATGAAATAATGAAAACAAATAATAAAGTTCAACATAAAAATAATTGAAAAAAATTAAAAAAATGTCAATCATCATGTCAATGATAAATAAAACAAACAACATTGTGCAGATTCATAAGTCTTTGTTGAATTTTTCTTACAAACACTTCCGCCCCTCCATGTTTTATTTTGTTCTTCAGAACATTGTTACTAAATAAGAATTGTTGTCTTCAATCATTTTTAATGGTGAGATGTTTATCATCTTCAAAATCGTCCATCAAGACTTCTAGGTTTTTTCTTTGGTGTTTTTGTTATCCGTGTTACCTGATCGAAACATTTACATTGCTCCATAGAAACATAGATCTTTAGATAGATAGATCTTTATTGGTCATATTACACAATTGTGCTTTGACAAGAAAGTAGCAGGAATAACAGTTATCATCACAAAGTTCTGTACGCCTACTTGGATAATCGTCACCAAGTTCGTGAAGATGGAAAGTAGATAAATGAAAATCGGATAAAGGTAAGCTTGCAGGGTTTATTGTTAACAAGAAAACTATGCAACGCCATTTCGTTAACTTTTTACATTTGTTATTTACAAATATATCTTCAAGTACGTACACCAAGACACACGGTTTGTCGATAAAAATTCGATGAGCTTAAGCAGCCACTTTCTCTTCTCCGACATTGGAGGCACCTGTCGCCGTTGAGACTGTGTCGTCGGGTTGCGCAGCACATACCAACGAAGGAAACTTCTTCTCCAATGCCTGTCGGTATTTTGGATGGCTGAAAATAAATCGATTGGTAGTGACATACTTCCAACATACATTTTTTGAATTTGCATATAATTGAAAGTGATAAGTAAGGAAGCGAGGAAGGACCAAGGATTATTTGTTTATTTATGCTTCCATAATTTCGACTTTTATCTCGGAATTTCGACTATTATCTCGAAATTTCGACTTTTATCTCGAAATTTCGACTTTTGTCTAAAATTTTCAACTTTAATCTCGAAATTTCTACTTTTATTTCGAAATTTCGACTTTTATCTCGAAATTTCGACTTTTATCTAGAAATTTCTATGTTTGATTCGAAATTTCTACTTTTGTTTCGAAATTTCGATTTTTTGGACCACGCACATGTCTTATGTGAAAAAGTATTTCTGTGAAAATGACTGAATTTTGATATGTTGTAGCTGCAGCCATCCTGAGTAAAAGTCTCCATTGGTCCAACTTGATTGTATGACTAGATTCGGCGCTAGAGGGCGCCAAATCATTAATTTTGTGATTATTGAAAAAATTCAGCTGAATAAAAAATATCAATTTCTCATTTATATTCAATATTGTGTGCGACCGGACATTCCTAAAATTGAGAAATACTTTTCCATATTACAGAAAAAACCGCCACTGTTTTTCTACAGGGTACAGTCAACAACATACTCAACTCTTCGATGGATGAATTTGTCTACGAGGTTATAAGTTGATTTTGTTTATCATTCAGAATGGTTTGTTGATCGACCAAAATATAAGGAAGCTCTGAATACAGAGTGTTTGAAATAAGGAAATAGTCTGAAAGAAGAATTTCAAGAAAGTTGGAGTAACTTGGAAGAAAAGCTACTAGAAAATTCGAATAGTTTGAAGGAAGAACTTTAAGAGATACTTCTAGATAATTCGAATACCATGAAAGAAGAACGGTGTGGCGAATCGTTCAGAAGAAAGAATGGGAACTGTCGAGACAGAGATGGAGAAAATCAAAGATGGAATTGAGGAAGAGATGGGAAAATTGAAGGAAACAATCAGTGATGAAATCAGAGGCGGAATTGAGGAAGAAATCAGCAAAATGAAGGAAACAATCAGTAAAATGAAAAAGCAATTTGACACTACCCACACCACAGAATCTGTCAATGAAAATTCTCCAAAATTCACAAAATTCATCAAAAATATTACCAAAGACTTCATATATTACAATAGTGGAAAATGTACAAACATCTTCCCCTGTACATAAGATCTGCAAATCTGAATGACTCTTTATTCAGGAAGGCAGTCAAACAATTTTTTTCTGATAAACCCTATTATAGTTTGCAGGAATATTTTAACAAAAGCTTTTAGCTGACTCATTCATGTTTTTATATTGAATAACCCAGTTGTTGATTAACTGTCTTGTTTACCCTTTTATACATATGATTTTATTCTTAAAATTTTAACCGTATTGTCTATTTTATTTTATTTAACCTCGCGAAATCTATTATCATTATTTTTTTTTGTGTTCTGGCATCGACTGATATGGTCATTAGCCACGTGTTCTGGATAGGACTTGTTACTAACTCCATGCGCCACCTTAGGAGCAGCACTGTTAATTGGAACGCA
The DNA here is from genome assembly GCA_944452925.2 of Chrysolina oricalcia. Classification (NCBI taxonomy): domain Eukaryota; kingdom Metazoa; phylum Arthropoda; class Insecta; order Coleoptera; family Chrysomelidae; genus Chrysolina; species Chrysolina oricalcia. The sequence goes on from OX101808.2 coordinate 32,350,407, forward strand.
ACAGGGAATCGTGCAGGACTCAGTCCAGCCACGAGATTTGAATAATTTAATCGTTCAAATTAAATTAAAAAATCCCAGCCGCAACTGGGGCTCGAACTCCGGACCTTTCGACCCAAAGTCGGACGCTCTAACCACTGCGCCACGCCCCGACATTATTATTATTATTAGGTTTAACCCAATAACCGTCGAGGGCACTGGTCTTTCTATAGTATAGTAATTTCATGATATGAGAATGAACCAATTTCAATGATATGAGACAGTGACTGAAATAATAAAAATGACTTCTAGAGCTCGACTGGGGTGAGTCCTGCACGATTAACTATTGCGTTCCAATTAACAGTGTTGCTCCTAAGGTGGCGTATGGAGTTAGTAACAAGGCCTACCCAGAACACATGGCTAATGACCATAGAAGTCGATGCCGAAACAACAAAGGACCACGCACACAACTTATGGAAAAAAGTATTTCAGTGAAAATGGCTGGATTTTTGTTATGTTGTAGCTGGAGCCATCCTGAGTAAAAGTCTCCATTGGCCAAACTCGATTGTATGACCAGATTTGGCGCTAGAGGGCACCAAGTCATTAATTTTGAGATGTTTGGAGAAATTCAGCTGAATAAAAAAATATCAATATCTCATTTATATTCCATATTGTGTGCGACTGGATTTTCCCAAAATTCGTGTGAAATATTTTTCCATAATTCAGAAAAATAAAAAGCCACTGTTTCTGTACAGGGTTTAATCAACAACCTACTCAACTCTTCAGTGAATGAATTCGCCTACGAGGTTATAATTTGATTGAGTTTATCACTGAGGATCAATCAGAATGCTTTGTTGATCGACCAAAATATAATGAAGATATGAATACAGAGTGTTTGAAATAATAATAATTATATACAGGGTGGCCCATTAGTGTCAGGAAATACAGTATCTCGCCTATCATGAGGAATATGAAATAATGTTCAGATAAAAGTTATACGGTTTACTTTGTTGCTTGTTATAAAAAACATTTCGAAATATACAGAGTGTTTCTTCAAAGCGTAGAAACACAAATCATTGATTTTTTAAATGGTCCACCATGTAAATTTTCTCACCAAAACCAAAACGTTTTACCATTGTTTATATAGAAGCAAGATAGTTAGCCAGTCTTATGGGGTTAATATTGGATTCAAATAGATGCGACATGTAGATGGCGACAGTGATCTCGCATCCAAGTCATGTCGTAAGTTCAGTGATGTGGCCTCCAAGTTATGTCGTAACTTGATTGAAACAATGGGACAGTATTAAAATCAGGAGTTTTTGAAGAACCCTGCATTTAAATGACGTCAAATATTCATGTTTGTATCTAATCACGCTAGATGACACTCGCGTTTGGGTCCAATATCTTTTCCACAGGCATTGACTAACTATTTTACTTCTATTTAAACAATGGTTTTACATACGGAATTATTTCCTTTTTCGGAAATTTTGAGGCGTGGTCAAGTTATTTCTGAAAGAAATAAAATCTTCGGAAAAACAAACCATCACAAATACTTCATGAATAGAATTTCAGCAAAAATATTTGTGTCATGCACAAATTATGAACAATATACGTTCCTCTAGGTTTTTAAATCAAGGACTAGTTTGATAACTCCATGCCTATAATTGAATTCTCCTTGAATTCAGATGGGTAAACTCAGTACATTCAGTTCAAATATGTAGTCTACGCAAATATACTCAATATCCTCCGAACATCAGATATTTCTTTCAAAGACTCACAAAATATATTTATATTGTTAACACTTATTACTTATTGTTTGAAAATATATCTACTCATGTTTATTGTTAATCCTTAGAGACCTTGTATATTGATAAAAAAAAAAGAAAGAAAAAGTAAGTCAAGTTATATTTGAGAGAAACGTCATTAAAACTTTTGTAAAGACTAAAGTTCAGTTTTATTGGCAAGTTTAGACTTTCAATTAACGAAGTAGAAACATTGGTGACCCCGACAAGTCCACGATATGGAAAAAGATGCGTTCGCAGATTCCCGCACTCCGGCACCAGACAAGCCCAGAAGAGCAGGTGCAGGTATCAACGAGAGTCTCTCAGCAGATTTCATTTGGCCCGAAAATTTTGGATCAAGAAAGGTCGATCCAACCCGTCTACATTCAGCGAATTCAAAACCGCCACAGTCAACTTCAAAGAAAACCGATAGTTCACGCTCACAATTGAGTATTGAGAAAAAACGATTAATCCTGGAGAAGGAAAAGAAAAAACAAGAATTAGAACGACGTCAACGTCAAATTCAGTTTGAAGAAAAGGAAATAGAAAATAATATTCGACTATTGGAATTAGAACATGAGCTACAAGAAGCGAAATTAGAAGCCAGGGAGGAAATAGAAAGCAGATCAGAAGAAAGAGAAGACCTACTGCCTAACCTCTTGAGTTCAGAAAATGAAAAGCAACTATCAGTTGCAAAGTGGGTGAATGAGATACAAGACGAACCAGAACATAGTCAAAGAAATGAAATAAAACAGATTTGTGAAACTATTTCAAATGCTATCAGATCCGTCTCGAATCCAACTCAAAACAATAAGCTCCTAGCAAGACACGCTGTGGAGAAGGACTTCCCGTTTCATGATGGAAATCCACAAGAATGGCCCCTATTCTACAAGCAATATAAAAATATTTGTAGATTGTGTGATTTCTCCAATGAGAAAATTATGTTGAAATTACAAAAATGTTTGAGAGGCGAAGCCAAATTTGCGGTAGCTGGGATGATGTTAACAGCAGACAACGTAGATTTGGTGATACAGACGCTGGAAATGCGCTTCGGACGACCCGAATTCATCATAGACGGGCTTATATCTAGAGTCAGAGCCCTCCCCTTTCTGAAAGACTCCAACTTTGAGAGGCTGATCCAGTTTTCCGGCGAAGTCAACAACATGGTGTCCATAATGAAGTCGCTGAAATCTCAAAGACACCTTCAGAACCCACAACTGTTGAAAGATCTTTCGAGAAAACTACCAGATCACCTTACGTTGAAATGGGGTGAAAAAATGGCAATTTGTGAAGGTGAATCCGATTTGGAGGAGTTTTCCAAATGGGTGGGAGGAATTGCCAGAGCTGCTTGCTATGTAAGCACTCCGTATCATACATCTTCAGAAAAATTCGTCCAAAAATCAGATACCAGAAAGCCCGACCGAGTGTTCAATATCCTTGAGAAAGTTGGTGACAAAAAATGTTGTTATTGCGACCAGACAGCACACGATGATGATTGCCCCTTGATGAAAATGGATGACATTGAGAAAAGATGGAAAACGGTGACTGACAAAAAACTCTGTTTCTCGTGCTTGAAGAGGAATCATCAGAAATTCAAATGCAGGGCAAGAAAACAGTGTGGAATTGAAGAATGCAAACTATTTCATCATCACCTTCTACACAAAGAACATCTTACTTCGAATAGTCAACAAAATAATCAAGATTCGGAGAAAGTTTGCACTGTACGTACCAATACGAAAAGAGTTCTTTTGCGAGTTATCCCAGTCGAACTGTATGGTCCAAGAGGTTCTCTTCAGGTACTAGCTCTTTGCGACGAGGCATCTACAGTAACGTTACTAGACGAGGTAATTGCACGAAAACTCGGACTAAACGGCATCCAAGAAACCCTATGTCTGCAGTGGACGAATGAGGAGACTTCAATAACAATGAGTAGATAGATTGGTTATATCGGATGACCCCCCTCCGTTTTTTTCTCTGGCCAATCAGAACGAAGCTCATTTTTTTGTGTCCACAAACCCCGCCCACAGACACACCTCTCGTTTTTTAATGAAGGGAGTAACTACCACCAAATATTCACGCCCCTCGTAGAACCGCCTTTTCAAATCGTAGGACTACATAGAAATGTTTTTCTTTTAAGAAAAAAATTTAATATTATGAAGAGACATTTTCAGAAGTATTCGTTAAAAATAAAATACGCCCTGTATATGCCGACACTCCGGTAGCAGACATTAAAAATGACCCTAGCCGCTGCAGGTAGCTTCCCATCGAAATAAAGTTGATGGCCATTCATAAGAATGGTGAAGACATTCTACAAAATTATGTATAATTTCCAAGAATGAGGGGTAATTCCGATGATAATTTTCATCTATGAATGAGAAGTAGATACTATTAGGTAGAGAAAAAGGGAGATGGTTGACTTTGAATATGTTGGCACGAAAAGTTATCTTTTCTGACCAAAACTCAGACTAGAGTTATTTGAATGCGAGTAAATTCCAATGTTAATTTTATACTGAAGGAGAAATGGAATTGACAATTTGAGGGATGTGGTTGGATTGTTTTAAATGTGATTCAAAACATAAAAGTATCTTATATCTTCATTAATATTAGGTAATAGGTCCGATGATATTTAATTCAAAATGAAAAATATCAACTCGAAAGAAACACATTTATTTTATACTACTCTTTCTTTGTAAAAAATAATCTAATAGTAATCTAAGTCTAGTACATGCTAAAAATAGGTGAATCCAAAAAATAGCAGGAAACTGGTGCCATTCAGGTTTTCTACCTGGCGGATCCTTGATGTCAAAAAAAGAGTAGTGTTTACTCCATAAGAACACCATTGTATTTTTTAGAAAAAGAGCCGTGTACGATTTCATGATATTCAGTTTTCTTCAGAGAACTGGAAGGTCAGAAAAATAGTCGTGTGTAATTAATTAGGTGGAAACCTTTTTGAGGCAGTTTTCGTGTTCTTTTGTCACAAGAGTTTATTTGGTCACGTGGTTTTTGTTCTAGTCTGGTAGTTAGAAGTGTATAATTATAAATAACGGGTTTCTAGATTACCGTAATATTTTCCTTCCTCGTTAGCCTGCAAGATTTCCAACTTACCATTTAGTAACTTATGTCAAGCGTCATTATTGTTGATTATCTTGATTTTGTGATGACACTCGCAAACTGGATTATTTATTGATCTATTATCTATAGACCACTCATAAAAACCACTATAATTTTCATTCAATTTCCCTATAAATCCTTCATGAGTTAACGAACATACAACTCTTAGTTTCCCCGACCTGATCGTCTTTGTTTTCAATGTTATTCATCTGTTTTTCGTCTCGTGTTTACCCGAAAGTTATGATAACTTCCTCATTTTTTTCATCTGTGACTCAAGATTCCGTCGCTAGAAGAAACAAACTGTAACAGTGTTTTATAAGAAAAATACAGAGAAAAAAATGAATAGAGCAACAGGCGGGTAGACAGGGAGGCATGCAGGCAGGCAAGCAGACAGGCATGCATGCAGGCAGACAGGCAGGAAGGCAGGCCGGCATGCAGTAGTAGATGTAAACTATCAATTCATAGTTATAAAATTACGAAGGAGGTTATGGTAGGAGAAACATTTCAAGTTTTTGATTTCAGACTAGAAACACAAATACTCAAACAGCTCATTCAGCAGAAACAGCGGTACAAGTTCCCTATATATTTTTGACGGACGAAGCTCATTCTCTTCGTGAATTTTTACCAGCGCTTATTGCCTGATCCGACAAGTCTTAGCCTGCTTTCTTTTTGTTCACTCTCGTTCCAAACACATTAGTAATTTCAGACTCCGACCGGTGTCGACAACCGGTAAGCAGATAAATTGTCTTTCTATTCGTACTCTAAAAAAGAGATAAGCCCAATGAATAGAGATGAATAGATACGCCAACATTATATAAAACAGACTTTCCAGCCCCAAGGGAAAGTTTGGTATAGACACGAGTTTCTGCCAGAAAGTCGTCATTCCTGAACGACGGTACATACATATTTCTGCTCTTGCATCTAACAAAATATTGATGGATAATTTTGTTTTTTTCAGTATTGTTCCTTCCGTCATCAGACTGTACTCTTCCGAATAACTCTCAGAAGTCTTCAGAAGGGTAATGTCAGCTAGGAATGACATGGTATCGGATATCCTAGACAAATATATTTATGAGGACTCTTTTCCACTCATGAGTGTATCAGGTTGTGATTCAAGAATACTAATTATGATGAGAAAAGAGGCAATTTCTGCACCTCATTTCCAATGAACCAGCTTTCGAATGAAAAATAAACTATATCAGTGTAGTTACTCTTTGTTTATCCTTTATCTCATGAATTGAAAGAATAAACTCTCTTTCAACAGATCTACCTAATTTCACAAGCCATTTCAGATCTGCGATATCACATACAATTTTGGCTCTCACGGTACCGCTTCTTTGATTCAACGAGATAAAATTCACTCCTCATAATATTGATATTTTCCAAATCAATTTGTAATTATTCAAAATGTGGTCTTTTCGTCATCCAACGCGGTACACCCTTACATCCAGACATCTCTCGGAGAGCTTTACTTTTCCCAAGCACGGTTGGTAACTGCTACTGAAAATGTCCGTCTAAGTATGCCAGTCACCCCATCCAATTTGGGATCGCGCCCTAGGTGCTATGGTTTTCCAATCCAACATATCCAACTACAACTGTCTTCCGAATGGGAAAAAATACCCAGAATTGTTTGCGTACACAAATTATCAATTGTTTACATATTTCAATTTTTTACCATACATCTTGTTGATATATTCAATCACAAGCATACCTAAGATCTCACTACGAAATATGCGAATCAGCTACTAAATGTTAAGTTCAACTACCAACCATATTTTCGTTTTGTTGTCTTTTCGTCAACCGGCTGCACCTTCACGAGCAACACGCAGAAATCTTCGAAAGACTTGGGCGAGCTAGGAAAGACGAGGCCCTAACCTTTCAACGTTTGATACCGTGCAAGGGGACCAGTACCCATGCAAGGATCCGAACCCACGTACTTGTAATCGAGAAGCGGTCGCTATACCATGAAGGCCTCCACGGCGCGTATACAAAAACATATTCAACTCTAAGACTTTCGAAAAGTAACAATCGATTTCTTTGACATTTTCACAAAGTAATAACTCATGCAATCAGCAACTATAGACATCAACAATATCCTTTTTTTTCACATGGTATCGGATATCCTAGACAAATATATTTATGAGGACTCTTTTCCACTCATGAGTGTATCAGGTTGTGATTCAAGAATACTAATCATGATGAGAAAAGAGGCATTTTCTGCACCTCATTTCCAATGAACCAGCTTTCGAATGAAAAATGAACTAGATCAGTGTAGTTACTCTTTGTTTATCCTTTATCTCATGAATTGAAAGAATAAACTCTCTTTCAACAGATCTACCTAATTTCACAAGCCATTTCAGATCTGCGATATCACATACAATTTTGGCTCTCACGGTACCGCTTCTTTGATTCAACGAGATAAAATTCACTCCTCATAATATTGATATTTTCCAAATCAATTTGTAATTATTCAAAAATGTGGTCTTTTCGTCATCCAACGCGGTATACCCTTACATCCAGACATCTCTCGGAGAACACCACGAAAAAACTATCTTTTCAGTATTATAAACAGTTACAGATTAAGACATCTCTTCATGATCATTTTGACAGGCCGAAGTTTAAATAGGAAATGAGCACCAATGTGCTTTTTTTCAAAAGGAAGTCGTGTTTCTCTAAAATTCCATGAGAAACCAGGAACTTGAATGTATATTTTTATCATAGAAAGGAAAAATTACGGCATGATACGGAACTAGTATGGACATGCTCAAAGAGTACGGACCAGAGTTTGGTTGTGACAAATTTGACATTATTCAGATCAATACTTTGAAGTAGATATAATGCTGCTAGTACAACTTTTTAACTAATCCATGATTATTCGATTGAATGTCCATAATCTAGATTCAGCACCCTATTACTTCCTTATACTATGTTTACTCCAGGGATCCTATATAATGTGTCGAAATAGATGTACATCAGATCTGGAATTGGTCAGTGACCATAAACTAAAAAAATGTTTATCCAGCGATCCGTATGTAAAGGTTTGAATCAATACCAAAAAACAAATTGACAACAAATACAAGCCCTATTATGATTTGGTTGACATATTTATTTATCTTAGAGATATATCCAGTGATCAATATAGCTAAGGAATGAACCATCAATTTTCCGCCGCGGCGGTGGGTTTTGATCGGAATGTGGCTGTACCAGCAAATGCTGGATACATGTTCCAGAAGCAAAATTAAGTATGATACAGCATCATATTGGGTTCAAAAGCAGATGACCCAACTACTCAAATAAAACTATATTATTTATAACCAAAATTTCGAAAAGATGAAACGATTGGACCCTTCAAAGAAAACAGGTCGGCACTGAAGTCAATGAGTACTTAGAGGAACGACATGGTCAGAAGACTTTAAATCAGTGGTGATTTTTGATGAAAATCTAGTTGTAACTGAATTGAACAAAACTGACTTATTTTTCAACAAAACCTGTACTTACAAGTTGATATATGAGGTGAACCGACGTTAATATAATACAATAATGATAATCGATCTTAAGTAATCACATGAGTATACCCCAAATGCAATGCTTGTACTGATGGTGGATGACTTCCCACTACTATTTCTCGATATTTTCAACATTGCGTTGTGAAAAACAAAAAAAAAAACGGCCCTCGTTGTTTATGCCATATAGAGAATTATCAACTTCGCTATATATGTTACGAGGGTTTTCGCCATGTGAAAGTTTTTTTATCGTGATTCTTGAATCTTCATGAGTCTTCGAACCTTTTTTTCTTTTGTTTTTCACAACGCAATGTTGAAAATATCGAGAAATAGTAGTGGGAAGTCATCCACCATCAGTACAAGCATTGCATTTGGGGTATACTCATGTGATTACTTAAGATCGATTATCATTATTGTATTATATTAACGTCGGTTCACCTCATATATCAACTTGTAAGTACAGGTTTTGTTGAAAAATAAGTCAGTTTTGTTCAATTCAGTTACAACTAGATTTTCATCAAAAATCACCACTGATTTAAAGTCTTCTGACCATGTCGTTCCTCTAAGTACTCATTGACTTCAGTGCCGACCTGTTTTCTTTGAAGGGTCCAATCGTTTCATCTTTTCGAAATTTTGGTTATAAATAATATAGTTTTATTTGAGTAGTTGGGTCATCTGCTTTTGAACCCAATATGATGCTGTATCATACTTAATTTTGCTTCTGGAACATGTATCCAGCATTTGCTGGTACAGCCACATTCCGATCAAAACCCACCGCCGCGGCGGAAAATTGATGGTTCATTCCTTAGCTATATTGATCACTGGATATATCTCTAAGATAAATAAATATGTCAACCAAATCATAATAGGGCTTGTATTTGTTGTCAATTTGTTTTTTGGTATTGATTCAAACCTTTACATACGGATCGCTGGATAAACATTTTTTTAGTTTATGGTCACTGACCAATTCCAGATCTGATGTACATCTATTTCGACACATTATATAGGATCCCTGGAGTAAACATAGTATAAGGAAGTAATAGGGTGCTGAATCTAGATTATGGACATTCAATCGAATAATCATGGATTAGTTAAAAAGTTGTACTAGCAGCATTATATCTACTTCAAAGTATTGATCTGAATAATGTCAAATTTGTCACAACCAAACTCTGGTCCGTACTCTTTGAGCATGTCCATACTAGTTCCGTATCATGCCGTAATTTTTCCTTTCTATGATAAAAATATACATTCAAGTTCCTGGTTTCTCATGGAATTTTAGAGAAACACGACTTCCTTTTGAAAAAAAGCACATTGGTGCTCATTTCCTATTTAAACTTCGGCCTGTCAAAATGATCATGAAGAGATGTCTTAATCTGTAACTGTTTATAATACTGAAAAGATAGTTTTTTCGTGGTGTTCTCCGAGAGATGTCTGGATGTAAGGGTATACCGCGTTGGATGACGAAAAGACCACATTTTTGAATAATTACAAATTGATTTGGAAAATATCAATATTATGAGGAGTGAATTTTATCTCGTTGAATCAAAGAAGCGGTACCGTGAGAGCCAAAATTGTATGTGATATCGCAGATCTGAAATGGCTTGTGAAATTAGGTAGATCTGTTGAAAGAGAGTTTATTCTTTCAATTCATGAGATAAAGGATAAACAAAGAGTAACTACACTGATCTAGTTCATTTTTCATTCGAAAGCTGGTTCATTGGAAATGAGGTGCAGAAAATGCCTCTTTTCTCATCATGATTAGTATTCTTGAATCACAACCTGATACACTCATGAGTGGAAAAGAGTCCTCATAAATATATTTGTCTAGGATATCCGATACCATGTGAAAAAAAAGGATATTGTTGATGTCTATAGTTGCTGATTGCATGAGTTATTACTTTGTGAAAATGTCAAAGAAATCGATTGTTACTTTTCGAAAGTCTTAGAGTTGAATATGTTTTTGTATACGCGCCGTGGAGGCCTTCATGGTATAGCGACCGCTTCTCGATTACAAGTACGTGGGTTCGGATCCTTGCATGGGTACTGGTCCCCTTGCACGGTATCAAACGTTGAAAGGTTAGGGCCTCGTCTTTCCTAGCTCGCCCAAGTCTTTCGAAGATTTCTGCGTGTTGCTCGTGAAGGTGCAGCCGGTTGACGAAAAGACAACAAAACGAAAATATGGTTGGTAGTTGAACTTAACATTTAGTAGCTGATTCGCATATTTCGTAGTGAGATCTTAGGTATGCTTGTGATTGAATATATCAACAAGATGTATGGTAAAAAATTGAAATATGTAAACAATTGATAATTTGTGTACGCAAACAATTCTGGGTATTTTTTCCCATTCGGAAGACAGTTGTAGTTGGATATGTTGGATTGGAAAACCATAGCACCTAGGGCGCGATCCCAAATTGGATGGGGTGACTGGCATACTTAGACGGACATTTTCAGTAGCAGTTACCAACCGTGCTTGGGAAAAGTAAAGCTCTCCGAGAGATGTCTGGATGTAAGGGTGTACCGCGTTGGATGACGAAAAGACCACATTTTGAATAATTACAAATTGATTTGGAAAATATCAATATTATGAGGAGTGAATTTTATCTCGTTGAATCAAAGAAGCGGTACCGTGAGAGCCAAAATTGTATGTGATATCGCAGATCTGAAATGGCTTGTGAAATTAGGTAGATCTGTTGAAAGAGAGTTTATTCTTTCAATTCATGAGATAAAGGATAAACAAAGAGTAACTACACTGATATAGTTTATTTTTCATTCGAAAGCTGGTTCATTGGAAATGAGGTGCAGAAATTGCCTCTTTTCTCATCATAATTAGTATTCTTGAATCACAACCTGATACACTCATGAGTGGAAAAGAGTCCTCATAAATATATTTGTCTAGGATATCCGATACCATGTCATTCCTAGCTGACATTACCCTTCTGAAGACTTCTGAGAGTTATTCGGAAGAGTACAGTCTGATGACGGAAGGAACAATACTGAAAAAAACAAAATTATCCATCAATATTTTGTTAGATGCAAGAGCAGAAATATGTATGTACCGTCGTTCAGGAATGACGACTTTCTGGCAGAAACTCGTGTCTATACCAAACTTTCCCTTGGGGCTGGAAAGTCTGTTTTATATAATGTTGGCGTATCTATTCATCTCTATTCATTGGGCTTATCTCTTTTTTAGAGTACGAATAGAAAGACAATTTATCTGCTTACCGGTTGTCGACACCGGTCGGAGTCTGAAATTACTAATGTGTTTGGAACGAGAGTGAACAAAAAGAAAGCAGGCTAAGACTTGTCGGATCAGGCAATAAGCGCTGGTAAAAATTCACGAAGAGAATGAGCTTCGTCCGTCAAAAATATATAGGGAACTTGTACCGCTGTTTCTGCTGAATGAGCTGTTTGAGTATTTGTGTTTCTAGTCTGAAATCAAAAACTTGAAATGTTTCTCCTACCATAACCTCCTTCGTAATTTTATAACTATGAATTGATAGTTTACATCTACTACTGCATGCCGGCCTGCCTTCCTGCCTGTCTGCCTGCATGCATGCCTGTCTGCTTGCCTGCCTGCATGCCTCCCTGTCTACCCGCCTGTTGCTCTATTCATTTTTTTCTCTGTATTTTTCTTATAAAACACTGTTACAGTTTGTTTCTTCTAGCGACGGAATCTTGAGTCACAGATGAAAAAAATGAGGAAGTTATCATAACTTTCGGGTAAACACGAGACGAAAAACAGATGAATAACATTGAAAACAAAGACGATCAGGTCGGGGAAACTAAGAGTTGTATGTTCGTTAACTCATGAAGGATTTATAGGGAAATTGAATGAAAATTATAGTGGTTTTTATGAGTGGTCTATAGATAATAGATCAATAAATAATCCAGTTTGCGAGTGTCATCACAAAATCAAGATAATCAACAATAATGACGCTTGACATAAGTTACTAAATGGTAAGTTGGAAATCTTGCAGGCTAACGAGGAAGGAAAATATTACGGTAATCTAGAAACCCGTTATTTATAATTATACACTTCTAACTACCAGACTAGAACAAAAACCACGTGACCAAATAAACTCTTGTGACAAAAGAACACGAAAACTGCCTCAAAAAGGTTTCCACCTAATTAATTACACACGACTATTTTTCTGACCTTCCAGTTCTCTGAAGAAAACTGAATATCATGAAATCGTACACGGCTCTTTTTCTAAAAAATACAATGGTGTTCTTATGGAGTAAACACTACTCTTTTTTTGACATCAAGGATCCGCCAGGTAGAAAACCTGAATGGCACCAGTTTCCTGCTATTTTTTGGATTCACCTATTTTTAGCATGTACTAGACTTAGATTACTATTAGATTATTTTTTACAAAGAAAGAGTAGTATAAAATAAATGTGTTTCTTTCGAGTTGATATTTTTCATTTTGAATTAAATATCATCGGACCTATTACCTAATATTAATGAAGATATAAGATACTTTTATGTTTTGAATCACATTTAAAACAATCCAACCACATCCCTCAAATTGTCAATTCCATTTCTCCTTCAGTATAAAATTAACATTGGAATTTACTCGCATTCAAATAACTCTAGTCTGAGTTTTGGTCAGAAAAGATAACTTTTCGTGCCAACATATTCAAAGTCAACCATCTCCCTTTTTCTCTACCTAATAGTATCTACTTCTCATTCATAGATGAAAATTATCATCGGAATTACCCCTCATTCTTGGAAATTATACATAATTTTGTAGAATGTCTTCACCATTCTTATGAATGGCCATCAACTTTATTTCGATGGGAAGCTACCTGCAGCGGCTAGGGTCATTTTTAATGTCTGCTACCGGAGTGTCGGCATATACAGGGCGTATTTTATTTTTAACGAATACTTCTGAAAATGTCTCTTCATAATATTAAATTTTTTTCTTAAAAGAAAAACATTTCTATGTAGTCCTACGATTTGAAAAGGCGGTTCTACGAGGGGCGTGAATATTTGGTGGTAGTTACTCCCTTCATTAAAAAACGAGAGGTGTGTCTGTGGGCGGGGTTTGTGGACACAAAAAAATGAGCTTCGTTCTGATTGGCCAGAGAAAAAAACGGAGGGGGGTCATCCGATATAACCAATCTATCTACTACAATGAATTCTTTGAAAACCGATGTAAAAATATCGAAGGTGAATGATGGGCATTGTTTCATCATGAAAGGCATTCGGACAGTTAATAATTTGTCACTACCAGCTCAAAGTGTCAAAATGACAGAGTGGCGAAATATGTCACATTTAAGGAATCTACCTATTCGAGATATCTGTGACGAAAAACCCGTTCTTCTCATTGGCCAGGACAATATTGACATAATTGTTGCTCGTCAAATACGGAGTGGCCCAGAAAATTCTCCAATTGCAAGCAGATGCAAACTAGGATGGGCGATTCATGGTCCAAGCCAACAAAATGAAGGTGATAAAGACATTTTTAAGCCACATCGTACCATGCATATTTGTGAAAAAGAAGACCCTGATAAAGACTTACAAGAGATGGTTAAAAAGTCCTATTCCACTGAAAATTTCGGCGTATTAGCTACAACAGATCGTTTGAGCCGAGAAAACACCAGAGCACTGAAGATTATGGAAGATACAATAAGGAAAGTTGGTGATAGATATGAAATTGGTCTTCTTTGGAAGTCAGACAATACTAAACTTCCACATAGTAGAATTACAGCCATGCAGAGATTATACTGCACTGAAAGAAGATGTCAAAAAAATACTGAATTAGGAAAAGAGTACTGCCAGAAAATCAAGATGTATGAAGAGAAAAATTACATCAGAAAGTTGAGCCCAGAGGAAGCCAAGGTGAAAAGCTACCGAACGTGGTATCTCCCACACTTTGCAGTTTCAAATCCGAGTAAAAAGAAAATGCGTCTAGTGTTCGATGCTGCAGCCAAGTCGAACGGCGTGAGCTTGAATGATGCACTTTCTTCAGGTCCAGATCTACTTCAGTCCTTAGTAGCTATCTTGTGGAAGTTCAGGCAATACCGGTTCGGATTTTGTGGAGACGCCAAGGAAATGTTCCACCAAGTGAGAATTCGTAAAGAAGATAGGGAAGCGCAACGTTTTCTTTGGCGAGACCTAGAATACGACAGAGATCCAGATGTTTATGAGATGTTGGTGATGACATTTGGCGCAACATGCTCCCCTGTATGTGCCCAGTATGTTAAAAATTATCATGCCGATAGAAATGTATCAGATCCCTATCTGAAAGATGCGATCCTGAAGAAATTCTACGTCGACGATTACTTGGATTCCAAAGCCACCGAAGAAGAAGCTGCTGAAACTATTTCTGCGATTTGTGATGTGATGAAATCTGCAGGTTTCGAAATTGTGAACTGGATGACAAATTCAACACTGATTCAGAGAGATGCGCCAGAGGATATACTTGCTCAAAAGCACATAAACGATGGCTCTTCCCTCCATAGAGTGCTGGGATTATGGTGGGTCACACAAAATGATCAATTTCAGTTCAAGGTGAACATCAAAGCAGACATTTCCACCGCATCTGTAACTAAAAGAGAAGTCCTGAAAACTGTCTCTGTACGATCCTCTTGGTCTGATTTCCAGTTTCACTATCAAAGCGAAGATTTTCATGCAAGAAGTTTGGCGATCTGGAATAGACTGGGACGAAAATTTGAATGAAAATCTCTCGAAAACTTGGAACAAATGGATGCACGAGTTACCGAAAATAAGCACCATCAGGATTCCAAGATGTTATAGCCTAAATATACCGACTGCTACAAAAATTGAACTGCATACCTTTTGCGACAGTAGTGAGAAGGCCTTTGCAGCAGTTTTCTTCCTCAGAGTGCTGAGAACAACTGAAGAAGCAGATCTTTCACTAGTATCATCCAAAGCACGAGTTGCACCACTGAAACCATTATCCATACCAAGATTAGAACTCCAGGGTGCTGTGATGGCAAGCAGATTGGCACAATCTATAAAAGCTGAACTAGAAATACCTATACATCAGCTTTTCTTCTGGTCAGACTCCAGATGTGTACTTTCTTGGATAAAAGGTGATGTTAGACAGTTCAAGCAGTTTGTTTCTCACAGAATCGGGGAAATACAAGAAAGGACAAACCCTGAAGATTGGAGATGGGTTCCTACTGCCCTCAATCCAGCTGACGAAGCAACCAGACCTAACTTCGATCCGAATAAAAAAATAATACCAGACTTATGGATACACGGACCAGAATTTTTGAAAAGATGTGAAACGTTTTGGCCGAAAGAAGATTATGCTACATCATCGAAAGACATGGATGAAACTGAAATGAAGACTGAGTATGCTGTTTGCTTGATATAATCTGAAAAGAAAGTTCCTCTACCTGATATAAAAAAATTCTCGCAATATTTGAAACTTGTCAGAAGTACGGCGTGGTGCCAGAGATTCCTGAAGAAACTTTTGCATAGAGAAAATCGACTACACTTTCAGAAGGAGCTATCAGTGCAAGAACTTGAGGAAGCTGAGAATTTATGGGTTAGACAATGCCAGTATGAAAGTTTTCACGATGAAATGCTGAGTTTAAAAAATGGAAAGGACATAGACAAACGAAGCAGACTCCGCAATCTCAATCCTGAACTGAATAATGGAATTATAGTACTCCGTGGAAGAACACATTTGGCCAGATCCCTTAGAGATAATACGAAAGAACCAATCATTTTAGACCCAAAGCATGATTTTACAAAATTACTTATCAGACATTACCATAAAGATTTCGACACAGAGGAATGGAACTAATTTTGAATGAACTTAGACAAAAATATTGGGTGATCAATGGCCGAGCAGCAGTCAAATCAGCTTTTGCCAAATGTCAGTACTGCAAGAATCAAAGAGCCAAACCTATACCACAACTGATGGGACAATTACCCCAAGAGAGACTGAACCGAGAGGTGAGACCATTTGTTAATGTTGGAATGGATTATTTCGGACCAATCTATGTTAAAATTGGAAGACGGAGAGAGAAACGATGGGGAGTTATTTTTACTTGCCTATCAATACGAGCAATACATTTAGAAGTGGCGCATTCTCTGAATAGTGAGTCAGCTGTCATGGCTATATTGAGAATGATAGCAAAAAGAGGGCAACCGAAGGTGATTTGTTGCGATAATGGAACCAATCTTGTAGCTGCCAACAAAGAAATAAATAAAGCGCTTCAGGAACTAGATACAGAAGCTATTGTGGATGAGATGTCGTCTAGAGGTATCCAGTTTAAATTTAATGCACCGGGTGCTCCAAACATGGGAGGAGCCTGGGAGCGGTTGATAGGTTCCGTCAAGAGGATTATATCAAAAGATCTGCATGACCAATCACTCCGAGATGAAACTCTTCAAACGTTTTTCGCGGAAGCTGAACACATTGTGAATTCGAGGCCCCTGACACGGGTATCAAGTGATCCAATGGACTTAGAAGCGCTCACACCCAAACACTTCCTTCTTGGATCAGCAACAGGAGATAGTTCACTTATACGACTTGATCCAGATTCCCCCTGTTTACGAAGAGAGTGGAAAAAGTCTCAGATGTTACTGGAAAATTTTTGGAATCGATGGGCGAAAGAATATCTGCCTACATTAACGAAAAGACCTAAATGGAATAAAGATCAACAGCCAATTCGAATCAACGACGTTGTCATACTAGTCGATAACACTATGCCACGTTATTCCTGGAAGTTGGGAATAATTACTGCTGTCTATCCGGGACCTGATGGGAGAGTACGTGTGGTGGATGTAAGAACTTCGACTGCTGAGTACCGCAGACCAATTACGAAGATATGTAGGCTAGATCTAGAACAAAACTAATTTGTCTAGCAGGGGGGAGAAAATGTTAACACTTATTACTTATTGTTTGAAAATATATCTACTCATGTTTATTGTTAATACTTAGAGACCTTGTATATTGATAAAAAAAAAGAAAAAAAAAGTAAGTCAAGTTATATTTGAGAGAAACGTCATTAAAACTTTTGTAAAGACTAAAGTTCAGTTTTATTGGCAAGTTTAGACTTTCAATTAACGAAGTAGAAACATATATTTTATAGCTTGCTAAATCCTACAAAAACACAAAACTTTTTTTAGCGCCCTTTATCGCCGAACCTTTAGGTATTACGTAGTTACGTTAATAGGAGATGACTTCAGCTCTCTGTTTAGGACGAAGTCATGATTGAATCCTGGAGAAGAGTATATTCAAATTGAATGGAGCCTTCCTTGTGTGAAACACTATGTTTTTTATTTGCATTTTGTTTTGAGATATCAACTTCCATTCTGATCGATCATCAATAATAATTTACATAATGAACTCATAGTCTCGAAGGCGAATTCTTTCACCTAAAAATTGATTATATTGGAATCTACCCTGCAGAATTTTTTTTTCATTGATTATAAATAATATGTAAATGTTTTTCATTCATCTGAATTCACTCAAAAATATTAAAATTCGTGATTTGGAGTAATTACATGTATACAGGGTGTCCGGTAAACCTTGTACAATATTGAAACCGGTGATAGACCAGGTCATGACTGTTCAGAATATCGGAATTTCACCTCAGTAAAAATATCACCGTTTTCGAGATCATGGGCATTTTTAGAATTTCTGGAAAATCGCTACCTCACCTTAGATTTTTGAGTGCCATGTATACTAATTGAGACAAATTCAAATATCTTTGCTGCTGAAGATTACTGATGAGTGATGCTTTTAGACGTACAGAACAGTTTTTCAGAAAGTAAAAAAGAAATGACAAGAAATGAGGGTAAAATGACAGATTTGAGTTTCATCAATTTTTTTAAAAAAAGTTTGACATTATTGTTATTGTCTGAAAGAAACATAACCAGTTGGTAGTGGACATTCATTTCAAAAGAATGCTCATTTTGTCCAGACTCTGCCATGGAATTAAACAAACTATAATTATTTTTGGAGGAAGTGATTTCCATTGAATTAGGCGTGGTTTTATTCTAGGCTTCCTTCAATTTTTATACTTACGCCCAAAAATTATTTTATTTTGATTATTAATAATATAGAATGGACTGCTTGGTAGCATTAAATAGTATGTCAATAAAATTAACTTTTCGTGTAATTAAGCCTAATAAACTTATCGAAATGAAATGTCGATTATCCGACATGGCACCGATTAAAACGATTTCTTGTGAAAAATGTCACAATTGTCCAACATCCAGATTCCAACGAAGATTCAGAGACCGACAGATATACAGGGTGTAATCTATAAGTGCAAAATTTTTTAGGAGGTGAATCCTTGTCGAAAATTAAAAACTTTTCTAACTCCTGTGTTGTGTCCTTAGAAGCAATAGTTTCCTGATGGAAAAATAAAATATAGCATTGTGCATGAACGGATCTTCTGTAAAAAAATTGAAAAAATCTAGGTGGATGTCACATTTTGTTTGAACGACTTGTGACTTTTTTTTATTCCGCTGTTTCATTCAGTGGTATTTATTCCTTTCTCATGCCGTTCACACTTTATACTCCCCGAGAATATGCGCATATGCACTTCATTTATGGTGAATGTGAAGGTAGTGCTACTGCTGCAGCAGCGCTTTATGCAGAACGATATCCGATTGCACAATGCCGCTCATAAAATCGCTGATTTGGGGGCTATAACCTATAACGCATTTGAAAAGGTTCTTCTTGAAAAGATGTCGTCTCTGCGTACGAGTGGATGGAAAATAACATTTTTGTAATATTATTCAGTGCGATGTTGAATAATCGTTATTGTGGTTTATAGTGTGTGTTGATTCAAAAAAACGTATTAATTAATATTTACTTCTTTACATCTCATTGAATGCTTCCTAGCAGTTGATTCGTAATAACGATAATAACATAATAATAATAATAATAACGTAATAACATAATTATTTGATCATTTCATCTTGATATGATAAAAATAAAAGACATTACTGACAAAGTCTACTGGAGTTGATTTTCGCTCAGAATAACATCACACTCTAATATAATCGAAATTCTACTCCTACCAAAAATAACTATCGTATGTTTTATACTATGGTAGAGTCTGAACAAAATGGGCATTCTTTTGTAATGAATATCCACTTCCACTTAGTTATGTTTTTTCAAACAATAATGTCAAACTATCGTTAAAAAAATTGGTGAAATTCAAATCTGGCATTTTACCCTCATTTCTTGAAAAATTGTATAGCTTTCGGAAAAACTGTTTTATACGTCTGAAAGCATCACTCATCAGTAATCTTCAGCAGCAAAGATATTTGAATTGGTCTCAATTTGCACTCAAAAATCCAAGGTGAGGTAGTGATTTTCCAGAAATTTAAAAATGCTCATTATCTCGAAAACAGTGAGATTTTTACTCAGGTGAAATTCCAATATTCTGAACAGTCATGACCTGGTCTATCACCAGTTTCAATATTGTACAAGGTTTACCGGACACCCTGTATATAATATGGACACTTCCTTATTCCTAACAAGTAAGTAAGTAGACGAATCCATTCACTGAAGAATTGAGTATATTGTTGACAACCCTGTAGAAAAACAGTGGCGTTTTTTTATTCCGTAATGTGGAAAAATATTTCTCGCGAATTTCAGGAATACTCAGTCTGACACAATATTGAATATAAATGAGATATTCATATTTTTTGTTCAGCTGAATTTCTCCAAAAATCACAAAATTCATGATTTGCGCCCTCTATCGCCGAATCTAGTCATACGATCGAGTTGGGCCAGTGGGGACTTTTACTCAGAATGGCACCACTTTCTTTTCTGTAGAACCATCTCTATGAAGAGCTGCAATCCAACTTGCCCGTCTCTCTTTCCTTTTAGCTACTATCTGCCTCCCTTAGAATGTATTTAAGGAAATGGGAAAAATGTTATGTCTTCATTTCGATGATCGGTTACTACAACCCACAACAGCAGGTTTTACTAATCAAACCCAAAAAAGAAACTTATTATGATATGTGATTCATGTGACAACGTATCTTTTAACTAGAAATTCCCTGTTAATAACACCTCTACAGACTCATAAACTCACTTCACAGTATTCACAATGAACCAATAATCAAAATGGTATCGATAAAAATGTCTTCAAATGCTAAGTTTTCCAGAAAATTTAGTAAAAAGATAAATACAGTCTTATGGGAAATGGCTTTGTTTGTCACAAGACTTTTTCCCATAAAATGTGTGCGTGGTCCTTTAAAAAAAATTAACTCTGGAATGAAGCAGATCTTTCTAGAAGAATTTTACCATCATCGACAATACCTGGTTGTCACAATTGAATTCTTACCTAATTCCATATACAATCGGGTTGTAGACGGCGTTAGCCTTGGCAAAAAGTGAGCACCAAATCGTAGCCAGTGGGCTAATTTTCGAGTTACCGAAGATTCCGGTGAAGTTCGTGACCAAGTAGGGCGTCCATGCCATAAACCACAGGGTGATGGTCATCAGGGCGATCTTGGCTAATTTACATTCCGCACTGGTTTGGGAAGCTTCTGAAGATCTCAGAGAAGCCACATTCATTTTCTTTGCCTGGTCGCGCATGGATTTTTCGTGAGCTGCTACAGCCTAAAACCAAGGTAGATCTTTAGATTCCGAAGAATTTCAAAATCATCACAAGACGAAATGAATGACTGGAAAATTTTATTTGTGAATGAGGTCACCTAAATAACAATTTTCCGAAATGAAATTTTTTTTCCGAAGCATAATTATGTTTGAGAAAATTTATAATCAGAACGCTCAATTTTCGCTTATAATGTATATACATATACAGGGTATTCCACATTTGATGGCCTATTAGACGTTTCTGGAGAACGGAAAGATGGATCATTTCAAAAATTTGTGGGCATGAATAATTAAACATGTTCTACCCGTCTAAAATGTTTTCGTCAATACAGTGTTGCCACTTGTATCAGAAAGTAGTAGACACTTTGTTATTTTAAATAGAACACCCCGTATATTACATCATTTTTGGAATCCTTATAAGATTCCTCACAACTTTTCCAGATAATTTCCTATACCTATATGTGACGGTTTTCGAGATAAAAATTATTTTGTCAAATTTTTGTGTAAAACCTGACCATTGAAAAATAACTTTTTTTCACAATGCAAATTGAAAAAATATTTCAATTTGGGTCATAGCTGCATAACACCATTAAGTATTCTGGCGAAGAACTGGATCTCAGTTTCAGCATACAGTGAGGCTCAGAAGTAAGTTCCTTTCATGACAATGATTGAAACTCAGTTTTTTCAAATGAAACACCCTATATACTATCTAATTTTTAAACACAACTAACCATTTTGAATAAGTTTCATCGACTATGTCCTATATCTATCTCCTACCGTTTATGAGATATTGATGATTTTATGATTTTTGAGGTCTGTGCAAGTATACAATTTCAAGTATAAATTGTGGAAAATCTATCGAATAACAGATAAAACCTTCATCTTTTTTGAAAAAGGTGTAATTGAATACATGAATGAACTTTCCTTCATACTGGGTGTACGATAAATATGGTTATGTTGACAGTTTAAAGAATGAAAAATCAAATTGATTAAATTAATTCGACACAAGAGATAATATTACAAAATTCACTTAGCAATAATTAAAACACATTTGATTCTGATAAACAAAAATTCAGTAGCTTATATGCTTGAAATGCTGACCATTCACTTGCAAACATTGATCGACGTTATTACATGATCAGTCGTGGCTCTGCGGATTTCCGATGGGTCGATTTCTCCGAAAGCACATCTTACCCTGTTTTCCAGTTCCTGTATTTTATTCACAGGTGTTCAATAAACCTTTTCTTTTATTTTTCACTAGACATGAAAATCTGAGGGAGTGAGATCTGGTGACCGCGGCGGCCAAATCCAAGGACCCAAACGTCGTATCCACCGATCTTCGAACAAATTATTGAGTTCGTTGCTCATTTCACGTGTACAATGTCCAGGAGCCCCATCCAACTGATACCAACAATTGTAATATAAATTCAGAGGTAAATTGTCCAGGAATTCACTCACAGTTGTCCTCAGAATATCCAAATATTTTTCAGAATTCAACTTTTCCTCATAAATGCAAATTGAAACTTTATCATCCATAAGCATACAAAACACATTGAAACTAAATTTTTGTTAAAATCCTCTTTCTCTAATGAAATGGGGATTTTCTGAGGCCCAGAAATGATTACTCCGGCAATTGAATATTCCCTCACGTGAGAATTGTGATTCATCGGTCCAAATAATTTTTTTCAAATAGTTGGGATCTTCGTATGTCCATGTCAGTAACATCTCGCAAAATTCTACAGGTTTTGGTGGCCTTGTAGACTGATGAATTTATAACCGTGCATATTATGTTATTTTAAAATTCTCCATATGGAAGTTCGAGAAATTCCCAAATCCACCGCAGCACTAGTAATAGATGCATGAGGATAAGCATGAAAATACCCCAGAACATTGATTTCATTATCCATGTCACCAGTCACCTGATTCATTTTATTTCTTGAGGCGTGAACTTTTCCGAAGTTGAGATAATTTCATTATATTCTTCTGAAGTTCCGTTCGTTCATTGTTGGTAAATTTTGATATAACTCATTAAATCTTCTACAGGTCCTCAATATGATTTTAATGCACTCGCCACGAATATAAAACAAATTCAGGATATCAGAGTTTGAATAATTACTTTCCATTTTCACTTCACCACTCTGGTATGACACTATTATTTTTGTTGAAATTCAGTAGTGAAATCCAGAATACATTCATCAGGCTGCAAACTTTGCATAGATACGATCAACTGAAACGTGTAGAATTTAGCAAAATGCTATTAAAATCGACATACGGAGAGGTAATAAAAGGAGTGGTGAGGGAGTGTTCAATCGTCGGAATAATCATTTCTGGATAACAGAAATTGTATGCTTATGGCTGAAATTTTCAATTTGCATTTATGGAGAAAAGTTGAATTCCGCAAAATATTTGGATATTCTGAGAACAACTCTTGGTGAATTCTTGGACAATTTACCTTTGAACTTATATTATAATTGTTGGCATCAGTTGGATGAGGCTCCTGGACATCGTACACGTGAAGTGAGCAGAGAACTCACTAATTTGTTCGAACATTGGTGGATACGACGTTTGGGTCCTTCGATTTGGCCGCCGCGGTCACTAGATCTCACCCCCCTAGATTTTCATGTCTGGTGAAAAATAAAAGGAAAGGTTTATTGAACACCTGTGAATAAAATACAGGAACTGGAAAACAGGGTAAGATGTGCTTTCGGAGAAATCGACCCATCGAAAATCCGCAGAGCCACGACTGATCATGTAATAACGTCGATCCATCAATGTTTGCAAGTGGATGGTAAGCATTTCAAGCATATAAGCTACTGAATTTTTGTTTTTCAATATCAAATAATTATTGCTAAGTGAATTTTGTAGTATTATCTCTTGTGTAGAATGAATTTAATCAATTTAATGTTTCATTCTTTAAACTGTCAACATAACCATATTTATCGTACACCCAGTATGAAGGAAAGTTCATGTATTCATTTACACCTTTTTCAAAAAAGATGAAGGTCTTATTTGTTATTTGGTAGATTTTCCACAATTTATACTTGAAATTATATACTTGCACAGACCTCAAAAATCATAAAATCATCAATATCTCATAAACGGTAAGAGATAGGTATAGGACATAGTCGATTAAACTATTTCAAACTGGTTAGTTGAATTTAAAAATTAGATAGTATACAGGGTGTTCTATTTGAAAAAACTGAGTTTCAATCATTTTCATGAGTCCCCGAAAGGAACTTACTTCTGAGCCTCCCTGTATGCTGAAACTGAGATCCAGTTCTTCACCAGAATACTTAATGGTGTTATGCAGCTATGACCCAAATTGAAATAATTTTTCAATTTGCATTGTGAAAAAAAAGTAATTTTTCAAAGGTCAGGTTTTACAAAAAAATTTTACAAAATAATTTGTATCTCGAAAACCGTCACATATAGGTATAGGGAATTATCTGGGAAAGTTATAAGGAATCTTATAAGTATTCCAAAAGTGATGTAATATACGCGGTGTTCTATTTAAAATAAAAAAGTATCTACTACTTTCTGATACAAGTGGCAACACTGTATTGACGAAAACATTTTAGACGGGTAGAGCATGTTTAAGTATCCATGCCCACAAATTTTTGAAATGATCCATCGTTCTGTTCTCCAGAAACGTCTAATAGGCCATTGAATGTGGAATACCCTGTATATACGCGTTTCTTTCTATACAATTTTTTATTAAAAACGAAAATAAACTATACCATGAGAAAGTTCAGATTTCCTAATTCAAAATAAAGTATTTGAAATTCCAATTTAGGATCTCGCAAGTACGTATCAGATTATAATGTAATGGGCCCTCACGCGGCTGACGTGCGTAGTATGCTTAAGTTCCTAAATGATTTTTTTGCGGACAAACTATAACTCTGACAAAAAAGGTGCAAAATGTCTTTTTGGTAGAAAACAAATCTCCCTAAAAGAAGCTATTTTTTATTTACCATTATATTCATCCCAGCCCAAAATATTCTAGGATTTTGAATGTAAAAATATTTTTCGAATTTTTTTTTTTTGGCTTTTGGAAATCGATTGACCAATGAACTTTTTCTTATATCAACCAATATAATCTGAAGTGATTTTTTAAAAAATCAGCGAGATTGCTAATTACTTGTTCTCGTGATATCCGCCAACAGGACTATTAAACAAATGGAACTAAAATCGGTATCACACTTTTTAATTATAGGAACTCAAGTGTCGCTATTAATCCAGGAGGGACTGATAATAACTGCGGAAGCACCATTTACTTTGATTTCGCATGGCAAGTATATAAAGTAGAAAACAAAAAACTAGCCGACTAGTTTACTTGATGCCACATATTCACAAATTAGATATCAAAATTTTAACGTTGATATTTTAGCACTTGCCAGGAAGTGCATACTTTTATTTGAAACTATTAAGGGGCCCAAAATACTTCCGTGAGATACACCTGAAGTAGTTTTTTTTTCAATAATATCAAAAAAAAATCTGAATACGAGCTTTCAGATAGCTCATCCAATAATATTTTTTCGATTCCGATGAATTTTAGTCATCGTGATTATATTGACCTTTCAAATCAATGTCGCAATATAAAATTAGATATACACTGGGTCGGACCTTGTATGTCAAGTATATTAGAATGTTTCACCATCATATCTTTGCTAATGAAAATTATAGGTATCTATTGATGATTCAGAAATAAATAGATACTGTCCCTGTAAGTGTAAAATGCTCTACTATTTGACTTTAATTGAAACTAAGAACTGAATATTTGGGAGTCGCGATAGTTTTTATTCAATAGGCTCATATCAATGTGAAATTAATGCTTTTTGAACTACTAGGCATTATGATACAGTGACTGTCAGAAAGAACGTATCAAATGGTAATTTTTTATCAATAACTTTTGACAAATATCGATAGGTGCAGTCGCTTCTGCATCAAAACAAAACCCCTAAAGACGTTGTACAGTTTAAAACTGTTTAAAAAAAGAAAAGTTGCTCAAAACGACATTTTATAACTATGTATAAGTTTTGAAACAAATCAGAGACAAAAAAATGAATATAAATGTTTTGCCATTAAAAAATGTAATTTGGAAAATATATTTCTTACTAATAAACTCATTGTTGAAGCCAACAGTAATATTTTGAATGATATTTTGTAAAGATACGCAAGCTATTTCTATTTTATTCGGAGAAAATTTGAAATCTGTGAATCTGCCATGTGTTCAGGACATTGTAATATAGATCTTGTTTATCAGTGATAAAGGTCCAAGTATCACACAATTTTAATTTGAATTTTTCATTAGATTGAAGAAATTATTTAATTTTTAACATAATTATAAACCAGAAAATTCGATACATTCTCGAAAAGTTGTAATTATTCATTACTCGACATGTCTACGCTGAAGTTCAATACAAATATTCATTCTTGATTTCATTTCTCTGGACATATTTCGCAGCATTTATGGCGTTATATTATTAATACATTGTCGTATTATTTCTTTTAAATGGTCGATATTATGAAATAACCGATGTTTATAAACCTCTCTTTTAAGGTACCCACAAAGATCGAATTGCGTCAAATCTGGGGATCTTGCAGGCCATGGGTTTTCTGAAAATCGTCCTATCCATTTATGAGGAAAGTGTTCGATAAACCACGCTCTCTGACTTCAAAAGTACTTTGTATAGGAGCTCCGCCTTGTTGGAAGAAAATTTCATTTCTTGTCTGCAGCGGTGATCCATGTAAAGAAGTAAAAAACTCGTTATTTAAAATAATTTCATGAATTAGGGTTGCCCCAAAAAAGTAAGGGCCAACGATTAAAGTATCTAATATGCCGCACCAAACACTAATTTTGAAGGAAAATTTACTTTTTGCCTTCATCTTCCAATTTGAGTTCTCATCTACCCACCATCTACAGTTATTCTGGGATCTGACAGTGTGCCGTTTGATGTAAAAGTAGACTCATATGTTTCTACGAAAATTTTTATACAATTCAATCATGCATTGGAACATCAATGAAAACTCTAAGCGGTCATCGAAATCTCGAAATTAGAGGAAGGTGCGGATGAATTTGGTTTTGTATGCATAAAAATTATTATTCTTCAAAATTCTTCTAACGGATTTTTCAGATATACCAGTTTGTTTCAGCCTCTCCGATATTGCCATCATGCCATTAGTGGATTTTCTGAAAACATTGAAATTTTCTAACGATTTTCAACACTGTCTGTATCTTTAAATTTATTTAAAATACGCAACACAGTAGATTCATGGATATTCTTAAAAACTGCTGCTTCTCTGCAACAATGAAAAGGCTCGCCACATACTAAGAGGAGCTCAATTTTTTCTTGCAAGCTTTTCTTGAGTCATCTCTAATTATTGTTAACGCACAACAAAATGTAATATAACGAAAAAAAACTATACAAGAAAGACAATAGAAATATGTGGATAAATAATAACACTACGAAATCGTTTGACAACTCCTAATGACAAAGTAGCATTATTAGTCGATTGCTTCATGGCCTCTTCGATGATGAGGAAATCTGTCGATGCACGCATCAACAATGATAATTTGGCAAGTATATGTATGATTCCAACAATTTGCCAAAAATCAATTTATTTTTTGTTCTAATGAAACATTCAAATTAAAATTGTGTAGATACATGGTTCTTTATTAATAAAATTAATAAACAGTATCGGGATTATAATGTCCTTAAGATATTTCAGTGAGCTCTTATGAAGCAGCTGAACACATGGCAATTTTACAGATTTCAAATTTTCTCCTAATAAAATAGAAATAGCTTGCGAATCATCACAAAACATTGTTTAAAATATTAGTATTGGCTTTACCAATGAGTTTCTTCGACAGAAATTTATGTTTCCCAATAGAATATTTTTGTGGCAAAAAAATAGATTTTTATTTCTTTATGTCAGATTTTTTTTCAAAACTTAAAATAAAAAAAAAAATATCATTCTGAACAACTTTTCCGAATAACATTTTCCGATATTTTTTCAAACAAATATGTTTTGAGAAATTATTTTTAAATTTTCCTCCAAACGCGAAAAAACTAACGGCACTGTACAACGTCTTTAGGGGTTTTCTTTGATGCAGAAGCAATTGCACGTATCGATATTCGTCAAAATTCATTAATAAAATAATTTCTCATACGATGCGTAGTTTCAGCCGGTCACTGTATACCGGGTGGCTACGGAAGTATTGCCTACGGAATATCTCAGTTATTGTATGAAGTAGGTTTGTGAAATTTGGAGCGTCGATATAATGACATAAGAGCTAGAATTTGAGCATATTGACATGTCGAAGTTAACTTCCGGTCTGACCGGAAGTAACATCAACTTTCTTATTTTAAATGGAAACCCTATTTTTTTTTCTTTTCGCTTTATTCAGCATTCAATTCCCTTTCTAATGACATATCACAAGTTGGTATCTAACCAGAAACTAGATCAGAAAAAAATTCTTATTGAAATTCACCTAGTAGGCCGTGGAAGCAAAATGAAAGCCAAAAATTGAAAAGTTGGCTATGGAAACCATACGTCACTTGATAACAGTTGCTACTACTGTGATATTTTATTTTCATTCGTCGGCGTTGTAAAAAGCCGCCAAAAAAAATATTGGAAAAATTGGGAAAAAAACAATACTCTGTAGGTCCATAACTTAAATAGAAACATACAACTTTTTCTTGCCTGTACTATTCAGCATAACCATTCCTTTCTAATGATATAATAGAAAGTAATTTTTTGAAATGAAATACCAAAAAATCCAATTATTATACTTCAAATAACGAAAAAACAGATTTATCGAAAAAAAAAATTCAAATTGATAGGATTAAAGATGAAATAAATTCAAAACAAATGTTCGAAATGCATTGACTCTGGTGATATTTTCATGTAAAACGTTTCTCAACATTTGGGGCGTGATATCTTGGAAAGCTCTACGAATTTTTACTTCTAGCTCATGTAGAGTTGTAGGCTGTGTGGAATACACCCTAATTTTAAGATGCCCCCATAGAAAAAATTCGCACGGAGTAAGATCAGGTGACCTTGGTGGCCACCTGACTGGACCATGGGTTGTTATAAGTCTCTCTTGAAAGCGATTTTGAAGATAATTTCTCGCTATTCTTGAATTATGCGGAGGGGCCCCATCTTGCTGGAAGTACATTCTCTCAGTTATTTCCGCTGGTAGGTTGTTAATGAATTCCGAAATTTCATTCGTTAAAAAATTAAAGTATCTCTCTCCGGTTAGTTGGCCTTGAAAAAGAATGGGGCCAACAATATGATTTCCAACTATTCCTGCCCAAACATTCACACCAAATCTCTCCTGGAAGCCGCCTTGTCGAAACCGGTGCTCGTTTGCTATCGCCCAGTACCTGGAACAAAAGACCGTTCACACTTTTAGCACTTTACACTTCGACTATTGACAATAATCCAAATAAAGTACAGTACCTACCTTGTATTATTCCTGTTAAATAATCCATTGTTGGTAAATCTTGACTCGTCCGTAAACAAGATATAATAGTTAAATAGGTGATTCTCAGCATTTTGTCGAAGAAACCAATTACAATATTCCAGGCGCCTTTTACCGTCATTTTCATACAAATGTTGATGCAACTGATACTTGAAGGATTTCTATCGATGTTTTTTCAAAATTTTCCTAGCAGAGTCTTTACTTATAGCTAATTCGGCGCCAATCTGCCTTGAGGAAATTGTGCTATCATATTGTACTAAAGCTAATACATTAATTTCAGTTTCCTCATTAATAACAAATGCTTCTTGGTCTTCGTGAACATCAGGCTCAGTTCTTAATTTTTCTTCAAGCCACTGGAAATACCTTCTTGACGGTTGCTGCCTCCCTGGATATCGCTCTAAATACAATCGTTCAGCGGCATAAGAATTTTTTAAACATTCACCATAAATGAGAAGCATGTCAATTTGTTCGGTTCGTGAATAATGGGGCATTTTTTTAATATTCCACTAACTGATTTCGATTTCCAAACCCTTTTAAAATGGCAGAATCAAAAACACTACTTCGAACGTCAAAATAATATGGATAGCAGCGTTCGTGACAGCTCTCATTTCTTTTTTGTTTCATTCCAAAATACATCTTAATCAGCCTACTTGTTAATATTTTGGTTCGAATGATTATTGCAATGGAATGATTATTCTGAATAGCACAAACATCGTCCATAGGTAGATATTAGAATATCTATGGACGATGGCACAGACCAAGTACGTTTATGTTCCTATTTAACCTAGAACCTACAGGATATAATTTATCATTCCACATTATTTTTAATTTTATTTTTGCGTATGGCGATAATCTGTTTTGTTATTTGAAGAATAATAATTGGATTTTTCGGTATCTCAGTTCAAAAAATTATTTTCTATTATATCATTAGAAAGGAATGGTTATGCTGAATAGTGCAGGCAAGAAAAAGTTGTATGTTCCTATTTAAGTTATGGACCTACAGAGTATTGTTTTTTTCTCAATTTTTCCAATATTTTTTTTGGCGGCTTTTTATAACGCCGACGAATGAAAATAAAATATCACAGTAGTAGCAACTGTTATCAAGTGACGTATGGTTTCCATAGCCAACTTTTCAATTCTTGGCTTTCATTTTGCTTCCACGGCCTACTCGGTGAATTTCAATAAGAATTTTTTTCTGATCTAGTTTCTGGTAAACTACCAACTTGTGATAGGTCATTAGAAAGGGAATTGAATGCTGAATAAAGCAAAAAGAAAAAAAATAGGGTTTCCATTTAAAATAAGAAAGTTGATGTTACTTCCGGTCAGACCGGAAGTTAACTTCGACATGTCAATATGCTCAAATTCTAGCTCTTATGTCATTATATCGACGCTCCAAATTTCACAAGTCTACCTCATACAATAACTGAGATATTCCGTAGGCAATACTTCCGTAGCCACCCGGTATAGTGCATGTCAATAAGTTTTTACACATTTAAGAAAAAAATGTCTTTAAAAAAGTTGGTGCATTGCAAAAAATTTCCATTCTAAATTTCCAAACGATATATAAGGGTGAACAAAAAGATGGAATTTCAAGAGTAAAGTACATTTTTCTCGATAATATTGAAAAAGTTTATTTAGAAAAGTTGTTTACAATTTAAAGCAATATCCAGACTTGGAATCACAGCCCCCTAAGCAACAAAATGTGTTTATCCACTTTTTTATATTTTTGGCCTCACAAAAAATACTGATAATTCAAATACACCTTAGGGATCTCCTTACCATCATTTTAGTAATATTCTGATGCAAAATTTGGTTCCATTTATTATTTGGTCAAGAGTATCGACGTTTGTTCGAAATGATTGGGATTTGTGCAGGTTTTTTGGTGCAAATCTGATATTTCACTCTGTATGTATGTCTGTAATAATTACCATTATGACTAATCAGAAGGAAATGAGTTAGTGAAATAACTCATTCAAACTAAACAATGAAATAATAGAAACTTACAAGTTTACGATCATTTTATTCATAGTGTTAACCATGAAGGTAATACTGAAACGGTTGTTGCCTTGGGGGCTGTGATTACAAATGTGAATATTGTTTTCAACTCTTAACAACTTTTTCGATGTTATCGAAAATAAGGTTACTTTACTCTAGATCAAAATTCTTTTTTTATTTTTTTATTCTCCCCTGTATACCGAATGGTAATTTAGAAATTTGATGTCTCTAGTGAAATTATTTTGCAATGCACCAACTTTTTTGAAGATTAAAATTTTCTCATAAATGAATAATAAAAATGTTTCTCACATGGTGCAATCTTTTCGACACTCACTGTATAATCTGTGCTCAAACATTTTCTCAATAATTTATATTTTTGCAAACATCAAAAATGCCCAATATTATCATAATGACTATTTCATGAAATTTCTTTCAGATTCACGAAGTAAAAATTTTCTGTGTCTAAGGACTGTTAATTTCAAGTGATTGTTTTGTAATTAAAAACGAGAAAGTGACATAATATGGTATAGCAGCGTTAGTTCCTGGTATATTTGAGCCAATACTGCAGTTTGCGGTTGACAAATAAGCTTAGTGAGTATTTTGGTTTTGCTGACTATTTTTCACAATCACCAGAATTAACACCACACACAACTATGAAAATCTGCTCGATTTCCAATATCGCTGAGACGATCGTTTTTCCAGATAAAGTCATTGAACAATTGAACTAAATTATCAATGATGTATTCTCACATAATCGCAGACACCTTGAGCATGTTTTTCAAAGACTAAAAAAGCTGTAGGTCTCGTTTCTCTTGAATACATTTGGTCTGACTCGTTTAAATTTAAAAGAAAATATATTTTGGTGGCGGGCTGCACTTACCAAAAATGTTGAAAGGACTAAAAACGATCAAAATAGCGCACTTTGAACAAATGAAAATGTCATTTTCCGTAGATTTAAAAATATCAATTAAGATTGTAACATTCCAGTTAAAATAACGAAGTTGGGGTCAATTTCCAGTACTACCGGAAGTTCCAGAAAACAGAAAATTTTACAGCTGAAACGAGCTTTACAGAAAACTTCCAGGCACAAATTTTCAGAAAACTAGTCCCAATAGTTTCCTTTACAGTGAATTCAAGATAAGGTGGGGATTGGGATACCCAAAACGGTAGTAAATACAGTTTTGGTTAAATGGGAAAAAAGTTGAGTAACAGTACGGCCATCTATTTACGGAAGTATGAAATGTCCAAAAATATTTTTATGCACTAGCGGGCGGTAAAGTACACTTTACCGCCCGGTTCGCCGGGCGTAAAGTGGCACTTTACCGCCCGTGGGCGCATTATGGCCCGGCGGGCCGTAAAATAGACAAAATTCTCAAATTGTCTATACTCACACATCATTTCATGCAATTCCTAACACGAATTAGAATCATTTCAGTTCAATAAAGCAATACTCTTTCTAACATTTGTTCATAATCGTTGGCAATTTTTTCGGTGATCCAATATAGCACTCAGCTACTATAGTTTCACATTCCTCATATTATGTTACCCTTAATTATTGTATGCATAACGTATGAAACGTGTAGACCATCGCAATTCAAGTCAGTATTTGTGATTCGCGATATAAAACCGCTGGTGCATAAAATTTTGTATGTATCAAGTGCGTAAAATACGTTAAAGGCCTTCGGCGTGTGATGGCCCTCGGCTAACGCCATCGGGCCATCATCCACGCCGCAGGCCATAAACGCCTACTTTACGCCCTTGATACATAAATAACTATAACGATAACAATTCAAGTCTTCAAAATTATCGGGTTTTCGTGAGCTTCCGCTCATTCGAATACCCTCTGAGTGTGCGCTCTGATCTCACTTTGGATAGTGACAAGACCCAAATCTTCTTGTATACGAACGTTACGCACATACCATGGAGCGTTCGTAATCACTCTCAAAATTTTATTTTGAAGTCTTTCAATAACTAGAATATTAGACTGACTAGTATGGCCCCAGGCTGCTGAAGCATACATAATGACAGGTTTAAACACCATTTTGTATATCATCAGTTTGTTCTTCAAAGACAGCTTACTGCTTCTGCATATTAAAGGGTAGAATTTTTTTATTTTTATCAAAATTTTTGTTTTGACGTTTTCAATATGAGGAGTCCAGGTAAGCCGGCGATCCAGAAAAATACCTAAGTACTTGACTCGTGTGGACCAGTTAATCTCACTGCCTGCAACCCTAACGCTGCTGTGAGACGGTCTAATACCTCTCCCCAGCGAAATCGCCTGAGTCTTGTTCGGATTCACCTTCACTTTCCACTTGAAATACCACCGCTGAAGCATGTCAATCGCATCTTGTAATAAAACAAGACCGACTTGGTGGTTGAGTGTCGAAGAAAACAAAAGATAGACCTTCACGCGATCTATCTTCGGGATATCGCTGGTATATACCGGGTGACACAGCAGACATGTAGCAGCCTGTAGTTTTCTCACTTGAAGAGATGAAAATTTGAAATTTGCAGAAATTACGTAATCAATGATAGCGCTTCATTTTACTCTAACGACAACTTTTTTCAACTACCTGTTTGATCGGCAGTAACTCCAACTTCTTTTTTTTAATGACACCCTGTATATTTATCCAGCCTATCTTATTTGTCTTGAAATTCTCTATTCAACCGTGTATCACAATGTGGCATTCGTTTCTCGATTCGCAGATGGATTGCATTTTATTGAAAAACATCAAGTTCGATAATCTTTCGATGCTTGGTAGGCTTGGAAATCCAAAGAGTATCAGTTAAACGATATAATTTCAGTTTTTTTCATACCTGATCACTTCCTACAGATTGTTAATAATTTCTTCAATAAAAAGAAAAAACATCTGAAAATAACTCACGATATTGCGAAAATTGAGTTAGGAACATGTTTTTTTCAATTTGGCTACTTGTGAAGGAACTATCTGTATTTCTCTTTGGCCATGTAGCCATATCATGATCTTTCCATTTGGAAACATAAAATTAAAATTGTTCCCCCGATCCACCATTTCACAAGTCTATTAGTCTAGATATTTGCAATAATATTTTGCCTAGTGGGCGGTGTACACAGAATGTTTTGTGTTTGACAGGTAAACATCATTTGATTGTACTGATTATCTCCGTCAGTTTTATGCTGATTAAAATTGCATCGTTTAATTAGATACTAAATATGTTTTCAAAGAATAAAAAGGTCGATATGTTGTTGATATTCGGAGAGTGCAAGAGAAATTGTAGACAGGCTGAACAATTGTAAGTCGAAAGATTTCCGGTAAGACGCCATCCGCCTAATAATTATTTCGCTAGAGTAGAAGAGCAGTTCAGAAGAGAACCGGAAAATCAAAACAATCTCCAATACATTGTCGACGAGTAAATGATAGTAAACGTTTTGGACATAGGTAGTACATGCAGATCCGACGAAATCACTGAGACAAATTGAGGACGAAATGGGCGTGAATCGAGAGAACGCTAGAAGAGTTTTGAAAAGAACTGCTCTTCTACTCTTCGACATACAATTGTTCAGCCTGTCTACAATTTCTCTTGCACTCTTCGAATATCAACAACATATCGACCTTTTCGTTATTTGAATACATATTTAGTATCTAATTAAACGATGCAATTTTAATCAGCATAAAACTGACGGAGATAGTCAGTACAATCAAATGATGTTTACCTGTCAAACACAAAACATTTTGTGTACACCGCCTACTAGGCAAAATATTATTGCAAATATCTAGACTAATAGACTTGTGAATTGGTGGATCAGGGGAACAATTTTAATTTTGTTTCCAAATGGAAAGATCATGTGGCTACATGGCCAAAGAGAAAGGCAGATAGTTTCTTCCCAAGAAGCTGAATAGAAAAAAATTATCTCAGTTTTCGCAATATCGTGAGTTATTTTCAGATGTTTTTTCTTTTTATTAATGAAATTATTGACAATCTGTAGGAAGTGATCAGGTATGAAAAAAACTGAAATTATATCGTTTAACTGATACTCTTTGGATTTCCAAGCCTACCAAGCATCGAAAGATTATCGAATTCGGGTAACAGCCAACTTGATGTTTTTCAATAAAATGCAATTCATCTGCGAATTGAGAAACGAATGACACTTTGTGATACACGGTTGAATAGTGAATTTCAAGACAAATAAGATAGGCTAGATAAATATACAGGGTGTCATTAAAAAAAAAAGAAGTTACTGCCGATCAAACAGGTAGTTGAATAAAGTTGTCGTTAGATTCAAATGAAGCGCTATCATAGATTACGTAACTTCTGCAAATTTCAAATCTTCATCTCTTCAAATAAAAAAACTACAGGCTGCTACATTGCGGTGTCACCCGGTGGGCTATAAAGCAAAGGTGACAACACTGCCCCCTGTGGAACCCCAGCCTCAATTGCTCTCCTGTCAGAGACGGTATTTTCGACTTTTACTCGAAAAGTCCTTCCAGATAAAAAAGATTTCAACCATTTCATCAAGCCAAGAGAGATTTGGAAATCACAAAGCTTTTGCAAGAGGCCTTCATGCCAAAAGCTTTGGATATATCTAATAATAAAATGTGGGCGCATGCACCAGAATTTAGGGCCGAAATCGAGTCTTCAACAAGTCTCAACGCTTGCAATTCTGATCTCTACGATCTCTACGAAATCCGAATTGCTCATCTGGAAGGACATTTCTATCTTCTACTTTGCAATACAACTATTTCAGCAAGTTTAGCCGTACTGCAAATCAGACTGATGTGGCGATGATTTTGAGGGAGAGTCGGATTCTGTCCCACCTTGGGAATCATGACCACCATGGCATGCCTCCACCTAAGAGGGAACCACCTAAGGCTCAACGAGTTATTGATTATATTTAAAAGTGACTGTACCTGGTTTTCAGGAAATTTTCTAATTGTATTATTAGAAATTCCATCATAACCGGGAGCTTTTTCAGGATCTACCTAATCCCTTTATGCATGGCTTAAGCTCGTCCATCGTAGCCGGACGAATGATACCATGGTCAGGCATTCCGAGAGCTCGACGAACCCGCCCCTCCAACAAAACGTCTCTATCCACATCGTCATTTGGATCTGCATTTAGTCTAAATTGCTGTTCCATTGCACTCCCAAAGACACGTGCTTTGGACTCGGCATCATAAACCACTCCAAACTCACCATCATGAATAGGGGGTAGATCTTGACGTTTGACTTCAATGTTCTAGGCAATTTTCCAAAGTTGTTTCGAATATTCAATATTTTCCAAAGTTTCTCCAAATTTTTCGTTTCTATAATTTACAGTCCCGTTTCTTACCTCCCTATTTAAACGATTAGACCGGATTCTGTCACCAGGAAAAAGACTCCTATGATATGCTCTTCTAGCACTATTTCTATCACGTATTACATTTTTAATTCTTATTGGGAATTCCTTGTTATGTGTCGGTGCCTGTTCCCTGAAGCAGGAATTCTCTAACACACTTTTTATGGTGAGCTCGTATTGTTCTAACTCTTGTGCGCAAACAATTTTCCTGGGGCGGCGGATCACCTCTCATGACGAAAATAACCGGATTGTGATCCGAGTCCAGCTCAGACAGAACGGTAATGTCCCTGGCCCAAGTGACATTTCTAACCAACACAATATCGTTCGTCAGGTCTGAAATTGCCAAAATGCGTCGGCTAATCTGGAGCAACTACTTGGTAATCATATCTGTCACTATGACGCTCCAGCACCCTTCCACTTTGATTTGTAATTCGGCTCCATTGTATGTTCTTAGCGTTAAGATCACCTGCCACAATGGTAGGACGATCTGTCAGCATGAAAAGTAGTCGAATGTTTGGAGGGTTATACGCAGAGATCAATTTTTTTCCACATAGCATGTTCTATATACGGTAATAACATGGTCAATGCATTTTCTCCAATTGTCGCTGGCCACTTCACTAACCGCACATTCAAACAATAACTCAAAGTCAAAGTCAAAATATACTTTAATGTGAGAAGTTCAACTTATCGACAAAGCTTTTAAGTATAAATAAAACTGTAAATTGAAATTAAAATAGTTATGTATTATTGACCATAATGGTGATAATCTCCCTGATCTGAACATAAATTCAGACGAAAGAGAGTACCACCACCATATGCGCTTAACAAAAAGAGGTGGCGCATTTGCTATTCCAACTGCAGGAAAACCTACAGTACCACCCAAGGAGTCACTGAGGCGAGAATGAGCGCATTTTGAAGGTCATGTTTTTCCGGGCCATATTCTTTTCCACTTAAGCTCATATTAGTTCTATTGGATTCAGCTCGCAGTGAAAGGAGGGAATTCAAAGTACTGATATTCCACTTGAAACGGCAGTTGATAAACGATGTACTTTTTATACTTGTTTGCATGGATTTGAGCGAAACTATAAAGTTCTTTTTTCAGTTGATCAGTGGGAAAAACAGCTAAGCTAAGCCATTCCAATCGTTTGCCTTTAGTTCAATTGCTTGTTGGTAAGGGGTCATGTATAATCTAGAGAATGGTATCTCACGTTGTCCTTAACAATAGTAGTTCCCTGATGAATAATCCATTTGTTCAAACCATTCTTCAAAAACGTCACCATTCATATCTACATGATAATCACAAATCCCTCTGAACTACCTATATATTATTAATTTTCTACCCTTCCCTGATGGTGGATTCAACCCCGTTGACAATCCTTCGATGAAGGCTTGACTTCTGCTCTCAATATTGCTGTCCTGTCAATACTGAGATACAGTATATCCTTCGTTTATCCACGTTTCGTCCAGGTAATAAATGCGTCGATCTTCATTTCGGTATTTTTTAATGTTGCGTAAGTAGTCTCTCCTCCACATCGCAAAATCTTTGGTATATCTATCAGTACAGATTGTCTCTTATGTTTGGTATAGATTGAGCAGATTTGTTTTAAAATGTTGGATGTCATTTTAGAGAAAGTTGGTTAATCCGAATCCAAGGAGACTAAAATTTAACAAGGAGTGTTTGATTCCCATAAGACAATGGGGACACTAGTAGAAAGAGATGAAAGAACATTTGTGACGAAATGTGACGTAGTAGGACGTGTCATGGCCGCCGTTCTCTATAGACAGTGACGGACTAGCTCTTGGTATATGAGAGTTACTGCTGACAGTTTTGTTGCTTGGTTCGAGTACGACTCTGTACTCATATCCAAGTACGTCACTATGACGCGTTGATGCTACAAGTTTCTGATTGGCTAGAGCTTATTAAACCCTCCTTGTTGAATTTTAGTCTCCTTGATCCGAATCAACTTGAACTGCAGATATAAAGCAAAAAGTCCGCTTTACCGATTCGTCTATCGAGATCTGTGGTCGACCCGGAGATGTTTTTGGTGCTTAAAGAGCTCCACTTTTATTTTCTCTGATTAATTTATAGCTGGTGAACAACACAACATAGAAGATGCTTTTGTAACTGTCTCATCTACACTGGCACTTTTGTTGTCAGTTTGCAACGAACTTCAACAGTTTAAAATTAATTTTATTCCATTTAAAGATAATGGTCTCAATTTTGGCCGTTTTGACGGTCCGTGTTCAGCATCCATAATACTTGTATCTTGTTTTAAATATACAAGCTAAACACAGAAGCATACACAAATAATTTCCAGAAGTCACTATATACCAGTGATACCGAGTACCTACTATTACAACTCTTGCTTGTAATTCATAGGTCCAATTTATGCATCATTGTCATTATCATAGTCCTAATCACAGTCACTGTGTTAATCATAAGATGAAATTAAAACTGTACATTTCAGTAGGGGCATATATGCAATTTCTTTAGTTTTAGTCTCAATCATAGTCATAAGAATTTGACTTTCAAAGTTGGCACTCTTTAATTTTCATGCTTATGATTAGGACGAGATGCACAACGCACATGCGCGTCGATAACTATTTCACAAATGAAATAAATAATTATTCGTTTTGACTTGTTATCCTTGTTAGTTGTTATCGTTTGTTGTGTTTCGTAAAAGAAACGAGCCAGGAAGAGGGCACTGGTTATTGAAATGATTGAAAAAGTGACTCCTCCTTTGGGATAAAAAGACACTTACGAAAGTGTTGTTATCTGTCAATTTTTTATTTTTGAACTGATGACTGTGATGCATAAATATACAAATTTCTTAAGACAACGAATAAGACTAGGACTGTCTTAGTCATAAGGACTATGCTAATGTTTTGTTGAATAAATTGACCCTATACTCTTCTATCAGTACCTACAGTTATTACTCCATGCCTTTGATTTACGGACTATAGTGAGTGTGTAATTAATTTATGGTTGCTCTAGGTGTGTTCAATTTAGCAATGATTACAAAAAGTCAATCTGAAATTTTGATTTTCTTGATCTTGGATACCCAATTTTGGTGAATTTTCTTCAATTCAGGTCCGTACTCAAAAGTTGATAAAAAAAATCGTGATGATGGCCGAAAAGGACCTGAAACTTAGTGCAATCGTCATTGAATTCAGAGTAGAAAATAATTCATAAAACTGCATTTTTTTAAACAGGGCCGTATTTAAAAAACTGAAGTTGATGGTAGTTGTTCGATAAAGAAACGTCGGACAGAAAAACTAATATCCTCCCAAAGCTTATAAAAAGTTTCTGCGAAGAAATATTTTTTTTCTGTTCCAACTGTGACGATAACATCAGAAAAAATTATATAATAAATCGAAAAATTCAGTTTCTCCAAAATAACTTGAAAATCAAAATCAGTTTTGGAAATTTCATACTTCCATATAGATAGCCCTTCTGTTACGCAACATTTTTTCCATTTAACCAAAACTGTATCAATTACCGTTTCAGATATCCCCGTGATGGATAAACCTTATCTTGGACATTATTCCAAACCATGTTCTCAGGGTTCCATTTTTTCAAATGTCGGTCTTATCGACCCAAAGGCATCAAACGTGTATCCCCCGACTTTATCCTGTTATTTATTTCATTTTCATTCCTGGAGTCTGGCTGTATTGGCTTATTGGCTACCTGCCCTAACGCCAAAAAACATTTTCAAGCAATAATCTATCTGAGAACGAGTATCGGAAACGCGTTGCGCGTCTGATATTACCTGTACGATGAAGAAATACGAGTAGATAATCAAAAGTAATGGGAGGAAATAAACGAAGAATCCATAAACTACGATGTAGCTCCGGCTGA
Organism: Chrysolina oricalcia; assembly: GCA_944452925.2. Lineage (NCBI taxonomy): Eukaryota > Metazoa > Arthropoda > Insecta > Coleoptera > Chrysomelidae > Chrysolina > Chrysolina oricalcia. The sequence goes on from OX101808.2 coordinate 32,391,005, forward strand.
CTGCATCCCTTGACAGGTAATCAGTACCGCAGGCAGTCATGTTACCTTCTGGAACGTATCTGCAATAAAACACATGATTTATATGTAATTATTAGAAAATATGTATGCGTTATCTGGGAGAAAACAAATGGTGAATCATAGTAAAGAACAATTTTATCCCAATTATCCCAATAAGCATGAAAAATAAACGTGTTTAGAATATAATTATGTTCAAAACACGACCTTTTCATTTTTGATGTAAACATCATATCAACATGATAGGTGTGGAGATAAATATATGGATGAAACACAATATTGATGAAAAAATATTGAATTCACAAATGCGGAATTACCTAAGTGAATGCGATATATTGCCATCTTGTCAATCAGGACTTAGAGCTGACCGTAGTTGTACAACCGCCCTTTTGAAAGTTGTGGATGATGTGCACATCTCTATTGACCATAACAAACTCTGTCTCTTAGTATTGCTCCACTACTCGAAAGCATTCGACCGAATTAATCATACTCTTCTTTTGGCGATTCTGAATTACCTAGGGTTTATCTTGGATGCTGTATCACTTCTCAGTCATTATCTTCACTGCGTCATACTCAATGATGAAAAGTCAAACTCATTTGTTATAAAAAATGGCGTCCCTCAGGGATCAATTTTGATCCCCCTTCTTTTCGTTCTTTATACCTTCCAATTCTCGGAGACCTTACATTACACATCAATGCACTGTTATGCTGACGATACACAGTTGTATTTAGATTTCGAAGAAGACTCTCTCAATCACGGAATTGAACAAATTAATCAGGATTTAAATTTCTTAATAACGGTTTCTAATAAATATTGTCTTACTGTCAATGCCTCTAAATCTTATGCAATGATATTTGGAAGAATAGCCGCGAGAAACCGTTGCAAGAATTTTGTGAATGTAGCCGTTGACGGAGTCCAATTACCCAATACAGAGGTAACTAAAAATTTATGGTTGTACCTTGACAATATTTAATCGAAAACAATATTTCGAATATTGAAATATGAAATGAACTGAACATGTCATACTCCTGTATTTTAGATCATACTAAGTAGGTACTACTTTCAAGAGTAGTACAAAAATGTTTGTGGATGTTTTAAATGTTCTATATGTACTTAGTTTTTAATTTTTGGTATATTTCTTCACCTTTTTCTCTTGAAATACCGTAACTTCTCCAGTTCTATTAAATTTAAAATGATTTTTGTTATTGTTATTATTGATTCAAAATTAGGAATTATCATGAGTTTATTTTTAATGATTGGATTAAAGAGCAAGCTCTGCAATGATTTTTCATGTGCGGAGATTGAATCCTGCCTTTTGTTAGGTTAGGTATCTATTCTGTACCGAGTATCCTAACAATAAAAGCATTTATTATCATTATTATTGATATAATCAGATTCTCATGAAAAATAAATAAGAAAAGCGTAACTTCATGGAATATTTTGCACGGAAGATGACAAATAGTCACTTTTGTTGCTAGATTGTGAAATGACTTTCTAGATTTTATTAAAAATATGCACAGTTTCCAGTGTCACTATTTTCACTCGGGTTTGAAGGCCGTCGTTTTTAGGAATTTCTTCCTGACGTTTCGCCAGCGCAAGTGGCTGGCTTCTTCAGAGGCTTATACAATGTGGATAATCTCGGATGACTGAAGATTTCGTCTGCACAGATTGTATTTATTCTGACTCAGTAGTTCCGTGTGCTCATTACCGTATCTGGATTAGGTACATTTTCATACACCTTAGTTGACTCCCTTTTACCTGTTGTCCTAATGTCGTTGTCTTCCTCTGTTATTCTTGAATTTTTAGGGTTTCCCCAAACCAACGCGGGAACGCGGGACGGGAGCGGGAACGGGATAAACGCAAGAGCAGGATACGTAAATATGCATACTGGTGCGATTATTCGAAAGTCGAAATGCAGGCAAACAGCGAAATATGTATGGTTTGCTTCGTGCACTGTTTTTATAGCAATTTGCAAAGTTCCCATTTTCCGTTCCCGCTCCCGCGTTCCCGATTTGGTTTGAGGAAACCTTCAAGAATAGGATTCCATATTCGATTGAGGCTTACAGCTTCTTATTTTCTGTTGAAATTCTCCGTGTGTTTGTGGATCTCAATTCGATTATGGTATCCCTGGTTGAGGGCAAGAAGTCCCACGTTCTCAAACAGGATCCTGTGGTTTCCCTCACTGAACGCGTGTTTTGCCACTGCCGACTTGTGCTTTTGGCCTAATCTGTAGTTTCTCTGGTACCCCTTCAGTTTTGTACCCATGTATCTTTTTGTGGTTCCGATGTACACCTTTCCGCAAGTGCATGGTATGCGATATACCTCCGCTGCAGATAGTGAGTTTCTTTTATCCTTAGCAGACCTCAGGCTTTGCTGTATCTTCTTAGTGGGTTTGAAGACCGTTCTAATGTTGAGTTGTCTCAAGAGTTTTCCAATTCTGTCCGTGACCCTAGGGATATACGGTAGATATGCACGTGCAACTATCTGAGGCTCCTCCCAACCCTGACTCGTGGAAGTCCTTGGTTTCATAGCCCTGTTGATCTCGGAACAGAATGTTCATAAAATCAGACAAACTTTGGTGGCTATTTTCCATCGTTCAAGATAGCCCCACACCTAAGAGCATAGTGGAAAGAAAGCTTCAAAAAGGCACTGACGAGGACTAAGCTGACTAGCTTAGTCCTCGTGGCTTCGCTTGACTAAGCGAAGCCACCCAGAGTAGAAACTTAAACTACAAAAATATGGATTCCGTGGAATCACTCTCAATTGGTTCAATTCTTATTTAACTGAACGAAATCCGATAATAAGACATTCTTGAAGAGGATTAATTGTGGAGTTCCTCGGGGTTCCATACTTGGACCAATTTTATTTTATTGTATATTAATTAGCTAACGAATATCCTGATATCAGGTTCAGTTACTATTTTTGCTGATGACAGCACTATATTTTGGCACCATAAAAACAAAAAGGATCTTGATGAAATTTTACGATTTGATCTGAAAACTGTAAAAGATTGGTGCAATTCAAATTTATTGTCTTTAACGAAATGAAAACTAACATGGTTTCCTTCAGATGTCTTCTTGAAGATATAGCGTTGGACTATAACGTTGTTGAAACTATATTAGGTTTGAAGTACCTAGGTACATCTTGATGGTTCATTCAAATTTGTGCAACAGCACACTGAAATTCTGTGTAAAAAGCTGTCTTCTGGTTGCTATGCATTGAGAGTTGTATTGAATGAATTAGGATTTTCAGCTTCCGAACCTGTGTACAATTCTCTTATCGAATCACATTTGCGGTGTGGAATATCATTTTGGGCAGTTTATTATGGTTATCTATTTCAGAATGTTCCAATTTTGTAGAAACGTGCTCTGCAATATTTATGCAAAGCAAAGTATCGTGATTCATGTCGACCTCTATTTTTAAAACATAAAATTTTAACAGTTATTGCAATTTTCATACTTGAATCTGTGTTTTTGATATCCAAACATGAAAGAAAATTAACTATTGATAGTTCTTCTGATCGTATTACAAGAATAATGGATAGAAATGAATTGATTAAAAGTACTCTTATCAAAAATTCAACAATTTATAATGAATGTAAGCAGCGGAAGAGAGAAAGACAAGAGAATCAAGAAAAATGGAGCAGGATCTTGAAATATTCACAAAAACAACGGGAGAAAGATAACCAATTGTATAAAGACCTGCGTTAAAAAATTCGGCAATTGCAGAAAGATAAAACATGCCGGGATAGACAAGAAGTGTATGGAAAACAGGAAAACATGAGAGCCTTGGTCAGCAAAAATTTTCCCGTACCGTTTTCGATCCGGGAAAATTCGTTTCTTAGCAACGGACTAAATACAAGATTAGCGTATTTTGGGGTATGAAGGTGCTCCGAGAAAGTAGGCATTTTTGAGCGATTTCAGATAAAAAATATGTCTTACCTGTTCCAACCGAAAAATGGTGCGATGGTCCATCCGACAGACATTGCCCAAATCAACAGAATTCGGAGAAGGGCAGTTTTTTTAGTTAATGGTTGAGCACTGAGTCCTTTAACGATGACGTTGTATCTGTCCAGAGCGATAAACACCATTGTCCAAATTGAACCGCAGCCAAAAAGTGAGCCGAACATTCCGTAAAGTTCGCAGAAGAAAGGACCTGAAAAAAAAAATTGCATTTTGGAGTTACGTGAATGAATTCTTAGTACCTATTAAGGTCGAAACCATGTAATTTAATATTGTTATTTCAGAAGCATTCCCAAAATGATAGTTCCATAGATACAAAAACAATTATAAATGTTATTATTCATTCATGTTAAGTTGTATTATTCTGCTTGATTTTCATTCAAATAAAGGAACCACAACAACAATTTTCATAAGATACAGTCCATTAGTTTAATTCAAAGAACATTCACAACATTTTTGGTCCAATCGAACCGGATTACGGAGAGTGGTGTGGTTCTTCAATATTGGCAGACGGCAGAAAAGAATAGAATTTCAATCACAAGACAAAGCGCAGTAGTTCCTGGGAGTCCAATATTTTCCGTTTTCCTTTTCTGTTTTCCATCCTTTCCTTATAAATACGATTCAACTTTGAAATTTGACGATGATAGACGTTTTGAAGGTTAAACGGGGCCAAATTAAGGGAAAATGAACTCGTTCAAAAACTTCATTGATTCAATTGAGATAACCAAATTAGAAGAAATTATTGTCGTTCAATTACATTCAAGATTAGAAAAAATTGAATCGATATTTGAAGAATTTAATGAATTACAATCACAAATTGAAATCATAGATGATACCGATTCAAATATTGAACAAAAGAAATATTTTAAAATAGTTTTTTTTTCAATTATTGCTCAAGCAAAAAATATACTGTCAATTCATGAAAACCAAAATGCGATATGCCAAGCACAGGCATCACACTTGAATAAAGCAAATAATTCTATTGAAAATATACAATTTCAGAATAACACTGTAAAATTACCAACTATCAAACTTCCATCCTTTGACGGAAAATATAGTAACTGGATGGAATATAGGGGTGCTTTCAAGGCATTGGTCGATTCGAATGAATCATTGTCAGAAATTCAAAAATTTTATTATATACGATCTTCTTTAGAAAGTGAAGCATCTCAGATAATAAAGGCAATTGAAGTTTCGTCAGATAATTACATAGTTGCTTGGAAATTATTAGAAGATCGATATTGTGGCGAAGCTACGGGCGATGCCGGACCTGAACTCTCACGTATAGCTAGCGACCAACCACGGGAGACTGTCGATGCGCTTGCACCGAGAAGAATCTGGACGATTCGGTGAGTCTGAGCGATTCGATGTCCGGGAAATAGACTGTGTGAGATAGACAATAATAATAATAATGGACTGTTGACCTGTGAAATAGACTGTGAGACATAGACTAAGACAAAATGTGTTCGAGGAAAGTTCGCCTGGTTGAATTGAAGGTTGCGGAATTGAAGCAAGAACTGGAGGAGAAGGAACTTGACACAAGTGGTAAAAAGGCCGTGCTTCAAACAAGACTTGCCGAGGGATTAGTTCAGGAGGGCGAGGACCCAGAAACATTTCTATTCGAAGTTTCTGGAATAGATATGAGTTCCATAATGAGTAAACTCGACGGAATGGAAGACAAAATTCAGGAGAAACTTCTAGAAAATTCAAAAAATCTGGAAGAAAAGCTACTGGAAAATTCGAATACTCTGAAGGAGGAATTTCAAGAAAATTCGAAAAATGTGGAAGAAAAGCTGCTAGAAAATTCCAATAGTCTGAGAGAAGAGATTCTAGAAAATTCGAGGGGTTTGAGGGAAGAGCTTCTAGAAAACTCGAAGAACATGAAAGAAGAACTTTGTGGTGTAGCAAACCGATTAGAAGAAAGAACTGGGACTGTCGAGACAGAGATGGAGAAAATCAAGGATGAAATCGAGGAAGAGATGGGAAAGTTGAAGGAAACAATCAGCGATGAAATCAGAGGCGGAATCGAGGGAGAAATCAACAAATTGAAGGAGAAAATCAGTAAGTTGGAAAACCAGAATGACACTACTCACACCACAGAATCGGTCAATGAAAATTCAATGCTGGAACTGAGTTTGAACTCAGATGATGTTCAAAAAGGTTTGAAAGGTGTAAAAATCAGTCCAGAAACAGGAAAACTCTCTATGAAACCACCTCAGTTTGATGGAAAAACACCATGGGCAAATTATCGCCGACAATTTGAAGCTGCAGCAAAGGCGAATGGATGGAATGCAGGAGAAAGGGCTGTAGCATTAACACTGGCGTTGCGTGGAGAAGCCACAAATATCTTACAAACCCTCACGGCACAAGAACAAGAGAACTACGAGCAGCTGATCAAACATCTAGAATTACGGTATGGACAGACCCATCTAGAACATGTATACCACTCACAGCTCAAAAACCGCTGCCAGAAATCAAGCGAATCCCTACAGGAATTTGAAGCCGACATTGCACGCTTGGATCGCCTTGCATACCCAGCTACATCGGAAAAGGTAATGGAGCGACTAGCAGTTCAGGCCTTCTTAGATGGACTTCGTGACCAGGAAACCAGACAAGCATTGACACTAGCTCGTCCAACACATCTCGTGGATGCACTGGCACGCGCTTTGGAATTTGAGGCAGCGAAGCAATCCTGCAGAAGCCAGAGTAAAGTCCGAGTTATTGAAGAAAACCCACAGGAGCCTACTAACCTGGAAGCTGCCATAAGAAAGGTCGTGAAGGAGATGTTGCCTGAGAAAAGACTAGTGAGATGCCGGAACTGTAGGAAACTTGGACACGTGCGTAGTCAATGTCCAACCCTCAAGAGGTCAAGACCAACGAAGGTTGTTGAGAAGAGGCAATCGTCGGCCTATACTCAGAAAGCACCGGTGAACAACGCATATGTCGCTGTCCCCCAACGACAGAACAAAGGAGCCTTCGTAGACGGTTTCATCAACAACAAGCCTTGCGCAATGCTGCTGGATACAGGTGCGACTAGGACAATCCTTGGGGCTTTTACTAAGACATCAGACAGAATGGAACCATCATCCTGGAAGCTACGCACAGCAACAGGAGAGCCGGCCACTGTACATGAAGAGCTACCGATTGAACTCATTCTAGGCAGCACGAAAGTGAAACATCGGGCATTAGTAGCGGACATCGAGGACGATGCAATTATTGGAATGGACATCATGAATTCCAGAGGGTTTGAATTGAACTTCAAAGATGGCGTCCTACGTGTGAACGGAGAAGAGCTGGTGCTACATGGAAGAAATGAGGAGATGATTCGTGTTCTGCTGGCTGAAGATGTAAGTGTACCCGAGAGGGCTGAGACCATACTGGAGGTGCGAGCAATGGAAGCGTGGTTATGTTCGAGCCCAAACTTCATGATGAGAAAATTGGACGAGGGATTGCACTAGGCAAGACTTTGTTGCGTGCTGATAAAATTGTGCCAGTAAGGGTAATGAATGTCAATTATTACCCAGTGACTTTGAAGAAAGGAACTGTTTTGGGGCACTGCTCGTCAATTTCCTCTGTGATCACGAGTGTACACGGTACTGTTAGTCAAGAGAACAACCTGACAGCGGAACTGGAAAAATTGGTTACCCTCTCTTCCAAGGGCATTAAACCAGCCCAACAGCCCAGATTGAGAGAATTAGTCAAGAAGTACCAAGACATCTTCGATACCGGACAAGGAAAAGGGGGTCGAACGAATGTAGTTCAACATAAAATTGATACTGGGGATGCCCGACCAATCCGACAATCAGCTAGAAGACTTCCTCTCGCCAAGAAGGAGGAGGCTGACAAAATAGTCAGTGATATGGGGAAAGATGGAGTTATTGAACCATCCGACAGTCCATGGTCCTCTCCAGTCGTGCTGGTGAAGAAGAAAGATGGATCAACACGTTTTTGCGTAGACTATCGTCAACTGAACAACGTGACGAAGAAAGACAGTTACCCTCTTCCGAGAATAGACGACACCCTAGACACGTTGGCCGGCTCCACGATTTTCTCGACCCTCGATCTGAAAAGTGGATACTGGCAGGTAGAACTGGCTCCAGAAGATAGAGAAAAGACAGCCTTCACCATCGGCTCAGGACTGTGGCATTTCACCGTTATGCCATTCGGGCTTTGTATTGCTCCAGCCACATTCGAGAGATTAATGGATTAATGGTTCTGAAAGGACTTTCATGGAGGACGTGTTTGGTATATCTCGACGACATTATTGTGGTTGGCAAATCGTTCGAAGACCATGTAAAAAACCTGGAGGAGGTATTCCTGCGACTGAGAAACTCTGGACTGAAGCTGAGCCCCAAGAAATGCCACCTGCTCCAAAAAGAAGTACATTACCTTGGCCATGTTGTCTTTGGGCACGGAGTAGCAGTAGATGACGAGAAGATCAAAGCAGTGAAGGAGTGGCCTATTCCGAAAGACATACACCAACCACGTAGTTTCCTTGGTTTGTGCACATATTATCGCCGATATGTGCTAGGGTTCGCCAACATCGCTAAACCACTGACCAGGCTCACGGAAGGTCAAACAAAGTTCCAGTGGTCCGAAGAGTGCCAAGACTCGTTCAGAAAGCTGAAGGGGGCACTGATCAACGCACCGATTCTGAGTTATCCCCTTCCGAGTGGAAAATTCATTTTGGACACGGACGCCAGCAACGTGGGACTTGGAGCTGTATTGTCCCAGATCCAGGATGGGCAAGAGAAGGTCATTGGATACTTCAGTAAAACTCTCAGTAAACCGGAGCGTAACTACTGTGTCACCAGACGAGAACTGTTGGCTGTTGTCAAGGGAGTAGAACACTTTTACAAATACGTGTACGGAAGAAGATTCCTGTTAAGGACCGACCACGCTGCCCTTAAATGGCTCCTACAGTTCAAAAACCCCGAGGGCCAAGTAGCACGCTGGATCGAAAGACTCCAAGAATTCGACTTCGAGATAGAACATCGAGCAGGTAGTGGCCACAAGAACGCAGATGCCCTGTCAAGGAGACCATGCCCAGACGACTGCTCACACTGCCGACGAGCAGAAGAGAAGGAAGCAGCGATTTGTAGAACCACGGCAGTTGACAACAACTGGAATGACAACGAAGTCCAGAAAGACCAAGAAAGCGATCCAGATCTTGGTTTAGTCGTCGGCTGGAAAAAGAGTAATCAAAGACCGACATGGCAGGAAATCGCAAGATATTCCCCAGCAGTCAAATCCTACTGGGCCCAATGGAATTCCCTTACCCTGGACAATGGGGTCCTGAAACGGGTATTGGAGTCCGAAGATGGTGGGGAAGACAGACGTCAGATAGTGGTGCCCAAGAACAGAAGGCAGGAAGTACTCCGAGAGATCCATGATGGAGTTGCTGGAGGACATCTGGGTGTGACGAAGACCCTGCAGAAAGTAAGGCAACGGTTTTACTGGGTCAATTGTCAAGTTGATGTCAATGACTGGTGCAGAAAGTGTGCTGTTTGCGCTGCCAGCAATGGACCTCGAACACGACCCAAGGCCCCGATGCGTCAGTATAACGTAGGTAGTCCATTCGAAAGAATCGCCATTGACATCACCGGCCCGTTCCCCGTATCAGATCACGGAAATAAATACATCCTTGTGGCAATGGACTATTTCAGCAAGTGGGCCGAAGCCTATGCCCTGCCCAACCAGGAAGCCATCACCGTCGCGGACGTCTTGGTGAAAGAGTTGATATGTCGATTCGGCGTTCCCTTGGAGCTGCACTCGGACCAAGGCAGAAATTTTGAATCCAATTTGTTCCAAGAAATGTGCCAGATCCTGAACATCCGAAAGACGAGAACCACAGCACTACATCCACAGTCCGATGGAATGGTTGAGCGGATGAACAGGACTATCAATAGCCACTTGTCCAAGGTAGTCTCTGACCATCAAAAAGACTGGGACCAGTATCTCCATTTGTTCCTGATGGCCTACCGTTCCGCAGTACACGAGTCGACCGGCCAAACCCCTGCAAGTATCATAATGGGCCGAGAGCTGCGACTTCCCTGTGACCTAAAGTTTGGGATGCCACCAGGACAGGATACCGCGGGAGAGAACTACGTCAGCAAACTCCGGCAGCGAATGGAGGACATCCACGAACGAGTCCGTTTGAACATCCAGAGTGCCAGCGACCGAATGAAAGCGACTTATGACATCAATGCCGATGCTGGAGGATTTCAGGTTGGTGACCTAGTTTGGCTGTACAACCCGATGCGTCGCCGTGGCCTGTCACCGAAATTACGGAATTCATGGGAAGGTCCGTACAAGATCATCAAGAGGATAAATGACCTTCTTTACCGAATCCACAAGCCACCCAGAGGTAAACCCAGGGCCGTTCATTTCAACAGGTTGGCCCCTTACGCTGGAAACCATGACCAAGTCCGCACCCTCAGACCACCAGAGGATGCGATGACGTTCCAGAAATTCATGTCCTTATACTCAAATGGACAGAAAGTGTCACACGGGGTAACTCGAGAGGAGCCACGGAACCTTTTCAAAGTGCCAGTCGATTACGCCCTAGCACACTGCGTCGCAGAAGATCTTCGAATGTCCAGGGGCATCGCTGTAGTGTTTTCCAAGAAATTTGGCCAACTCCAAACACTACGGAAACAGAATCCAGAAATTGGAGGTGTGCTACAGCTGAAAAAGGGCCAGAGGAACATCTACTACTTGGTGACCAAGAAGCATTCCCAAGACAAACCGTCCTATGAAGATGTCTGGAGGAGCCTCACCCAACTAAGAGATACGATGGTGGACCAGAATCTGGTGGACTTGGCAATCCCAAAATTATCCTGTGGTATTGATGGGCTGGATTGGAGAGTTATAAGAAGTATGTTGGAGACGATATTCCGATCCAGCGGCATCCAGATTTTGGTTTGTTGTAATCCTATTCCACGACCTAACATGAAGACTGTGGAGTGTTATTTTCATCGAACTTCACGATGCAGATATGGGGAATCCTGCAAATATCGACACACTCCAAGGATGACATTTCGGGACGAAATATCTCTAAGAAGGGGGCAATGTGGCGAAGCTGCGGGCGATGCCGGACCTGAACTCTCACGTATAGCTAGCGACCAACCGCGGGAGACTGTCGATGCGCTTGCACCGAGAAGAATCTGGACGGTTCGGTGAGTCTGGGAAATTCGATGGAAAATTCTGGAGCATTCAGAGAAGTCAACGTCGGATATAAAAAAAACTACGCAGCGGACAGACGGACAGTCAGTGAAGTGAAAGTCGAATATAAATACCTAGTTCCGTGATTGTTATGTAAATTAGAGTATTGTATCATTGTATTTCGTTAAATAAATTATTTTAGTCAGTTAATTAGAGTTTAAATCTACTACAATATGATAACAAAAAACTCATAATTCACAACCACATACGAGCTATTTTAGAATTAAGGGGTCTCACTAAAGAATCACATTATGAGTTGAGAAATTTGTATGAAACAGTTACAAAGCATTTGCGATCTCTGAAGACACATAAAATACAGATTCCTGGGATAGGTTGATAATTTATATTATGTCAAATAAATTCGATAATATTGTCAAAAATATATGGAACATCCTGTACATTAAAATATTTCATTATCATTCAATACGTGGGTAACCTTTTTACCTTCTACAATTCAGTACGTGAGCGAAGATATTTTATTTTTGAGACACAACTTGTCCTCAACAGAACATAAACAAGAGTTTTCAAAAAGGCCACTGATCGTTCGATCTGGTAGTCGAGTTTAGAGTTCTGCCGTGCCCACAGCTATGGGGGGAGTTTGGAAGATTCGATATTAAATAAATGGAAAATGTTCATAAACTGTTTAAGCCGATATGTATTGTAAGTAAAGATCTTTTTAAAATAATTTATCCAATCAATAACTAGGAGAGATTCTTCAATTCTTCAATTCTTTAATTCATTAATTTTTTATTGATTATTTCCTTCATTAATTTCAATCGTCTAAATCGCATATTTGTACATAGTAAAATAAATGTTTTTATATTTTTCTGGAGTGTTTTAAATCTATGAATGATCAGTATCTACCTAGTTAGTCGTGAATCAACCCCAATTCACGACAAGTGGTGGAGGCTGCCGTGGTTTAGTTTGTGGATTCATTCTTCATAATGAACCAATTTTTATTTTGTTATAAATTTGAATAGTGGTACAATCAACTCAATATAGTTGTTTAGCTTGAAGTTCATAGACTTTGAACTTGACCTAGATCCGGTACAACTAGGTAGAAATTGCTGATCCATATATTTTGTTTCTGAATGAATCTCTTCCAAGTATTGTGCAACAATAGCATTTCTGAATAAAAATAATATTTGACGAAAGTACGCCATTTCGTAGGCAATAAACTCCAGAGAATTTTATGACGATTAAATAAATGCTATTGATGTAAGGTTATAACGATTTACTTTCAGGAAAATTAATTGTATTCTATTGATTTATAAAAGAATAATTTTTGTAAAGTTGAGTATACGGTTTATGAGAGTAATTACGTGTAGTTACAAATTTAATACTACTTTACACTGAATCTTCAGCTTCCCCCTGGCCCCTTGCAGAGAATAGGACGTTGGCAGAAACAAAAAAGAGAGGAATGCCCGCTTCCTTTCCAGAATTCTTAGCACCTGGAAAATTGCTCTTGGGATTTTTTTTTGAAGGATCAAAATAGATGTATTCTTATTTTGGAGTTTACCCAATAGTTGCAGTATACCACTGGTCACAATCGTGAAAAAGGAATTTGTTGAATCCTTGATGTATTCTAAATACATGGTATTGTAAGAGAATTTGACAATTGAATCGCGATAGAAAGTAGTATCGAGTAAGCTTATGAGAAAGGAATTTGTTGAATCCTTATTGGTGTATGCTAAATACACGATTTTGTCAGTCAGAATTTGACAATGAATCGAGATTGGAAGTCGTTTGAGCTTATTATAATGATTTATTTTATGTTGTAGGAATCACATGATGAGAGAAGTTGAATCCAGTTACTTACAGAGTGAAACTAGGATCTACAAAAATTGCGAAAATGGATGTGATTCATGTAGATTGTATGCTATGTGTACACACAATAGTTCTTCAGTGTGATTAGGAACTAAAAGAAAAAGAAGAGTTCGTAGGAGAACGACATAAGGGTGTAGGCGATGGCCGATGTGTTGATATAAATTAAAGGGTGAAGTATGAAACTGCCTGATCATTGAACTGTGCACAGTGTTTAAGTGAGTAAGAAGTAACGAATGGGGTCGAAAAGAATTGAATGAATATTGTTGAATGTGAAAAGCGAGTGTGAAATTGTTTTGTGATATTCTGTATCTAATCCTAGGCAAAGAATTTCAGGGTATCGCATCACAAAATTAGCCTCGTATTGTGAGAAATGGTGGTATTTTTAATTGTTGTGAAAGAGAAAGAGAATGGCAAGGATAAATTGAGAATGTGACAATTGGTATTCTTCGAAAACGAAAGAATGGTTATATTATAATTAATATATATATATTAATGTCGGAAAATTTGAAATATATTTTGAAACTGTATTGTTGGCATGTACTTGTATAATGATTTTATAATGAGAATAAGGTTGATTGGTTTTTAATATATTTTGGGGCACTGTATTTGTTGTAAAATTAGATGATAGCAGTATGTTTACCTAAACTTTTATTTTTGTATTATAGGAACTGTACCTCCTGTAAGGAACGCGGAAAAGTCTTCAGCCTTGTACCACTCCAAGAGAATCCCCAGGTGAATCGTGATGAAGCCACAGCTTCCACAGCCATGTCGAGTTGAGCCTTCTCACATTCAATGAGATAGAGCAGAGCCAAGTTCTACCATGTCAAGCTCCATGTTGTCTAGTAAAGCTGAGCCAAAATAGGGTATCCAACCAGACCAAGCAGTGCCAATGTCCAGTAAAGCCATGCCAAGCCCCGGCAGGCCGATACATGCCAAATACAGGGAAGCAGAGCCAAAATGGAGTCCAACAGGACCAAGCCATGCCAAGTCCCGGCAGGCAAATCCATGTCAAGTCCACTGAAGCCATGTCAAGTCCCGGCAGGCAGATTGATGTCAAATACAGTTTGTCCAGTATGTTTGGGTCATACCATTCCTGGTCCAGCCAAGCCAATCCAAGCATGACTAAATTGATGAGCCAATTATTGTACCCAGGCAACGATGAACCATGGTACAATGGAATGGAACCGAAATGAACCAGTCAAAGATGGAAAAGGCAGTAAGGAGGAGAAGAATTCAAATGGAGATGGTGCAAGCAGACTTCTTCTGCGCATATTTATTTGTATATTTATGTTTACATGGTATTAATTTCATAATTTTTGTAAACCTGTGTCGAATGGTCAGTTGGTTTTAATATAATCGCTCGAGGCGCGCGATTTTGAACGGGGGGGTATTGTCAAAAATATATGGAACATCCTGTACATTAAAATATTTCATTATCATTCAATACGTGGGTAACCTTTTTACCTTCTACAATTCAGTACGTGAGCGAAGATATTTTATTTTTGAGACACAACTTGTCCTCAACAGAACATAAACAAGAGTTTTCAAAAAGGCCACTGATCGTTCGATCTGGTAGTCGAGTTTAGAGTTCTGCCGTGCCCACAGCTATGGGGGGAGTTTGGAAGATTCGATATTAAATAAATGGAAAATGTTCATAAACTGTTTAAGCCGATATGTATTGTAAGTAAAGATCTTTTTAAAATAATTTATCCAATCAACAACTAGGAGAGATTCTTCAATTCTTCAATTCTTTAATTCATTAATTCTTTATTGATTATTTCCTTCATTAATTTCAATCGTCTAAATCGCATATTTGTACATAGTAAAATAAATGTTTTTATATTTTTCTGGAGTGTTTTAAATCTATGAATGATCAGTATCTACCTAGTTAGTCGTGAATCAACCCCAATTCACGACAATATTACTAGAAGAGAATGGGAATCTTACGAATATAAAAATGATATACCAGACATGAAGGATATGAATTCCTTTTTAAAAAATACATGTGAACTACTTGAAAAACTATAAATGAACAAACAAGAAAAAATAGCAAATAATAAATCAATTAATCAAAATCAAAAAAAGCATTCTAATAGCTTCGTCATCATCAACAAAATGCAATGTGTTTTTATTGTAATAAAAACCACGGTTCCTATAACTGTGAATCATTTCTGAAACTCCCTACGAATCTAAGAATTATGGAAGTGAAAAAACGAAAATTATGTCTTAATTGTTTAGGAACTTCACATTCTTCATGGCAGTGTAAAAAACAAGGGTGTCGAAAGTGTAGAAAACCACATAATTCCCTATTACATTTAGAATTCACAAATACAGGTAATCAAAGTAAGCAAAATATCAATATTAGTGAACCTATGAATTCATCAACTGCTGAAAATTAGTTGAGAGCTGCAATAAATTCAAGAAGTGTAGATTCTTCGAACGAAGACACGGTCTGAAGAATCACGCGTTTACATAGTAGAAGGTGATGAATTAGTCCAAAGGCAGTCACAAATATTACTATCCACTGTATTAATAAGAGTGAGGGATGTGAAAAGGACATACCATAATTGTCGGGCTCTATTGGATGATGGATCTCAGAGCCATTTTATTTCACGAAATTTATGTAACAAATTGGGTTATCAAATCACAAATGTCAATTTTGTAGTGAAAGGAGTGGGACAAGCTCTAGAAAATATCAGTCAACAGGTTAAGAGACCTGTAATGTGTCATTTTAATGATTTTACAATTAATGTTAATTGTTTGGTATTGCCGATAATTACCGATAAGATACCTTTGATTACATTCAATAAAAATCAATTGAAAATACCAAATCATCTAAAATTAGCAGATCCCAATTTTAATAAATCGGGAGGTATTGACATTTTACTGGGTACTAGTGTATTCTGGACTCTATTACGTGTGGGACAAATCAAATTAGGAGATGGCTTGCCAATATTACAAAAAACAGTTTTTTTTTGGTTGGGTAGTGGCTGGAAATCTTCATATGAAAACTCCTAGAAATGAATCTCTCAGTTTTTTTCAGCACCAACAAAGGAAATATCGATCAACAAATCAGTAAGTTTTGGAAAGTGGAGGAGGTAGAAGTTGAATTTTTGTGAAAATTTGTGAAAATTTTGTGAACAATATTTTCAAACAACGACACGTAGAGATCAAACGGTCGATTCATTGTGAGTATTCCATTCAACTCCTCATTGAAAGACATTGGGGATTCTGAAGAAATTGCAAAAAATAGATTTTTTCAATAGAGAAAAATTTGAATAGAAATAGGGAATTGAAAAAAGGGTATTCTGATTTTATGTTCGAAAACCGCGAATTAGGTCATATGTCAAAAATAGACGAAATCTCTAAAAGAAAATCGATTATTGGAAATTATTATTTACCACATCACTGTATCTTGAAACCCACTAGTATTACTAGTAAATACAGGGTTGTCTTCGATGGTTCAGCTACATCTTCTAGTGGGATATCATTAAATGACGCACAATTCAAAGGCCATATAATTCAAAGGCCATATAATTCAAAATAATTTTTTTCCAAAACTTACGATTTCGAAAATATAGGTACGTCATAACAGGTGACGTTTCCAAAATGTACAGACAAATACTTATAGATCCGAAACAGCGATGTATGCAAAGAATATTGTGGAGATCAAGTCCAGGCCTGGAACTGGAATGCTTTGAATTAAATACTGTAACATATGGTACAGCTTCAGCTCCTTGGCTTGCAGTGAGGTGTTTACATCAATTGGCATTAGATAATAAGGATTCGTTTCCGAGTGCAAGTAAAATAATAAAAAAATATTTTTATATGGATGACCTCCTGACTGGGGAGGATTCGATAACAGAAATAATTATAAATCAAAAAGAAATATCTTCAATATTAGCTAGCGCAGGTTTTGAATTGAGAAAATAGCTTAGTAATGAAAGTGAAGTGTTGAATCAAATTGAAATAAATGAAGATGTCGAATCAGGTATATTACGTTTAGGAGAAGAAGAACACAACAAAATATTGCGTGTTCTTTGGAAATCAAATCAAGATTCAATATTATACTCAATTCGAGATTTCAGTGAAGTTAAAAAATATTACAAAACGATCTATATTGTCATTAATCTGTCAAATATATGATCCTTTGGGGTTTCTAGGTCCAGTGATTATTATTGCAAAATTAATCATACAAAAATTATGGAAATTGAATTATTCATGGGATAATTTATTATCAGAAGATATGATATCGGATTAGAGTCAGTACGAAAGAGAATTACACCAAATAAATCATATACAAATTTCTAGATTTGCATTTGTTGAACATTATATTTCGGTTGAAATGCAAGGGTTCTAAGATTCATCTGAAAAACGCTATCCCAGGTAGCACACCATATCAGCTGAATCTTGGTTCAATATTGGTATAGATATATTGTAAATGAAAAATCAATATTGGTCCAATATGGGTGGATAATCAAAAAACAATATTATATTAATAATATTGGTTCAAACAGTTTTGAATGTAAATTATCACATGAAATATTGGGTCAATATTGGTTGAATAATTTCTACCAATATCGATAATACAATATTGGTTATATATTGTTTTCCACATCTAGAATAAATATTGCAATCCTAATATTCATATCGATTATAGGGAAAAAAACTATATTGTTTTTCCAAGTTTGATAGCATATTGGTTGAATATCATTTCCACTTTATTCGACAAATTGTAATAACTCATATTGAGTCAATATTGGTTGAATGATATTTACCAATATTGATAAAACAATATTGTCTTCACATCGTTTTCAACATCTAGAATAAATATTGCAATCCCAATATTCCCCTCATATCGATTCTAGGAATAAAAACTATATTGTATCTCCAAATGTGATTACACATTGGTTGAATATCATTTCGCCAATATTCAACAAATCTTATTAATAGATATTGGGTCAATATTGGTTCAATAATATTTATCGATATCGTTAAAACAATATTGTCTTCATATTGTTTCCTACTTCTAGATTGAGATGAAATTTGAATATTGGCCGAATATTCAATGAAACATATTAGAATTATATCATGATCAAACCTGGATAAAAATCCGTTAGGTGGCTCTACATATAGAACGTCTTCTAGAACCTACGAAAGTATATTAAATACTTCCCATTGTCATCCTCGGCCAGAAATACGAAATAAAATAAATTGTACTTGAGAGTATATCTGGGCGCGGAGGCCCAATAGGCTCCGCCCACCAGCACTCACCAGCGGCTTTGCTCTGGCATTGGCCGGAGCAAATGTCAGCCTTTTCGATATAACGACGAGAGATTATTCAAATCGACAGTCGTCCGGGTGTCCGGACAGTGTTCTGCTGGGTGGTGGTACTCGGATGGCTCACCCGAGCTTTTAAGCTATTATAGCTAACGTCAATAGAGGACTTCGGATAAGGATTCAGTCATGCCACCACACAACTTTTGGCTTTAAAACTACTGGCACGTTTTTTGGCAAGTTTTCTTCATGCCAGGGTTCCTGGCAGCCTCAGGAACCCCGTAATATGATTGAAATTGTTCATAACGACGGGAATATTGAGATTTTCCATAAAATTCAAAACCTTAGGGACTTTAATTTTATTTAGGGATTTTTCTCACAAAATGGCGCTAATTTCAAAATATATCATTTTCCTGAATTTCCTAGTTGCCAAATAGTTGATCGATCTAGAAAATATTCTGAGTGGTAACTTTCACGGACAAACAAACCTTATTACCTTTCTGATTAAAATGCTCTTGGCCTGAATACTTTGAGGTTACATCACATAATTTGTATTTTGTGTCAGTTTTGTGGGTATGTGTTACATTTTAATCATAACTGTTAAAATGGTTGAATATCATTTCTACTTTTGAACTTTTTAATGGAACGAATGTGCACTGACAAAGAAATAACCCTACACTCAGTGCCGCATTTGCCAGCTATCAATTATCATGCTACCAATTACCAGTTAGCAAATTAGCCAGTAAGCAAATGCTACGGGCCCCGCGCCTGTGCGCAAAGTAAATAAAAAACTATCAAGTCGTCCGATCAAGATCTTAACACGAGATAGGTACGCTCTTATCATAAATCATTACAAGGCTACTTCCAAGCAATACGATCCAAATTTTCAGATATAGAGGCCAAAGCCCTAATTAGCTGTGAAGAATATCAGCAATCGACTTCAAGAAAACCCAAGCAAAATACAAAGTACGACCTTTTCAGCAGCAGCTCCACTCACAGACCACTCGAAGAAGTTGTAGAACATCAAACAACTAGACAACGTTTTGAAATTCATGTTTTTATTGTTGTAATTGTCTGCATTAGCTAAATGCATGGAAGCTTACCATCAAGTGACTAGTGTATTTGGAATACTTCGGCAGAAAAGATCATAAAAAAAACTATCGTCAATTATTTCCCAGATGATGTCGAAGATAGTCTGGGCAATGAACTGGTGCAGTTTGCAAAGCTGCTGAAAACAGATGTGGCTGCTGATATTGACAGCAGAAAGAAAAAGCACGAGGCTCAGGAACTTCAAGTTTATAAACTGTTGACATAAAATTCATTTGAATCGTGTTTCCCAAATGTTGGAATAGTGTTTCGCATTCACTTGATTTTGATAATCACCAACTACAGCGGAGAATGTTCTTTTTCAACGTTAAAGCGTTTTAACAATGTGTTAGGGAGCACAATGGGATAAGAACATCAAATGACCTCAATATAATGAACATAGAAAGTGAATAACTTAGAAATATTGATTTGACGAGTGTTGTCTCCAAATTTGCTCGGATTAAATCACGGAAAGTCTTTTTGTAAATGTGCTGTTTTATTTTATATTCTATACTTCAATACTTAATGCAAATCAAAGGCCTCTTGTTCACATTTGCTACGGACCACACGGTGGCTTTATCCGGCACTTCCTAGACTACACAATACCTCTTTCAATAACAAAACTCTAGCTCTAGTTTTGAATTTAGCGCCATTTTGAAAGAAAAATCCCTAAACAAACTTAAGGTCCCTAGTGTTTTGTATTTTATGGAAAATCTCAATATTTCCGTCGTTATGAACAATTTCAATCATATTACGGGGTTCCTGAGGGTGCCAGGAACCCTGTCATGAAGAAAAAATGCCGAAAAACGTGCCAGTAGTTTTAAAGCCAAAAGTTGTGTGGTGGCATCACTGAATCTTTAACCGAAGTCCTCTATTGCGAATCGCAATAGAGGACTTCGGATTAATTCGCATTAATCGCAATTTGCGATTAATGGTTATCCACTATGGCGAAACATATCCTTGCCCAGTTCGCAATTGTATAGTTATACGCTGCGATAGTATACTTCGCACAAAAATGGCGTTTACACGTTTCATAGTAACCATAACATAATAACAATAATTATTGTGAGTATTATTTCTGCATTAAACACTGTAATTCCCTATTGGCGAAAGAAAATAAGATCGCAGCGCCACCTATAGCAAGACTTTGAACTACGAATCACGGACAAAGGTTTTTGACTTTACACGTGTTTATATGGCGTTTTGACGATCTGTACTCCTATTTTCAAACAATTTGTGAAAATTTGTTATTTCTCTAACTAAAAAGTGATTGTGTTTCTATTGAAAGACTCTAAAGAACGTTTCAGTCAGGTGATATGAAGGAATTTCATCTCCGATTAGTTTTGAATGCTTCTGCAATTCAAGGTTGATGCATGGCGTTTTGATGATCTGTTCTCATATTTTCAAACAATTTGTGAAAATTTGTGATTTCTTTAACTGAAAAGTTATTGTGTTTCTATTAAAAGACTTGAACGATAGTTTCAGTGTAGTTTACAAATATTTTATGTTTTTTTTGAAGTCATGATTTGTGAGTTATTGATCTGATTCATTCTGTTGATTAAGGATATTTCCATACTCGATTTCTGTTCGTATTTTTTTTGGTTTATACTGGCAACTTGTGTTTTCAATTATCTGAAAACTGTCATGAGTAGGTACGTCGAAGTGGAATATCCATGAGGTACATTTAAAGATAGTTATGAAAACGTTGACAGTTGTAGATATAATTTTGTACGCAATGCGTGGGATACTACATTATTAACGATGTGATTACACGACTCAGCCTACGGCTTCGTCGTGCAATCCTCACATGCGTGCGTTAATAATATCTATATCCCACTTGTCACGTAAATAACTATTGTCTTATTTTCCAAGTATTTTTTGACAGTTACAGTCGGAAGTAAAATCACCTCATCAAAATTGACTAATATAATATCATAACTAAAATTTGTTTCACAAAATGTTTAAAGGAGGTATTGCTAGGGTATTTGGTATGAGTCACAACAATTCAAATGATATTTATTCGAAAAATATTTTGTTGAATTAGAGTAGAGTAGAGAAATGAAAGAATTTAATTTTGATTTGACTTGTAATAAAGCCCAAAAAGTATGAAACGGCTAGCTGTCACTCCTCTCGGTGTTACTCTTCCTTTGGTCTTATTGAACGTTTGATATAATTCAAATTTTGATGTCATATGGATCCAGGTAACATACAGGACAATGTTATTCTTCAGGACGGCAACAAACTAATTTTTTCATCAGTTTATTTGTGATCAATTCTTTTAAAATGATTATAATTATAGTCCGTCAGATAGTGACAGACTTAGGTGCCCCATTTTTGCATACATGCCTCGAATAGGGTTGAAAAGTACATCGATAATGAGTAAAATGGAGGGAAATTTACGAGTGGTTCCTGGGGAGAACATATGGAAAATTCGATTTTCCAGAACAGAAAGAAAAGGAGTATGTTGCCCATATTTTTACGCGAGCCGTGTTCACCTAATTGTTAATTACATATGGCTTCGGAATACCAAAGGCCTTAGTGTTGCAGGTGACTAAAAGGTCAAAATGAGGGTTTAATCTTGTAAGAAAAAATCGAGATTTTGACAGATTTTCCCACACAAGCTCACCGAAACTATGAAAACTTACATCATCACTAGTCCGAAAAATATAATGGCTGGCGTGAAAATATAGGCAACATCCTCCATTTATTTCTGTTCTAGAAAATCGATTTTTGCATAATATGGAAAATTTTAAAAAACACAATTTTTGTTATTTAAATGTTTATAACAAATTGATAAATGACAGTCGAAAACATAACAGAATATAACTACGGACTGCCTTCCATGTGTTGGTATAGTCGATTTCCTACTAGTATTTTTGTTAAAAACTCACTAATTTTATGCTCTATTGCTTGGTGTAAAATTTCAGTGATTCGTGGACAGACATGATTAAAGTCGTAGATCAATCATAAAGTCGTAGATTAATATTTGAGTCGTAGTATTGAAACAGTTTAGTTGTAGTATTCAAAACCCTACAACTTCTAGGCCTTTCAACTCCCGAGCCTTTCGAGAATCCAACCCCTTACTCGTAAACACCTAATAACGTAACATTGACTGCACAAAAAAATGCATAAGAAACTTACCCAAAACCCAAGTTTCGTAGTAGCAGTTGATGACCATCGGAGGAGACATCGTAGTCATCATCAAAAAGTCGGAGAAAGCCAAATTAACGACGAGCAAATTGGAAGGGGTCCGCAGAGCTTTCGTGCTGCTGAAAATATAGACGACCATGCCGTTTCCTATAATGGAGATGAAGCCCAGGACTCCGATCATGAATCCCAAAATGCCGTGCCAGAGAGGGTTCATTGGTGGAAACTGATACCAATAAGCGTCGACCATGTGAAGCATGTCGGGCAGCACTTTGTCCACAACTGTCATGTTACCGCCGAAGCCAGCCGCCCTTTGGGCCGCCCATGAGGCAAAGCTCGGTTCTCCCATTACGGACATTGTGGCACTGCAAAAACACTACTTGATATACATCCAGGAACGATAAACGCAAACAGAAAGAACTGTTAGAACTTTTAATTTTTTGGTAATGAAAGAGCGTTTACTTACTACAACAATGAGAGATTTACTTTATGGCAAAAAATCCAAAAATCGCTTGGCGATTTTTTTAAATAAAACCTGGATTTGCCAATGGATTTGCGATGAAAAATTTCATGGAAAAATAATGATTCTCAACAGATTTATGGCCTAATTGAAATTTAAATTAGGCCTTCAATATATTTCGAGAATGTAATGGTAATGTACACAGTACATTACAGTAATTACTGTACATTAACAGTAATGAACAGTGTGGCCTTCAAAAGTGTGCAACATATAATGGGATTTTTTTTTTTTAATTGCACGTTCAAAATGCAAATATTGCCGAAAATAGGTGCTATCGAGCATGCACCTATTTTCGGCAATATTTGCATTTTGGACGTGCAATTAAAAAAAAATCCCATTATATGTTGCACACTTTTGAATGCCACACTGTACATTACCATTAAGGATGGATATAGCGAGGGGCAATATATGACAATATAAGTAGAAAAGTTATTGGGTATAACCCTCAAAATGTTGTGCAACCGTAGACACGTGTTTCGAGCTTAATGTGTGGTTGGCTTCCTGTTGTTGACTTCCTTTGTTTCTATTTTTACATCCAAGTGTTGCACATCTTCGCACTTGATTTTACCGTACTGATGAGAGCTTAAGCTCGAAACACGTGTCTACGGTTGCAGAACATTTTGAGGGTTATACCCAATAACTTTTCTACTTACATTACCATTAATGTACAGTAATTAATGTAATGTACTTTGTACATTACCAGGTCCGCTTAGAACTCAGATTTTAATTTTTTTAACGATTTTAAACGATTTTGCAAACATTATTTTTAACATGGTAAAACTTAGTAAAGATAATAGGCATATTGAAAAATTCTAATTTGAAGTGAATTTTTTTATTTTAAATGTTTATTAAAAAACTGTACGGCAAACATGAAATCCTATTAAAATAATCGCGGAAACTCTTGGAACAAAACAAATGGGGGTTTAAAGTAAACATTAACATTTTTATTATGAATTAATATTAACAAAAGAATGTAAGCATGAAACGCACCCAAATCTCAAAAGCAATAATACAATGTTTTTAAACGTATTTGAATGTGGTTCCGATGGTTTTGCCATTTTTATCGGCTTATTTTTATTATAATTTATGAATTTACAAATCAAAATAAATCAGAACAGAAAATATTTAAAATGTAAAAAAATATAATTATCTGTAAACAAAATCATCGACGCGTTTTGAATTGGAACTATTGGACCTAGAGAATTGTAATTGTGGGAAATTTAATCTACTTCAAAAACGGTACATATTCTTTTGGAATAATAATTTAAAAAATGGAAACGTGCGAAACTTGTGGAAAATTTAATCTACTTCAAAAATTGTACACATACTTTTCAAATTACAAACACAAAAATTAAATTTGCTAAAATTTCGCGGTTTTCTGCGAATATTCAAAAATGCATCAGGAAATTTTGTTGGATAACTCCAGACTAAGACTCACCACCGTAAAAACATATGGTACGATATTAAAACCGACCACTGGATTTTTGCACCTTTTGCCTTGTGTTATTATTTGAAAAAAGTGATATGTAACTATTGCAAACAGAAACATTCAATGAACTAATGCCCAAAGTTTTCAGAATTATAAGTAGATATGATAATTCAGGAAGTATAAATATTGAAGCTGTGTGCTTACGGGACTTTATAATTTTTTTTATTTATTCTAGAATCATGTTACATTTCAATTACACTGTACTCAACTTCAGCAACATCCTCGTACTTCCTTGGGAATAAAACAACATGATTTTTTTTTGTTACACATCGTACATATAAATATATATCTTCAGGTTGATGAAATATTCATAAATCCATCTTCCACGGCTACCTATCACCAATTGAAAATTAAGAAATTAGGAAAAATATACCGCTGGAGAGCGGCAATGACACTTTGTGCTCGAAATACACACACTTTTTTCTACAAACGCAGCTCTTAGACATAAAAACGATCAACACTTCATCCAACATACGCACATAATATTGCCTATCCAAAATTAAATAATTTACATCTCTAAATAAAGGACTTGCTGAGATCGACCCTGGACTTCAGTTTACTAGGCAGCCTCGCTGACCTCACTACAACCACAGTTCCTAAGTGCTTTGAATTTATTTTCTATAGTTTCCATCATACAAGAATAGGTTCGTTTTCAACAAAAGCTAGAGAGATCAAGCGTTTTTTCATTATTTTTGCTCTAGAGCGACAATGCTGTCACAAAATGACATTTTTGGGAAAACGTCAACTTGCATTGAGATCTAAAAACGTCAAAAGCTACTTTGGAAAGCGGTTGTAAAAAACATATATTTTGAAAATTTCGAAAGGCAAAGAGATCAAAATAGTGGAAATACTTATTAACGAAAATCAAAAAAATGTATACGGTTGGAAAGAGAATTGAATTCTTTTTTTAAAAATTTGGGATTTGACCCCCCTATGTCGTTTGAAATTTTTAAATTCATATTCTGCCCACCATCTCTATCGGGCAACCACAACGTCTTTTATTTTTTATAATACAAAAAGTAGTATCGACGATACCATTCAAATGGTTTTTGTTCCATGTTTGTTGGTCAAACAGTTCAAAAGGTAACAAGGGGGGAGACTAAAATAAGCCGCACTGTATATTTTCCTTTTTTTTTTTTGTTTTAGAACACTACGAAATTCCAAGTTGGTGCAAGTCCAACACACACTTGGCCTTTTATTTTTCAGACATTATTAGAACCCCGATTCAATAAATTATAAGTATTTTAAAACCACTTTTTCGTAAATCTTTGAAAAGTCAAATTCGAACTCACATTACTTGTTCAATGAATTTTCAATCTTCAGATCACGACTCGACAACTTTTCAAAAGCTGTAGTTAATCCACCGGGTCACAAAAATGAAAATTTGTCAAAAACTTACCCAGAAATCGGTTATTCAACGATATAAGCACGGTTGGTTAGAGATCGAAAATTTCCAAAAATCACAGTTCACATTAAAAAATGGTCTCGAAGGCGCGATGGGCTACGACTCGTCATTTCCCGGGAAAATTCCTACTTATATATCGTCTTCAGGATACGTTTCTTACGTGCCAATTCATAATTGAATAAGGCAAATCCTTTTTCCTAAGGATTCCTTGAGATACACTCTTAATGGAATTATATTTCTTGGTAACTTTTCGAAACTCTTATTCAAGGTCAAGGCAAATTGGATTGCTTTTTGCGTTACAACCAGAAGGGATAATTGCAATAAAAATATTGTGAAAAATCCTAGGAGTTATAGCGATGTTGATTAACAAGGGTGCCAAATTATTATCCCTATATTATAACGGAGGTGGCGTAAAATATTTTAGAATCGAAGTCATGACTGAAGCGAATTGCCAAAAATTGAAATTTGCCCGTGAACAGTTTGGAAAGACGATTTTATTCAAATAATGAATAGATGTTGAGGGAAAATACCTACATTGAAAAACAATAAGGTTCAGTCAGTGCAAGAAAGTACTATGATCTGTTGAGATCATCGAACCAACAGATCACCAGATGATGCCAAATGCAATAATTTAGTTGAACCGTCGTGAGAATTAGACCCGACGAGGGGCGAAATGAAAGCATAAAAATGATATCAGTCACTTCGGGAACATTGATGTAGCCGTTTAATTGTTTTAATAATCCCTTCTTTTTCTCACTCTGTTCTGAAACTGTGCCGCTTTGACCTTATATTTATCACTTTCTCGGTAGTCACTTCAACAGAGCTTCTTGAGTGTGAAAAATCTCTCGTGCTCGCCACATCGAAACTCCGTAAACCATTTATGGGGTAGAAAATCAGAAGTAGCAGTTTTTTTATATTCATGACGAATTTTCCACTGTAAGGAAATTGGCTTTTTACATTTTCGCAAATTTTTTTCGAATAGTCGGAGGCATGAAAAAAACTCATCTAAAATCTATATAGATAATTTCTACAAGGAAAGGCGATGAGATAATACACATTTTTCATTTTAATCATTTTGAAGAAATTGTGTTGTCTACCTATGGATATTATCCACTGGGGATTACCAATCCAATCCAAAATCAAGTTAAATATTTCAAAAAATCAAGAGAGATTATTTTCTTCCCAGCATGTTCCTATTTGGCTCGAAAGGTAGTTTAGCTAGCTATTTTCTCGTATACTTTTCAACGTATATCTACGATGAAAAGATGAAAAAAAAAGTTTTTACAGCAAACAAAAATCAAATTGTAAGAGTTTTTGAGCCAATAAACCTTTGGATTACCTCGATTTCACATTATTTTAAAATTTCCTGAACCATGCATTTCCTAATCTGTTTCGTCATCTAGAATCTGGTAGTTAAAGCACTGTTGGGTCAAACACTTCCTGTAAAGCAGAAGTCTCATGTCCAAACAGGACGATTTATTTTGACTATTCTCACACAGGTGGGTGGCAGTGTAATACCAACTAGGGTCACTGAATCTAGAAGGCCGTGCCGTCCGTACGGGTATGGCCAATGGGCGTGGTCCAATACTTAAAATAGTTCCAGTATTCAAATAACCCACAAAATCACCAATTAGAGAGCAAGTTTAGTGGGTTATTTGAACACTGGATCTATTTCAAGTACTAGACCACGCCCATTGGCCATACCCGTAAGGACGGCACGACCTTCTAGATTCAGTGACCCTAATACCAACTTAAAATAAAAAAAGTATCTTTCCGAGCAACAAATTTATGGTGGATTTACGCAGCAGTCATAAGTTTTAAGTCATAAGAAAGAATATTTCATTAGTGATTAGAGTTATTTTGAGCCTTCCACTTATTCACCTTCCTTCCGTTATCGTTATTGTGGGCCAAAGAGACTAAACTAACAGGCCACTAAACTAGCCAATCAGAATCTTGTAGCATCAACGCGTCATAGTGACGTACTTGGACATGAGTACAGAGTCGAACTCGAACCAAGCAACAAAACTGTCAGCAGTAACTGTCATATACCAAGAGCTAATCCGCCACTGTCTATATATAGAGAACGGCGGCTATGACATGTCCAACTACGTCACATTTCGTCACAAATGTTCTTTCATCTGTTTCTATTAATGTCCCCAAGATACATAGAAACCCTGGTATGATCTCTTATAGCTGTGAAACCGACATACAAAAGTGTTAAGGTACGGCCTACTTGATTCGTGATATTTTTACTGCGTTGATACCGTTTCACCTCTTTAGCACACAGATAGCGGCAAAATTACAGATTGATGATGACGCTTGGACAAGTGTCATGTTATGTAATTTTCAACATTGAATTTTATTTGTTGTGATATTCATTGACCATAATTTGTAAACATTCAAATTTTAATCAAATAATTATGACTCATCAGTACTTCGGAATGTTGGAAACTCGGTTATTTTCGACTTATACGCCATCCATCGACGAATGAAGCCAACGGTATCAGTGCAATTACAGTCTCAACAACTTTGTTGAAACAAAAGCGAATCAGTGATAACACCATGGTTTCTATACATCTTGAGTGTCCCCATTGTCTTATGGGGATTAGACTCTCCTGTTAAATGTTTAGTCTCCTTGGGCTAAGCAAAAGAACACCTTAACTACATAGGTTAGGTGTTCTGTGACTAAGCGCAAAGAGACTAAATTAACAGGGGGGTTTAATAAGCTCTAGCCAATCAGAATCTTGTAACATCAACGCGTCTTAGTGACGTACTTGGATATAGTACAGAGTCGAACTCGAACCAATCAACAAAACTGTCAGCAGTAATGGTGGATTTATGCAGCAGTCATAAGTCATAAGAAAGAATATTCGTCAGTGATTGGTTGGAATTTACGGGCCAACCAATCATTGACAAATATTCTTCCTTATGACTTAAAACTTATGACCGCTACATAAATCCACCATCACTCTCATATACCAAGAGCTAGTCCGTCACTGTCTATAGAAAACGGCGGCCATGACCAACTACGCCATAAATATTCTTTCATCTCTATTAGTGTCCTCATTGTCTTATGGGGATCAGACCAAGATATTGGCGAAAGAAAATAAGATCGCAGCGCCACCTATAGCAAGACTTTGAACTACGAATCACGGACAAAGGTTTTTGACTTTACACGTGTTTATATGGCGTTTTGACGATCTGTACTCCTATTTTCAAACAATTTGTGAAAATTTGTGATTTCTCTAACTAAAAAGTGATTGTGTTTCTATTGAAAGACTCTAAAGAACGTTTCAGTCAGGTGATTCAAAGGTATTTCATCTCCGATTAGTTTTGAATGCTTCTGCAATTCAAGGTTGCATGGCGTTTTGATGATCTGTTCTCCTATTTTCAAACAATTTGTGAAAATTTGTGATTTCTTTAACTGAAAAGTTATTGTGTTTCTATTAAAAGACTTGAACGATAGTTTCAGTGTAGTTTACAAATATTTTACGTGTTTTTTGAAGTCATGATTTGTGAGTTATTGATCTGATTCATTCTGTTGATTAAGGATATTTCCATACTCGATTTCTGTTTCTGTTCGTATTTTTTTGGTTTATACCGTTGATAGACTGCCAAATATGGGAAAATACAATCCTAGTTGTTCAGTCCCAGGATGCAGGACATATGGCAAGAAGGAAAATGTGGGATATCACAAATTTCCCCCAAAAATAAAAACAAGGTTAAAAAATCACCAATTGGTTCGACCAGATTGAAGAAATTGACCAAAGGAAAGCATGGATTTTGAAACTGAAAATTGGTAAGCTAAACAATATCGAAGTATATGCTTGTTTGACAAACAGACTGATGAATGAATCAGATCAATAATTGATCGCAAATCATGACCTCCAAAAACAAGTAAAATATTTGTAAACTACACTGAAACTATCGTTCAAGTCTTTTAATAGAAACACAATAACTTTTCAGTTAAAGAAATCACAAATTTTCACAAATTGTTTGAAAATAGTAGAACAGATCATCAAAACGCCATACAACCTTGAATTGCAGAAGCATTCAAAACTAATCGGAGATGAAATACCTTTGAATCACCTTACCGAAACGTTCTTTAGAGTCTTTCAATAGAAACACAATCACTTTTTAGTTATAGAAATCACAAATTTTCACAAATTGTTTGAAAATAGGAGTACAGATCGTCAAAACGCCATATAAACACGTGTAAAGTCAAAAACCTTTGTCCATGATTCGTAGTCCAAAGTCTTGCTATAGGTGGCGCTGCGATCTTATTTTCTTTCGCCAATATGGATCACTCTCCTCTTAAATAATATTTAGTCTCCTTGGTTACAGCGTACCGTTTTCCGATTGGTCACCGACTGCGATGTTCTCAAAGAGCATCCGTACATTTGCAAGTTTGATGCTATACAAGTTCTGTACAATACCAATTCAGACAATACGCATGTGGCGAGTCCATGTGGTTTCATGCCATGAACAAAATTAGAAGAAATTGCATTTTGAAGACGATTTTCATGCAATTTCGGTTCTTTTAGTAAGGATATTTGTGTTGCAACTGAATATGTATGTCTATAATATATTTTCCATAAAGTATTTGTATTTTTGTCACAAAAATATGCATTTTCCGATATCTATGAAGAGGCGTAGGGTTAAAAGATATGACAATGAATACATTTGTTAGATGGATGAGATTTTGAACAAATACTACTTGCAATCAGGAAATTACCCTTCATTCAAATTTAATTACAACCAACTTGCATCAGTTTTAGAGACAATGCAAGGGGAGGGGCATGCAATTCTCTCTTGCACAGAACTTGTATGCCGTAAAACTTGCAAATGTAATATGGCTTTTATATAAAGCATTTTCAGTTTTCTATTCTCTTGTTTAGTCAATACTCTGGCAGAAAAACGATTTTCACCCAGTCAAGATTATTTAATAGATCCAGTGGGAAATATTAATGCAAACGACAGCTTCCCAATTTGATCATTTACTTTTGAAGTCTGAATTACAAGGCAAATGACAGCTTCCTAATTTGATCAGTTACTTTTGATGTCCAGATTAGAAAAAAATCAAATATAGTTGGGCCCGTATGTTTATATAGAATAAAATTATTTCCCTTTCCAACAATTAGGTCAAAATGAGTTAGGTATGTCAAAGACAAGTGTACATGATTCATTATTATAAAATCATGCGAGTTTTGATGCCTCTTTTTAGCTATGAGAATCATAGTATATCAATTGGTGCAAAAGATGATAAACTATTAATGAAAAAAATCGTAGTGTAGAAAATGACAAATGTTGAATGAGCAATCCGAGGTTCCCTCTCTTGAACGAATATCCACAGGATCTAACCTGTTGTTATATAACTACTGATTGTTGTAAAAATGAATCCAGATATTTTCAGACGTATTTTTATAAACTCAGTCTCAAAATAATACATATTTTACCAGCACTTTCAGTGAACTGGTCTCCTTGGAACTGCCGATTGTTCACTTCAAGGTAGAATTACCGGAAAATATATTGTTTAGTTGAAATAAAATACAACTTCATATTGGTGAGGTATTTCAAAGAAACAAAGCCACTAAATAATAAGAATTTATTGATAAAAAAAATATTAAAATCAAACATTGATATCCTGTAAAAAAAGCACTCTTATTGATTCTTGGTACTGATGTCAGTTTTGATATCTTGAAAATTCCATGTTTTCATGATTGATACTAAAATAGCCATACTATGTCTTCAGACATTGAAATTCATAATTGAACATTCACCAACAGAAAAATTGATTACATTTCATGAAACCAGACTTCATACCAAGAATCAACCCCAAGCCAGTTTACCATATTACCTCTGTGAAGAATACGATACCATCATATCCCTCGAAGTCCATTCACAGCTCAACCTAAAAACACAACTGAATCACAAGTTGCACCTGATAAAGCAAAAATAAATAACGAAATGAAGAAAATACAAAGGAACTAAGGTTGTGCATTATAAGATAATTGATTCAATATTATTTCTATGCACATCTACGGCTGCTCTGATAGTATTTACAGTAGCTTAAATAAGTGTTTGTATGTACGCATTTTTACTTTATTATGCTGCTTTTCAAGTCCTTAAGACATGAAAACAAGATATGAATTTGTCAATACCTTACCTCAATATAGAAGCTTGCTGTATTATAGTGATATTTGTTGATGTTATTGAGTAACTTATCTTACTAACAATTCCATTTTCCAGATAATTTACCCTAGTTTTCATTTTAGCTCATTTCAAATATGGCATTACTTTAAAAATACGTTAATAATACCAGCCAAAGGTATTATACTCTCAATACAATTGTAAATCAATATTAACTAAAAGTACTAATAGATTCAATATGGAGTGTTATTTGTTCAGTATGTATACTTTGATCTCCATGTTCAAATAGAAATTATTGTTTATCATAGCCCTAAAAAATGTAATACTCATGAAGGAACATGCGCAGTACAGGGTGTCCATGAGTAAATAGCATTCTTTGAATATATTCAGGAATTATACCAGAACTTGTTGCTTGGAAGGTTTATTTTCAATAAATAAATAAATATTATTGTTAGCCCTTATAATGTTGACTGCGTCATCACATTTGATTTGGATGGACACCCTGTCTCAAACACAATTCACAAGAAAAAAAAACAAACTCAGATCTCAAAATAAAAAGAGTATTATTTGCCAGTTCATACTTACATTTTAAAGTATCCTCTATTTTCAAATATGAGGATTCATATGATTGGTTCAGTAAATCCATCCATATTCATTTTGAATATTTTTTGCTTTTGTAAATTCACTTTGAATTTGATATTGCATACAGTTGAATTTGTTCAAATCTTCAATTTATATATTTCAGTGAGTGCAAAAAACACCATCCAACTTTTTTAAGCAGTTTGAAATTCAACAAATTACCACATTAAATCATTGGTGAAAATTAATAACAATATTTTTTTCATTTTTATAAGAAATTATTGATTCATCTTTTGATGTTGTGGATATATTTTTGTTTGTGTGAATTTCCAAAATTCAGTCCAGATCAACGACTATTCTAGTATTTCAATAAGTCCTTAGAATAATCGAAATACATACAATATCAACTTGAAGACAAATAATTTTGATATTTCAAATCGATTTAAACTTCAAGCCTTAAATATTGTCATGTCATTTTATTTTGTTGGCAAACTTAATAGCCTAACCCTCGGTTATGTGCTTCTTGGTTATTTTAATTTTCATATAGGGTGTAATGTTATTACAGTAAATTGTACTTCATTCCGCTTCCTTGCTCAAGTAGATTGTGGACTCACAAATTCAAGTTCCCTTTCTCCTGTGAAATTCTTCATTTCCCATGTCAGCCAGAAGAAAAAAATTGTATACTTCCTCATTAGAGACGCATTGCAATGCTTTGTTTGAAGTAGTCTCATTTGTAACATTGAGAATTACTTTCTTAGGAAAATGTTAGATCATGACCTCAAAGGGTCATGCGTTTGCAGGTTATTTTTGGGCTATCAATAATAAAAAAATCTTTGTTTTGAATTCATCAATTCATTTTTATTTATTTTATATTTGTATCACATTTTGGAGTTATCATGGATACCTACAAAGGTGGTTTCAAGGTGAAACACGACATCATTTATTTACAAATTAAATTATATAATTTAATATGGAACAATGGGTAATTCCTCAAGTGTTTGACTTCAAAACAGCGACTCAAAATCTACCCAGCTCTTGTACGACACTTATCTCGGACGAATAAAACTTAACCTAACTACAAGTATAAAAAATCAAAGTCCATTCATTGGATGAGAAGACAGTCACAATATTTTGGAA